>BHDV01065401.1:49426-86060 GCA_005406045.1 Adoxophyes honmai
GACGTGGACTGGGACGCGCTGCAGCAGCGCCGCCTGCGCCCGCCCTTCAGACCCAAGGTATAGTGCCCCGGCGGGCGGCATCCGCGCGCACGCGTTCTTCCGCGACGTGGACTGGGACGCGCTGCAGCAGCGCCGCCTGCGCCCGCCCTTCAGACCCAAGGTATAGTCGCTGCATTTGCTGAGAAAAAGAAAAAAAAAAGAAGTTCCTACGGACATCAGCACTCAAGTGTGACCTGCTTGCGTGGCGATGGCCGGCTCTGTAGATTCTGCGAAGCAATGAACGAAGAACCCGTCCCGCCGTTTCGGCCCAGGGTACAGTTGGCTGCTCAGCTGTTGTGTAATCGCTACATTTGCTGAAATGAAAAAAAAAAGTAGTCGCTGCGAACTTTAGCACCTGAGTGTGACTTGCTGACGTGGCGATGGCCGACTGTGGGCTCGGTACGCTTGAGATTCTGCGAGATGATGAACGAAGAACCCGTCCCTTCGACCGGGACGCGCTGCAGCGGCGTCTGCGCCCGCCCTTCCGGCCCAAGGTACAGTATAGTGCCCTGGCGCCACATGCGTCGAGTAGCCGAACTAAACGACCCTACATGCGCTAAAGTCCGATCGCGGAGTACAAAGGGGCCGTGTGCTCAGTATGCTTGCGTTCTTCCGCGACGTCGACTAGGACGCGCTGCAGCAAAAGCGTCTGCGCCCGCCTTCCGATCCAAGGTACACTGGTCGCCAACCATCTTGCCTAGATTTTAGGCGCCCCCTAGACGATTATTATATTGCGCAATGTTTCGAATTGTGTAACGTAATTTATCGATTAATCAATCAATTTTTGAACAAAAGTTTAAACGACTGTTGTATCATATTTTTCCATAGCATCGTGTAGGGTCAGTAATGCGCAATGTTTTATCCTGACGTGGAAAACACGCGTGCATGTATGTATTTTATAATGCTTTCCGCACAAACGGTATCACCATTTGCGATGACGCCTTGCATTAACTTATAAACGTGTGAAGATTTGACCGTTACAATTGTCTTAAATTAATGGAATAAATGATGAAAATAAATGGAGTTCAAAGGCTGGTCGAGAACCACAGCGAAGTTCGAGAGCGTTCACCCGCTGCTATCTTTTTCTGTAGCACACGTGCAGTAATATTGCCCTCACGCTCGCACAATGCGACGCACTTGCTCAAGTGATAGCGTGAGGGCAATACTACTGCACGCGTGCGACAGAAATAGCAGCGGGTCAACTCCGCCACCGGCCTTTAGTTCTGGTTCATACTGACACGTGTGTCATCCCTATTGCAGAAGAGCAAGCGCGAGGCGGTGAACTTCGACGCGGAGTTCACGAAGGAGGAGCCCGTGCTCACGCCCGTGCCGCCTGACGTCGTGCGCACTATCAACCAGGTATGCACACACACAGACACATATTTTTCTATCTCTCTCACACATAGACACACGCAGACACGGACACCACACAAAAAACAAAGAGTCTAACACCCAATCATCCAACTAACGCTGCCGTCTTATGAGCGAGTATGCTTTGGACGCTTTGAGCCAGGAGTTCTGTTGGCACACAAGCAAGCACGAGCTTCTGGTGAAGTGTAGTGAATACTTCCGTACCAACGCGCTTGGAGTTACTCGCGCCGCCATTTTGTCGTGCGTTTGGACACGCGTTTTCGGGCGTTGAGTGAATGCACTTCGACGTTCATTTAGAAAGCGAGACGCCCTACATTTTCGAGATTCTAGGGCTTCAGAATTAAAATGACTATTATTGCCAAGAAGAATGCAATCCAAAATAACTTGTATAGAACGTTAGATTTTCAAAATACAAGTATAAAAAGTTGTTTAAAATACAATACGCAAGTGTACAAGTTTGTGTGAGGATTTGACCGTTAAAGGTCTGTTATCCTGAATGTACCATAGACGGTTGATATAAAATGTCCAAGGATGAAATAAAATGCTATGTTTGTTGTCTTTGCAGGAGGAATTCCGCGGCTTCTCGTTCGTGAACGCGGACTTCCCCGCGCCGGCGGGCGAGCGGCCGGCCGCGCCGTGAGCGCTGCGCCGCCATCTTATGAAATTCTGTCCACGGCGCCTCCCGCCAAAGGCCGGTATGTTAAAAAAAAAAACCAAAAACACGCTAAAAAAATCCTCTTCTCGGCCCGTCGAGAACCGTTAAGTTATATATAAAATCGAATGAGGTTAGAGCAATTATTTATTGTTGTAAATATTGAGGTATCGTGAGTTATGGATGTGTAGTTCCGGCGCGGGCGGCGCGCCTTTAAACCCCATTCGCGTAGCGCGTCGTCTGTGCGCTCGCGCCGACTGCCGCCGGAGACGCCCGAGCGGGCCCGAACACGTTCGGGGCTTTCGTTTCAATTATTGCTGGGATGAGTACCTAAGCTCGATTGCACTATGATGGAGAAAACTCGAGACGCGTTGATTAGAACTCGAATTGTCACTACACTACACTACTTGGACGTTTGTAGCTGATTATTTGTGTAATCTTCCTCGAGTCTTGATCTACTGAATGTCTATTACAGTGCAATACGGACTATCGCAGTAATAAGATATTTCGCCGCTTGAATATTGTTTTGCGTTACATGGAAAGGCTTAATAGATCAAGGGGACCGCCAAAATGGATGTCAATTTATGTTTGCAGCTATTGTAGAGAGGTCTCTTTATTATTAACTTTGTATGACGCTTGGAGCCTGGCTTAACACAGCCATAGTCCGCGTTTACACTGGCACAAGATTAATGGTAGAGCGACCTCTAGCATCTGTAGTTTAATTTACAGATTCACTTCTTAGATCAAAATGCCATAATTGTTATTTCCTAGTAACAGGTTTCCATACACTTATTTCCAATTTTTTTCACATTATAGCTTCTTCTGAAGCTTGTCCACAATCATATTTAATTTCGATGCGAATCGGAACAGATATTGTTAAGAAAGCTCCGCTGACGCGGAGCTCCTATTCCTGCATACTTTTGGCCCTTCAACCCGATAAAAGGTTAACGTAACCTAAACCTAGGCTTGTTTCGTTGTTAATTCAAGATATAGTGAAAAGCCGTTGTAAAAATAAGCTTAAGTAGTAAAAAAAGCGAACATGGAAATTTTGCCGCTCGGAAATATCGATTTAAGGGTAAATTCATCTAAAAACCAACAATGGTCCATCTCAGATTCAATGCACGTCGAGTTAGCCGTCCAGGCGGTCCTTTTCATTTATTGGCTCGCGACGCCGGCCAGTAGGCTTAACACGGCAACACACTCGAGTCGCCTCGCGCGCGGGATAGTCCGCCATTTTCTGACTTCTATAACAGGCTTGTGTATTGAGTTAAAAAAATCGAATTAGTCCGTTCGTTAGATTATGGAAACATATGGCACGCTTTTTCTTTTATCAAACAAACAACATAGACAAAGTTTAAATCATCAAACTTCCGGAGTGGGGGATTGTGACGTCACGCCTTGCTAAAAATTGTACCGAGGCGTGACGTCACGCGAAACTAGCGCTGTATTATCGTCATTTTTCGTCAAATAAAAGAAAAAATATGTACAATATTTTTTGGTAATCTGAAGGACTATTTTTTTTTTTTACTAGCCTATTAGACAGTGACAGGTAAATTATCTCGCGCCTTGCCGTGCTAAGCCGCGTGCTGTGCGCGGGAGCGAGCGCGGCCGGCGGGTCCATCTGCCTACCTCCGCGGTGCTCGACCGTACATTTCTAGTCCCCAGTTGTGATCACACAATACTCATAGCAGTTTGAATAAACTTATGTTAGCCTGTGTGCGTCAGGCGAACTTTATCATCGCTGTCGGTAACGTTCGCATCGCGCCTTTGCGGTTACGCGGTTGTCCGGCGCGATTTGTGATAGCGTGTGGTTGGTAATAGAATCGATGCGATCGGTAAACGCGGGTTGAAATAGATAAGTCGGCGTTTTTAATCGATTTAGGGTGACTTGTTTCGAGCTGAATCCGGTTCGGATTATCCTGAAATATGTCGAGCTAAACTCAGTTGAAGACTTGAGCTATCCACTTATTTCACTATCACGGAATGCTTGATTTTGAGATGGATTTTGTGGCGCATAGCTGAATCATAGCTAATATTCTCATTCCTTAAACCTTTTTAAACGACGAGGCTTGACACAGGAACATGAGCAAGTCGTTTCGCGCGCTAGATAGTCTACCTTGCACTTTCTAACGTCTCTAGTTAGACAGTGACGGGTATAATCTATCTCGCTTGCGACTCCTTAGCGCCTTGCCGTGCTAAAGCTGTTTTATATCATTCGATGGTCCAATGTCGAATGGGAAGTTATCATCGAATCGATTTGCCAACCACTCAGTGTATGCCATATTTAATTGTGTCCAGATTGGAGTAAGCATTTGCAAGTGAGATACACAAATACTAAAGCGGAAAATACAACGAGTAGTTCCATTTTACATGCGGCGACCGCTTAAAAGCCAAAGATACATTAGGCGACAAATGTTGCGCGACATTTGTCGAGCGATGTAGCGCGACGTCGCCGGACATCGCTCGATAGGTCGCGCGACACGTGTATATACGCGGATATAAGTCGAGCGATGTCCGGCGACTCGTACGACTAATTTTCGCCTAATGTATCTTTGGCTTAAGGACACTATAGTCGGCTGTATTAGACGAGCGGCAGGTCTCACGGCCTGATTAAATGAAGGTGGTCTGCGGACAGTCTAGTACTGGTCAGTTAACTAAAGCTGGCACGTAAAACAGACGTACGCATTGGGTTTGTGTAGTATCTGTGAAGTATCATGAAAAGTCTGCCCGATTTGATCAAAATTATTCATTTTAAACGTACTGTTTAGCGAAATTGCACAAGTGTGAGTACTATGAACGTGCCAGCTTTAGTTAACTGACCTATACAGAGACGACGTTCGTTGACCGAAGTAGTGGAGAACTCGCGCGAGTCGGTGTGATTCCTACAGTATGTCGTGCAAAGAACTGGACACCTGCTGGGTGTCTCTGTGGGCACTGGAGAGTAATTATGATAAGTCTTTAAGATAGCTCACTTTACTCAAAGGAAATATTAACGTTAAGTATAACTGCATTTACAGGTTTTTTTTTTATAATTTAGATACATTTTTTCTTAAGATGTCCTGAAAATTAAAGTGATCCTTAAAATAGATTCTGTCCATTAGTGCCATAAAAGTACAAACTGTTTTTTTTATGTTTAGTTGGTTCGATTTCCGGTTCCAATACCTTTAATAAAATGAGCCATCTTAAAGTTAAAAGATAGTTACCCTCCAGTAAGTTTTAGCACGACAACTCGTGCGAGTCGACTCGCGCGCGTTATTTACTACTTGTCATTTTCTGATGTCTCTATACTCGGTTTCGTTTAAGATTTGATATTTAGCGAACAAATTTTTTTTTGTGCTTACTTAAAAATGTATGCGGATTTGACCGTTAAAATCTAATGTTATATGAATTGGAGTATAGTTAGACAGTCTATCTCACACGCTTATCAACTCGCGCCTTGCTGTGCTGAACCGGCGGCCGCAAGACCTCTAGAGGCGCATTTGTGTATGGAATATACTATAAAGCAGTGTTTTTCTACCTTTTTCGCGATACGACCCCCTTGAAAAGTAAAATAAATCTCGACATCTTTACCTTCGGGTATTACAGATCAGGTTTACGAATATTTTTACTTTCGTTTTTTTGTTTTACTCTATTTGAAACCCCCGCGACCACCTATTGGAGGTTTGAAACCCCCAGGGGGTCGCAACACAAGGTTGAAAAACAACTGCAAAGAATCGCGCCGGACACTCGCGTACTGCTTTATGAATTTGATTCGTGAATTTATATCGGTCGCGCGTCGCGCCCTAAGTTAGTATTATACCACAAACCAAAGGTTAAGTTAGTTGACGTGACGTTGTAGGTAGGTGTAATTATTTCTAGAGGGATGTTAACGTGCGACGGCGCACAGATGATGCACAAAAGTAATGCTTTATGTAGTTGTTAGTGTATAATATAAATAATATTAATTATAATTCTGTACGTGTTGCATACTTACCTGTTTGACTAATCCCGGCCGTCGTTCAGAATCCCCGCGTTCATTTGTCTTCGTCTATACGTAGTTCAGAGTTCTGGCGTGAATCGGTCGAGTTCGTCCGTCGTATTCGTTAGGCGCAGCGCAGACGACGGACTTTTTGTGCTATCGAGTCTGCGGCGCACAAAAAGTCTGCATGAATTGTGCGCCGGACTTTTTGCGCGTCGTGTACGTTACTGCATATAATTCCATAGGTTCTATTTTCACAGACTAAAAAGTCCGTCGCGGATAGTCTGTCGTCTGCGCAGGGCTAAGGCTCGGAGGGTCGCCAAGCTTTACGTGTCCACTGTGTAACCGCGTATGTATGTGTCGTTGGACGTATCTCTGTTATAGCGTAAGTGATGCGAGTGAATTTATTTTTGATGTGAATCGTACTAATGTAGCGTAAGGATTGCGGCGCCCGCCGCGCTCGACTCCTGATATTATTTGAAGGCGACAGTCGCAAACCGCTTGCTAGTTGTAAGGGCAATTGCAATATGTGTAAGTTTAAATGTTTTCCGCGGTGTTAGCTTGTGCGTTAGGAGAACGGTCCGTTATGTCCGCCTACACGGAGGCCGTCGCGGCGGCGGAGCGCAGCGTCGTAGCGGAATATTTGGACGTTTGAACCGCTGTTATTCTCAACACTTTTTATCAGATTTCTTAAGAAATTGGTACGATCAGTGTGTCATACTGTCTGTGTCTTATAGATAGGTACACACTAGACTATGATACATGGTGACCGGAAATCAGGGATCGTTACCGGTATTAATAAAAACTAAAATATCTCCTTTAATTCGGTATAGTATTTAGGTAAGCCTGCGAAACTACGACGTTAAATGAAAACAATGCAATAACATACAAAAACAACTGAGATACCGTAATTAAATACCGGTATAAATGTATGAAAATAATACCGGTATTAGATTCCTGCCGGAAATTGACTAAATATTTTAACCAGTGATCGGGTTTGTGTCCGAAAACCCCTGTGAAATATTACCTGATTTTTTAATAATTGACCTTATGGGAGACAAATATGTCATCGCTTTTCAAGTCATTGCACCCTATGTTTTACCTACCTTACGTCCCGTACGCAAGTCCCGTTGGTCGGTGCGTACGCACCTGCAATTGTTTGCAATTGCGATGCTACGCGGATTACGAAGAGCCGGAGTACAAAAAACTGGCCAATATTAAATGAAAATTCCCGAAAATAAACTTCACAGGGGTTTTCGACGCGTTTGCCGGACCACTGATTAATAAAATATTTTATGACAATTTCCGACCACCTTGTATTCATATTTCTTAGAGAATCTGATAAAAAAAGTTGAGAATAATGACAGCGGTTCAAACGCGCGAATGTTCGCCCAAGCGTCGCGTGGATGACTCGATCGGACGTTCGTAGTTGTCGTCGGACGGTTGACGTGCGCTTGTGTGCGGCGCCCGCTCCTTTTTGTTTATTGAACTAGTCAAATCGTGCGTAAGTTAAGTGTAGGCGACCCAGTCGCGAGCCTGGGCTAAGGGGCGTCCATGTTACGTGAGGTTTTAATTTTTTTATTTTCTGTAACCTACCTGCCGTGAGATTTTATTCAAACCCCTCCCTCATCCCCCAATCTCACGTGAGATTTTTTTGTGGGTTTCTTACGTAAACGCATTGGATTGTTTTTGTAAAAAGGAAAAATAATTTGAAAGTTTTTTTTCGTTCGAGTACACTCGTGAACTGTCAAATATAAAGCGCCATCCACACTTCGTTTTTTAAGAACTTAGCAAATATTATTATCTGGATTAAAAGGACCAAAATAGTATAAATTTCTTTTCAAACAAGAAAAAAATACATGTTATTTGCCGAGAACCCCTCTAACGTAAGATTAGATGAGATTTCGACCCCCTCCCCCCTTAAACACCTCAAGTAATTTATGGACCCCCTAAGGCCCGGCGCGGCGAGCGGCCGGTACTTAAGTACTGCTAGCGACCCTAGCTAATCTTCTGCACAGTAAGTGTTCGCATGCCGACCTGTTGAAACTAAACATTTTTGAAATGTTTTTTCTCTTTTTTGTATAATTTTTGTATGATGTATTTACACTTGTTTTACGTTTTGATCGTTTAAAGAGGGATATATGTAATAGTTGTAATTGTAGTACAATCGTAGGCGCGGTATGCATAGTTCGCACACCCGAGTCTGCTTGTGTGGCGTCGCGCGCACCTTTGCGCGCATCGGACTTGTTAACTCAAGGATACACTAGGGGACAAATGTGCGGGACATGTCGAGTGAAGTCGGCCGATTTCGCCTGACACCTGACAGATGGCGACATCGCGCAACTTATATCCGCGTGTCGCGCGACATGTCGAGCGAAGTCCGGCAACGTCGCGCTACCCCGCCCGACGTTGCTGGGGACACGTGTCGCGGGACATTTGTCCCCTAGTGTATCCTTGGCTTTGAAGGGACTCACAACCCTAGCGCCTTGTAGTTCTCTCGAGATGGTAATAAAGATGTTTTAAAACTATTTTTTAATGATTATGATTATGAATGTCGTCCATCAGCTAATGTCCACTTTGTTAAATCGAATGTATTATATTTTAAATTGAAGGCCATGTAAACCATCTAGGGATAACTCTGACTAGGGTTCGGTCCGTTGCGCGTGAGAGTCCGCCGCGACGCAGCACCGCTGTGTTTACTCTGTTATAGAAAACCTTCCACGCGCCACTAAAGCCCGGCGCACATTAACGCTACGCGATCCATAAAATGAAAATGTGTCTGGTCATAATGTCATATGTCAGGAATATTTGTCTCCATTTGTGTATTTAAAATACGATTTAATGGCTCACTCGTAGCGCTTTGTAAGGACGCGTGGCGTTGCAAATGTGTGGCCGCCTTGACTGTTATGCGTTCTCTACACTCGCGGACAGTTAGACAAGTCTTGTCTCGTCTAACTTCTAGCCTCGCTATCGGCTTTGGCTACCTAGTCTAAATGGTGCTGATGTACGCGTACTTTGATCGTACTTTGATTAACTAGCCGAATCGAGGGACTTAGTGAGTGATATAGAAGGTATCAGAATTTAGAGAATCTCTGTAATCCGTGCATCAAGCCCCGTATTCATGGTAAAAATTTGTTTAGCAACAGAGTGATGTCGACATGTTGCTGCAGCAGAGACTGGAGAGAGTAAACATTCTCGCAGCTCAGCAATGTTAATCAACTGTTGCTAAACAAATCTTTACTATGAATACGTGGTTTAAAGGCCATGGCGCGATGGAAGGCCACAACAATGGATGCATTTTACGCTTGTTGATAATGAAATAATTTATGAGATCGTATCGTCACCGACTGTGCCAAATGTCCCAACCCGCAGTGCCATAGCAGCAGACACTTATACTGCGACTCGGTTGATAATAATGTACTTAATGTGCTGAACTGATTCGTCCCGACTACCATGGGACTGCTTCACAGTAATCGACAAAGTGACATAACACTGGAAAATTGTGCTTTTCACTGTGATAACGTTCCATGATAGATCTGGGATTGATTTGTTCGATAATCTGTTCTACGGACGACGCGCCACTACGTAACAGCTCTTCAGAGTTGTGTATTATTGTTGAAGCCATGGCCCCCTGTTATAATAAGTAAATAGTTCATACAAATTGTGACAATCCGTCAAATGCCACGATTGTAGGGACTTGACATGTCAAAGTTGTGTATTATTTAAGTGACAACGTTTGGATGTATGATTGTTGAAGCCATGGTCCCATAAGTTCATGTGAATTGTGACAGTTCTGTCAAATGTCTAGCTTGTAGTGGCTTGTCACCGATGGCGCGTCGTTCCGCGGACTGCGAATAGTTTTTCTCTTCAAATGTTAGCTTGTACAAACTCGGCGGGGCGGCGACGTTCTACTACCGTGTTAGGCATAATAGAGCTTGTTGTGTTATTTACAATCATACTTTTGTTATGTATTTATGAAGCGAATGTGACGCGTGCCAACGGCAATCAATATCGTTGTTGTTACAAACTTGATACTCTTCTAAAGAGAGATGTTATTTAGAATTGAGGAGTGCTTTGGACGCGTTGAAATATGGGATTAACATGAGATTATTTATACTTTTAGTCACTTATCACTTGTCCTAGTCACGTTATTGTCACGCAATAGTCCCGTCGCTGCGCCCGCGTGTCGCCGCGCCGCCGCCGCTCGTCCAGTGCCGATCGATGCCATTTAAAGTTAAGCCGTAACGTAACATATCACGCCGTTTCATTTTACATATTTTATATACATACATATTATTATATATTTTTATCGTGTCCTGTGTCAAACATAGAGCATTTTTTTATATAAAGATCACGTGTTGGCGGTTGTCGGAACTGTCTTTAGTTTTCTGTCACGTTAACGTCGTTTTTTGTATTATTTTTTATAGTTCAAGGTCACATTGTTTAGTAGAGACTTAACACAGCCGTAGTGTCTCTAAACGAAGCACTATTCGTCGCGAGCGTTCCGACGACGGCGGACAGGCGTGATCGCAAGTTATTACTTATTACTCATTTTGAACGCTTATGAAAAGGTATATTTTACGCTTCCCAGAGGTGTTAAAAACCAAAGAAAATGTATTTTTAATGTACAAAGCGGCTGTAAGCCTTTATTTTGTTATTTTTTAGTTAATACTTTCTTGCCAGTGTATCCGAACACTTAGGTACAATTTATTGCTTTGCGGGGCGATGCGGCGCTACAGTTGCTACAGCCAGCGGTCGCTGACCGCCGACCGGTGAATCTCATGTCGAATCATACATTTAATGAATTAACAGATGATCTGATGACGGTTCTTGAATAGTGGAATCTTGAGGCGTCTCTGTTACGACGAGAGCTCGCCGACATTTTAATATTACGACGGTTCAGTCCATCTCCTTTTCTCCTCTTTTGTCTGAGAAAGAAAGACCCCGTCTGAATTATCCACCAAGTCACAGGTGGGCTAGAAGAATAGTTAGTATGCTTTTGATCTGGATGAATCTCCCGTCCTGGTAAAAAATTTGTTAGTGTCATGTCATGTAGTTATCGTTGTAAAATTATTGCCATATTCGAGCAAGCTACGTCAAAAAAGTGTCGTTTGTCAAGAATGTAGCAACCCCATTTGGGTTCCGCTCTTTTTGGTCGGACTATAAACGATTCAGTCACATGTTAGTTTCTCTTCTGTGGATATGAAAAAAGTTAGGTTATAAACCTAATAATTGAAGTAGGAAAGATTAGATTTTGCGAGTACTCCTCCCCAGCTAAGCCCGGTAAAAAAAAGATTGGGTTCTAAGCAGGGATCGTTACCGGTATTACTAAAAACTAAAATATCTCCTTTAATTTGGAATTTTAGCTTGGTATTCCTAGATAGTATTTAGGAAAGCCTACAAAAGTACGACATTAAATGAAAAAAATCCAATAACATACAATAACAACTGAGATACCGAAATTGAATTCCGGTATAAATGTATGAAAATAATACCGGTATTCGATCCCTGGTTCTAAGTCGTGCATTTCATGTTCACATGAGAGATTAGGTGTGTTTTTATGGTTTAAAATAAACCTAATATTTTTAGTTTTTTCAAGCGTATATTTTTTTATTTACTATAAATTCCACTAGCAAGAAGGTCGCTCTAAGTTTAAAAAGTCGCCAGTCGCCACGCTTTTTCCACCGGCCTAAGGCAAAGGGGACACGGCCATACTGCCACCGCGCGGCCCCGCAAGGCAACCCCTAGTAAAGAAATGTTATGTATGTCTGATACTTTTAAAGTGTGAGCTGTTTCAAGGTTAGTTCATCATCGTGATGGTTAAATGGCTCGCATAGATAAGTTGAATGTTGACATTGTTTGTATTAATGTACCGTAGCTTCACAGGGATGTGAGACGTCGGGTGCGCCCGGTTACCTATATTTGTTGTTTGTTCACTGGTCACTAT
Organism: Adoxophyes honmai; assembly: GCA_005406045.1. Classification (NCBI taxonomy): domain Eukaryota; kingdom Metazoa; phylum Arthropoda; class Insecta; order Lepidoptera; family Tortricidae; genus Adoxophyes; species Adoxophyes honmai. The sequence goes on from BHDV01065401.1 coordinate 61,394, forward strand.
TAGGTCACTATAGCTGAGTAAATTAATGCATATAATATAGTTTTATGACGAGATAAACATATGTATATGTAATCCTACATGTCTATTAAATCAATGAAAAATAGATTATAACGCGAGCTGTTTTATTTCAACTACGAGTATAAACACCTTTTAGACTTAAGAGTCCAGCCTTTACTCCTGTAAGCTTTACTTTTACTTACGTAAATATGGATCTATTAGTAGGGATTGCTTTCTGCTATAAGAGAGATGAGTATTGCTATCTCATTCTAATTTATAGCTGTGTCCCTACTTACGTAAGTAAAAATGTCGCGAGAATTCGTCATAGTGAAATTAGCTCGACTTGTTTCGAGCTAGTTTGTGGCCCATCATCAGGGGCTACACGCCACGGCAGCAGCTGTTAAGACGCGCAATGTGTCCCCGCAGTCTTCGTGCGCCTGCTTGACTGACACCGGCTCGCAACTACCAAAAGGTCAAAGGATATAATATCTGTCTAGGCACATTCTCACTGGCTTAGGGCGGCCACATGGCGGCCACATACATTCGGAATTCCGTTTCGGAATATCGAACGCATTAAATCCATACACATCTATGAATGAGCCACATGATATGAACTTCCGTCTGCAAATGGCTCATTCATAAAGTAAGGCCAACCAGACGAGATAATAAACATAAACAATGGTACCGTTACTGAGTTACGTGGCGGTAGTCAGATTATTATCTCTATCCTTATCACTCGTATGCAGTTATGGGGTCAACCTCTGAAACTTTGTTTACATTTTTTATCTCGTCTGGTTGGCCTTACTTTAGATGTGTTTGGATTTGATGCGTTCGATATTCCGAAACGGAATTCCGAATGTATGTGGCCGCCCTTACGAGACCTTATCTATAAAGACGTGCAATTATATTCGTTCATTTTAAATCATCGTTTGGGTTAGTTGTGGGCTTATTATGGGTCTAACATAAGGTCACAGCCCTAGTTATGGACAGTTTAATTTAACAAGCACCGGTAACGGACACATTCAAAATTTAAAGACCATTTTATACGTTGTGAATTGATTGTTGTAAAATAAATGACTATTCCTTATTGAGTAGTATATAAGAGTCACTGTCCATTACTAGTCCCATGTCCATTACCGGTGACGTTACCCTGACAGGTGTCAGTCGACTTCAAAAAAGTAACTTACCTACCACGTAAATTCAAACGTGTATATTTTATCCGTGTGGTGTCGGACATAGAATAACACCTCCATTTCTTCCGTGGATGTCGTTAGAGGCGACTACGGAATTAGGTTAAGGTAAGTATATTTTAGGCGACAGGCTAGCAACCTGACACAATTTTACCTGCCAACGCAAAACCTAACAAATATGCTAGAAGTTTCTACGAAACGCGAAATACTCATTGTTTTATCTATGTAGCATTTTCTGTGCTCTGCCTACCCCGTTAGGGAATACAGGCGTGACGTATGTGTAAATTTCAATAACAATAATTATCTAGTATCTAAAAATAAAATAAAACGTTTCTTCTCTGCTATAAACAACATGATATATGTACTTTGCTAAATATTGTGTGGAAAGCTGCACCAACGCTTTTATTTTAACAGTAAAGTTAATTAACTCCATAACAAAAGACAAACGCTAAGGAAAGGTGCCCTTTACGACACTAACTAGCGGGAACAAAGTACTGTACAACATTTCCCGGTGAGAGAGTTGCCAGCTCGATGACAAGATTTTTGAGACGAAGTTAGTCTTTGAAATGGATCAAGCGTCCGCCTACGATGTCGGTGTATTTATCCATTAGTAAAAAGAAATCTAATTACAAAGTTAAAAAATAAAAAAAACTAATAAAACAAAATGTGACATCAGTTCAGGAATGGACAGTTTTTTAACTATCGGTGTCGGTTATATTATAATACTAGCTGTGCGCGCGACTCCGTTCGCGTGGAATAGTGACTAATTTCCCCCGTTTTTTCCACATTTTCCCATATTTCTTCACTCCTATTAGTCGTAGCGTGATGTTATATAGCCTAAAGCCTTCCTCGATAAATGGTCTATCCAACACAAAAAGAATTTTTCAAATCGAACCAGTAGTTACTGAGATTAGCGCGTTCAAACAAACAAACAAACAAACAAACAAACTCTTCAGCTTTATTATATTAGTATAGATTGGTTTTGAGTAGGAAAAGCCTTTTTATCCAAAGTAAGAAGAAAACAAGATTTTTTTAATGGCGCATATACAAAAAATAAAATTATGACTGTCATTACATCATGCGTCATTACATCGGAGGTATCTGCTGAACACTTAAAGTTGCTATAGCCCCTGGCAAGTTAAATGACAAGACTTTTTCTAGTGGGGGTGAGTTGCGCAGCGCTTTTTCTAGGCAAAACCGAAGCGCAAACGCAAACTTACACCCTCTACAAAACTTGTCCTCTAACTTGCTGGGGACTATAGGTACATTACGATTTTGGTAATAGAGAATAGATGTTGACTAGGTACCTAATAGTTTATTATTCTAATTAGACCATCAGTTAGATCACGGAAAAATATAATAGGACCCCTGCTTTTTGGTTTTCAAATAATTTCAAATTGACAAAAAAATATCGTCAGACTTCCAGCGCAGAAGCTCCGTGACGTCTTGCCATGTTTTAAAATACGTGTAGCTACATTTTTTTTAATTAAATATCTGGCTGACTTTCTAATCTAAACTGTTTATTTTGTCATCTAGCCTATTCCATTTCAAAGTAGGTAACTAAGCTGGTAACACTGAGAACTTAACGCTATTCCCTAATGAAGCGATACAGAGGTCGCAGGTTACGCTATCCGCCACCGACTAAATTACACCCGCTAAGGACAAAGGAACTTAGAACTCGCGACTTATAAGGCGTCCACTGCATTCCTAACTCAAAACGACGTATCTCCAGTCAGAAAACAGGGCACATACGCCATTTTGTTAGGGATGAAAACTTGCAAATGGCCGCCGGTTTTGGCGCGAACTCATTCGCTATGCAATTTGTTTCGAAGGCATTCTGTTTTGTTTGTCAACAATATTATTATTGCGGGATAGTGAATGGGAGTAAAATAGAAGACGCATTGTTAATGGAAGTGACTCAAATGGAAACATGACTTGGAAATAGGTAATAGGGTAGATGTAGGGGAGGTGTTTTCTTAAAATGTGCTAAATTTAAGATGATTGTTAGGTAGTTTTACTTAGTTACAAAACTTAACAACTTAGCTAAGTAAACAAAATGTATGGCGAACTATCGTAATATACAGGAGTAGCTAAATAAAGTTTTGTTTTAATTAAAGCTCTTATTTTGGTACCAATTTTTTTTAAGTACAATTTAGTCTAGAAATAGGACACTGTTTACTCCCGAATTAATAAATTTGAAATAAGAGAAAGAGAAAGTACGAGTAGGTAACTTATTCTAAGAATATACTATATTCTCGTTTGATTGAATCGCGACCCTGAGTCCAAATAGTAAAATACCTAGGTACTTACTAAGTTATCAACAAACTTAAATCTGAAAGAGCGTTGCTTATAATAATTCATAACATAGGATATTAGTTGCCGGTTCGAAACGAGATGGCGCTGTGAGGCACTTCTGATGGCACATAACGTATTATCACCATTAGATAGATTTTGTTGAATTATCGTAAGTATAAGTTAGAGTTAGTTAACTCTAAGTTTTATTTTTCAGTTAAAGTACTTAGCACGCGATATTTTATCCCCTATCAAAACAAAATCCCTCTTTTGTCAAATAATATGTGAGAGAGAGAAGATAAACGCTAAACTCGGGATAGGAAACTTTTTTAAACTTTCGTGATTCTCACACATATTTATGTTTACGCGGGACTTAATCACGGTATTTTTTAATTACCTCTCGACGTTTCGGCCGCGTTACGTCGAGAGGTAATTAAAAAATACCGTGATTAAGTCCCGCGTAAACATAAATAGGAAACTTTTGTCAAGTTTGGTCTCCCTTTTAGTTAAAAAGAGCTGGCGGTTCTTAATAGAAATAACAATAAAGTTTTATAAAATACTTATCACAAGAAATATTTCGGCAAAAAAAACAATTTCAAAACAAACGTCTGATGAAATTTCTTAAGAGGCCCGGAAACTGCGACACTTACGCTAAAATTGGACTTGTTTGGGTAAACAAGCTACTTTCCAGTGCACCGCGTAACCCGCATTCTAATGCAACACGTTATTCTAATTCCGTCCATTGGTTCCAAACTAATTGGTGTTTATCGTGAGAATGGTGAGGCGAGGACATTTCCGACGCGGAACTGGTTCCACTGCGACCAATTTATTTCGCAATTTTAATTTTAATTTAAAAAGCGAAATGCTTTGCCTACCGCAGGCCGCTCCAGTTTTATGGGGCGGCGTCGTTTGTTTCTCCGTTTATTAAATTAAGTCGCCTACGTCAAGACTATTAGTGGCTATTACTTTAAAAGCTAGAATACTAATACATCGCTCTCTATTAGGAGTTTTAGGAGTTTAGCGACAAACTACTCGCTAATTGATACAGATTGGTTGGCGTTTTATCAACGAATTAGGTAGGTACAGTCTGATCTGTTGATTGATCCATTTTTTTTAATATTTCCTCAAAAGTGATATTTTATAAGGCTACGCGTGTTTGTTCACCTATCAATATTACCTGTAGAATCACTTCATTTACTTTTTGAGTTAGTCTCTTGTTTCCTAAATCTAACTTTGGCGGTTGCGTGGCACTACACGCCCTTTGTCCGTGCCAGCAATTGAAAAAGTATAGTTGTCGAAAACCTGTGAGGGTTACGATTTTGTTAACTTTTTGTCTCGATTTTACAACATTATTGATATTTTCACAAAACCTAACCTAACCTAACCTATTAAAAAATTCGTTCGATATCTACACGTGCGATACTAACATTTTCACTCACCGCGTGTCTAAGGACTCGCAAGCTCGCAAACAAATTTTCCGCACTTATAACAAAATTAGCAACGTTAACTACCTACATCATTGCAAAATAGGCATAGAATACCGTTTTTAACATAAACATAGATAATCACGACAAACTATTCTCTAATTGATATTTATCGTCGTTTTAACAACAAATTACAAAGTAACCCACTGACAACCTAAATACACCAGTTGAGTAATTATTAGTCCCACGAACCTCGACAGGTTAATGCAGACTGCTATATTATTGACTATCGATTCATTATTATTTATTGTCTTACTTTTTCAGTTAATGCTATACATTTAAAATATTGTAAGTTTAGTGTAGTTTTCTGCTATATTTTTTTTTTACGATATATTTTTTGTCAGCTGCATTTATTATTAAAGGAACTGTTTACATTCATAAAATATTGAGTTACAGGTTAGTTACAAGGTTCGGATTACTAATTTTCTTTAATTGTCAAATTTGAATTGTATAACAATATGTCAAACTTTTTTTTTTATTCTTTTTTTTTCAAAAAAACGGGGGAGGTGTAGTGTGGGCTACGCCACACTCACACTCTCCCACTATTAACCTATATATAGGACCTACACATTATATTAAATGGAGTCTTAAAGCAACACTTGTTCTGTCAATACGCCTCCCACATTACTCCTGCATTACAGTCTCCCAGATGCTACACATCTGACAGGTTCGGTTAATAGAATTTTGGCTAACGGTTCTCGCGATTTTATGATGACCCGCTCGTCGGCTATCAATTTCAGCCCCTCAAGCATGGCCGACATTTTGTCCATCGTTTTATCTACACGTCCGCGACAAACGGCACCTCGTGATTTTATAAACCTAACTTATTTCTTAAGTCATCTTTTACGATATCGATTCGGGGAATAAATGGAGGGGTGTTAAACCCGAGACACCACACGGTAAGGTAACGGATAGAATTATACGTCTTAACTAAGAAGACTGAGAACCTACAAATTATTCTAGACGTGGCTACGAAAAATGAAATAGACACGGTTTTCTCTGTGTAGTGTTTCGTTTATTCTGCTCATCACAGATTTATAAAATCACAGTTTACACAGATCACAGTTTATTAAAATACTATCTACTGAACGATAGAATTTATGAAGGATTCGATTTATATCTTTACCTACTGCTTGTCATTAGGATACAGAGTACATTATAATTATCTTTGTATTTATTTAGGCTTGCGATAAAAAAAAATCGTGACGTTCATAGAAGAAATATACTTAGTAGTTTCATTTTAAACTCGACACAATGAAGAATATGTACATTGTGTTAGTTTTGTACATTTTAGCGTGCTAGGAAGCAGAAACTAAGCGTCATAAAAATAATGTGTCGTGTATGCAAAGCGCGGACATCTAACACTTATTGATATCTGTTTTAATTGGGTGCCATTTGGCTTTATCGTGCGCAAATATTATTTGAATGGGGCTGCGGTGGAGGCCCGCGTGATGGCTCCCTCGACAGGTTTTTTATCCCGTCAGCTGCACAAGTGGGCCTCGCATTGTCGCACGACAATAGGATTAACCATCGACGATCGCTGAATAATATGCGCAAATCGCGTGATATTGTTTGGATGATGCTCTGGGGCACGCAGTTTATTATTCTGTCAGTTTATTTTAAACATGTGCGACATAATCCAACCCCTAACGAGTTCCCCTCGCAAACGTATCTTTTTATTCATTAAAGCGATTATTGTGTTTAACTGAGCATCGCCGCGTGAAATCGGATCGATTAATGCCCCATCGTATCGAATAGTTTCGAGTGCGTATTATCGTAACCGATTATAATCGCTACCGTTAGCGGACGCCGTGGCCAATCGAGTAATTTGAATGATGACTCCCGAACCGGGCGCGGTTTTTGTCCGACGCTTAGCCGCGTCGGAAACTGTGGCTCACATACATATTCTCACGCCTGTACTCCCAAGAGGGGCAGGCAGAGCACATGGATTCAAAAATCCAGTGCCACGTCTAGCAAATTCAGGGTAAGCAGACGGCCAAACGCGACATTGCGGTGACAGGTCGCTAGCCCATCGCCCACAACACACTAACCCTTTCCCAGAGTCGACTCTTACGACACCCACGGGAAGAAAGGGGGAGGTGCTATTCTAACCCGGCACCACACGGGGACTGTGGCTCATTGTTGTTTAAATTAAAACGCTGTGTGATAGCTTCTAACTCAGTAAAATTATGATTGTGTCGATTCACATAAATTAATCATTCGTTATTTGTATGATTGACAGGAAATTTAATTTTGGTTAACAAAAGACGTTTGATTAAATCCACGATGGGTCAATGGATCGGGTATGGGAGTCGATTTGGTTTCTTTGGGTGGAACTGGTATGCGCGGCCGCTGGCGTGGTTTAGTCGAAATCAATTAGAATAACAGGTACGCGACGTGTGCCGGCCGTGATTGCTGCGCCTTTAGAAATAATTTCCAATCAATAAGGCTTTTCAATGGAAACGATAATGGCCGGAATGATTATGTTTCTGATACGAAGAAAAGATGAGATGTCGATCATAAAATCACGACGTACTTTACGGCATCTAAATTGGTGTTCCTTTCTGATTCTGAGAGTATTCTTTATCGGAACGGCACTAAAATCAACGGTAATGTGAAATGTGGTATTCAGCTCTGACGGTGATGATCAGAACTAAATGAGAGTAGAGTGAAACAGTCATTTAAGTTTAAGTCTCTGGAAACATTACGATAAGCGCAGGCTCCTTAATTGTTATAGTTTATGGCTCTTCTATGCCATCAATAACTAAACAAAATAATTTTGTACCTACTGCAATACAATTTAGATTAAGTACTTACATAAATTAATTGGTATACAAACCAAAGGCAGCTTTATCACTACAAAGCGATCTCTCTCGGGCAATCTCCAACAATAATGCAAAAGCGCACAATTGAAATATGGACAATAAACTTATAGGTACAAATCAAGAAGACCTAAGAATTTGCTAATAATTACAGGATTTATGTATTACACACACAACATATACAGCATTACAGACTTAAATCTAATGCACTGTAATGCAGGATAGGTATATGAAGCAGTACAACGAAAGCCATCTCATTAGGATGTTGTACCTAAGTGGTATCTTCAACCCAAGTGCGTAAATCTTAGAATCTTCGTAAAAACGGAATAACAACCAAAGAATGCTCTCTGTTTGTTACACGAAAAGAAATTGGTTAAGCACGAGTATATTGAGCATTCGTTCGTTTGGTATAAACCGAGCTTTAGTCAAAGAGAAACTTGGGTAGCATTAGACACTTCCTACTTAGGGTTCCGTACCTAAAGGGTAAAAACGGACCTCTTTTACCGAGACTTCGCTGTCCGTCTATCGTCAGGCTGTATCGCACAAATTTTACGAACTATATTTTTTTTTACAGATTATGTGTAAGAATTTCTACGGCCGCCATAACGACAAAAACAAAAATTAGAATAAAATTATTATTTACGGGGGCTACCACACAACAATCATGACTTTTTGGTGTTTTGCCTCAATTTAAGTAACAGTAACGGACAGTTGAAATATTTATTGAACATTTAAGTACCTAGTTGTGTATCTACTTTAAAAATAAGTATTTAACACATTCAGAACCAAGGACCCGGCTCCCGGGTTCTTCAAAACATTCGCGAGATACCGAGAACCCAGTAGCCGGGTTCATATTGTACTAGTTATAGACTACTCGGGTCCGCGCAGATGTTTTGATTTTAGGCGTGGTCGTGAATGTGTTAAGGGTACAAAAAACCTCGTTTTTTCTCAGCTTTTAGTCCTGAACCCTTCGAGCTCGAGTCCGACTCGCTCTTGGCTTAACCACCGTGTCGTCGGTCAGCCCGGCCACCCCTCGCGTGCGACAAAGCACGACACGCCGCCATAACCGCGGTATCGCGCATCGCGCCTCATTACTTCACGCCTGCGCCCGCGCAGGAAAACCGAGGAAACGTGTAAAATCAAAAAGTCAAATGTAGCTAACGAGTGTCGGTTCGTGACGGCTAACGCATGGCCGCGTGCGTCCACAAATTGGACGCCTGTTCACGATTCTAATCCAGGATTTGTGAGATGCGCTGTGTACAGATCTGCACGCAGTATCTAATTAAATATTGTATGTATTATACATTTGGGAAAGTCTCCAATAGAAAGAACTCTCTCCAGGTAAATGTTATGCCTGGGGACCGAAGTACACAGACGAAGTCGGAAGTTTTATTTAGCTATGTCCACACCAGTGCGCTTTCACGTTCACCCTGCGTCTTCCTCTGTCGCATGCCTGTGCAACCACAGCGCATGTGCTGAAACTAGATCCGTCCTCAATGAAGACGCGCTGGCGGCATGCGCTGTGGTTGGTGGTTGCACGGGCATGCGTCAGAGGAAGACGCAAGGTGAACGCGAAAGCGCACTGGTGTGGACATAGCTTTTAGGCGCGATGTAAGATCGTTTAGTAGATTCAACGATAGGTACCTAGCTCTAAGGCTAGATACACCACGCGGTGGTTTAAAATCTTTCGGCGAAACTAGTGGGGTACCTAATTGCCTAATCGGCTCATTGGGAGTAACACGGAGAGGTGAAGTGTGACTTGATTCACTTGATCTACCAATAACGTGTCGCCGTTCTCCCCGCTCGCTCCTCGGAACCTACTTATAATTAATCTAGCTGTTGCCCGCACCTCCGTCTACGTAGAATTAGTTTTTCGTAATAGAAAGCAGCCTATTTAATCCACGGTGTCAACTTCCTGCATACCAAATTATGAAGCGAGTGATGCGCACACACTCACACACACACACACACACACATACAATTTCGTTTTCATGATGTTAATGTGTATGATGTGATGGTAAAAGTAATTGTGTTTAGCAATAACTTCAGCATTCTTTTGACTTAGAGTAGCAATTTAATTATTTACAACAATATTTACACACTGGACAACGTCTCATCAAATATGTACCTACTATACACATAGATCATTAGGTGACTCATCCTCCAACTTCACCCAACTAAATCACAACGGCGCTTAATATTTATAGCTATTTGCTAATGTTAAACGTTACTATGGTATTCCGTAGCGTCACCAAACCACTGTTGTGAAACCTGCTCCACCTTACATCGGGGTTTTAACCCTTGACCCGACGAAGTAAAATAAAAAAGAGAGGAATGTTGAATAATTATGAATACGGAACTATTAACTCGTTGACAGCGTTGACATTACTTACCTTTATGACTTTTAGTGGCCTGATCTACAATTTTTAAGGCATACACATTCATTTATATTCTGTGTGGTGTCAAGATAGAATAAAATGTCTCCATTACTTCCGTGGATGTCGTGAGAGGCGACTTAGGAACAACTTGGTAGCTTGTCGCCTATAGCATACCATAGCCTGTTTCTTGTTGCTTTTTACTAAATCCACTGAAAAAGTGGAGAGATTAATTCTAAACCCGACACCACACATAGGCATATAATATGTCCATAATATAATTGTAATTATTTTCATTTAAAATGAGACTTCCGGTTGTTCAATGTTTAAAGAGATACTGTACCTTAGATTACTGCTGGGACATGCCTAAGCGCATGTATTAACATACTTAGCAACTAGTCCCGACTTAGCACGGTTTTATTCGCTACGCCAGTTGTATTAGAAATAAGACTCGTAATTATATTTAATTAAGGGCAGAGAGTTGTTGAAAAGTCAGTTAAAAGAAGAAATTAACCACGTAGTTACAGACCGACTTATAGATAGACGACACCAATGTGAACGAACAACATAATCTTTTTATTATACACGGTGCTCGTGAGCATTGCGAGAGATTTCGACCACGAATTCCAGAGGCTATAAGAAGTAATAAATGTTAAATGAACTTAGGTCAAAACACGATTTTTTTTATGAAATATAAGGCACGTTTATGCTACATTAGCCATTATTATGTATGAAAATAATAGAAAAAAATCGTGTTTCGACCTAAGTTCATATAACATTTATTACTTCTTATAGCCTCTGGAATTCGTGGTTGAAATCTCTCGCAATGCTCACGAGCACCTTGTATAAAATCTAATAATAAGTATCTTTGAAAATGAAATTACCTAGCAAGTGTCTCGTGTTTTTCACGGCAGCTGCTCTGACTGGTGCTGGATTCTGGATTTAAATTAAGAACAAAATACTAATAAATAACTAAACATGAAGGTATCCCACCCAATCGCCAACAAGTGCTTTGAAGTTTCAAGTAACGTCACTCGTGATACAAAGTAACTCATAGTTTCGTAATAAAGTCCTAGAAAAAAGTGCAACTTTTTATTCCTTAAAAATTCTCAGCACTAAAAAGGCTACTTTTAAAATTACGCAACACGCTTGAAATTCACCCATTTTCCACTTGATTCCAGCCTTACTTGCGTTGTCTATCCAGCTTGTACATCTGCGCACACGCACGACACTTGCGTAGCGCCGTGTCGCGGTACCGTAGCGTCGCGTCGCGTCCGTCCGGGGTTAATTAGCGGGTCAGCCATGTCGCGTCGCGTCGCGATATATATCGTGTCGACACGGGACACCGTGAACGCTCCCTGTTTGGTACGCCATTAACACTTGGCTTTATCGAAGCGAATTAAAACCGTGGTAAAGTAACCACAGCGGAAGCGGTGGAAGAACATACATACATACATCAGGTTTGTATTCCTAAATGAAGTAGGCAGAGCGCGCGAAGCGCTACATAACCATGTTTAGTTCACGTTACATAAACTTCTGGCATATTTTGTAGGTTTTACGTTAAGAGACAAAATAGTGACAGGTTGCTAGCCTGTCGCCTAAAATATATCTTAACCTATTTCCTTAGTTGCCTCTTACGACATCCACAGAAGAAATGGAGAGGTAACTGATACAGTTACGCCACTTCGCCGCGCCGTCCAGTTTCGCTGTCAGGACGTTTGGAGTTAAAATAGCACCGTAGACGGTCTTGCGTCATTTGACAAGCGACAGCAGCGACGCCGACGGGTTGACTAGGTGACGGCGGTCGGCGGACGGCATAGAGGACAGACCAACTAGAGAAACAATGATGGCCACCCAGTTCCGTAAACCGTCAGTTTATTTCGACTTACAAACTGTCACAGAAACTGTAAAGAGCCAATAACCATAGAGGAAAAGCCAATGCGTTACGCGCGATCTTGGGCAGGCCAATAAGAGCACAGCGAACGCCGCCATGCTTTGGCGGAATCGTCTTCGAACTAATTAAATGACATTAGTATTCTATAGGTTCTGTCCTCTATGGCGGACGGACTAGTTTACAGATGGGGAATTTTTGAGGCAAGGGTCGAGTCATCCACCAAAAAATCAAAAGGGGTCATTCACTGTTTTAAACTTTCGTGATTTTCACTCACATTTATACGCGGGACTTAATCACGGTAACGTCGAGAGGTAATTAAAAAACCGTGATTAAGTCCCGCGTATACATAAATAGGAGTCATTCAGCCCGCGAGATGAGTCTTATGTGGGATGTGGGATCAGCAAAGTTGACCATGAAGGGATTTTGTTAATCGATGTAATTTGTAACACGTTCAGCAATGACGACTCAGTATGACGGCTGCGTAGGCCAGTGGTTTGAGAATCTGACTGTGAAGCTTAAGGCCCCGGGTTCGATCCGCAGTCGAAGCAGATGTTTGTATACGAATCCTTACTTAAAATTATAAATAGGAAAGTGAGTTTGTTTATTTGTTTGTTTGTTTCGCTTTCACGCCGTAAGTACTGAACCGATTCCTTTGAAATTTTGCACACGTAAAGATAGAAGTCCGGATTAAATAATCGGGTACTTTTTATCCCGGAAAAAAATTATGTTCCCGAGGGAATGTTCGCTTTATACCGCAATATAACCGAATTCCATGCGGGCGAAGCCGCGGGCGGAAAGCTAATGTTATTTAAGTAAGTTTATCCATCATTATTATTATTATAACATTGTAGTTTAATCGCCGTTATAAAACCACGCTAACGCAGCCCGAGTTACCGAGAACTCTGATAACGTCGTGATTATTGTTATGATTATGTCGACGTGTCTCCCCCAAGTGGAGGCACAATCTTAGCCAAGCTAACGAAGGAATATTCTAATTATCGATACCTGTCGTTCGTCGTGATATGATCGCGCACCGAGAGTATCGGCGGCCTATCGTGAGAACCCAAGTATTAGACGAAGTTATAACTTTATGGCGCGCTCATTATTTCCTTTTAGGTACCCAACATTAAGCAATCTCGTGTACTATCGTACTACTTAATCTTTATTTGTAATTGCCGTGTTTCTCCGGTGTTAGGCTGTCGACAACCGGCCGTTATAACAGACGTGTCGCTGCTTTATGCAACGTGACTATGACACCCTATGAAATAAAGTTGTGCGGTTGTCAGAGTCCACGCCGCGTGCGCAGACAGCATTATCGATATTTATCACGACATTGCCCGACGCGATCAACGAGACAATAACACGAGGTCAATCACAATTTATGAAGGGATTAATGAAACCTGATTATGTTCGGCGGTCACAAAATATTCATAGCGTCGCGGCGGAGTAATCTGGCTCATTAGCATCGCGCGGCGCGGGCGCACTCGCCTAAGTACCCATAGGGCCTAATTAAGAAAACTGTCTCCATGTAATTGAAACTTTTAGTAAGAGATACGGCGCATAACATTTACATAAAAGCCTTAAAGAGCGTTCCGGCGCGGGCGCAGCGGGGCGGGGCCCCTATTAATATGCTAATGCCCCGCTCTACACTATTTATTGGACAAATCTAGTATATCCGAAGCGCAGTGAATGCCCACGCGACGAAAGTAAGCTGTTTCGATTTGATTGGTATTTTTATTGGTGTAGAAAACGTGAGCATTTATCTGGAAATCGTTCACAATGTTATGACGGTTTGTTGTTGTATCGACACGGCCGTTAGGCGATGGTATCGTGGCTGGCAGCCGACGCCGGACAGTAAAAGCTAATTTAAAAGGCGGCGGTAGTTTTTGGATTACGCCGGAACAAAACGCGCGATAGCATCGCTGCGCCCGCGCGCTATTAGGCGATACGCGTTGCGACACCATTGTGCGCAACATACGCTCCATTTTTATTATGTACCGATCATGATTTCTGTCGAGATCGTATCCCACTATTTTAAATCGTTACATACACATACATACATATTCTCACGCCTGTATTCCCAAGAGGGGTAGGCAGAGCACTTGAATTCAAAAATCCAGTGCCACGTTTAGCAGTTTCAGGGTAAACAGAATGGTTAATAGTGATATTGCAGTGACAGGTAGCTAGCCCATCGCCCACAATATACTAACCCTTTCCCAGAGTCGACTCTTACGACACCCACGGGAAGAAAGGGGGAGGTGCTATTCTAACCCGGCACCACACGGGAAATAAATAAATAAATCGTTCTCGGTGGTAATAACACGCACGGCTCGAAGAACTCGGTACTCCTGCCATATATTTAAGAGTCGCGTTTCTTTTGCCTAGGCCTCGTCATAAGTGGCTGTAATAAGAGCAAAATTAAAAGCAATTCCGTGCGAGGGTGGGGAGCGCGGGCGCAGCAAAAATGCCCACAATGAGCGGATCCGTGACAGATAGATTGCAGTTGCCGCGACCTCTGCCGGCTGCGCTCGCCGCTGCGCTGCGGTCGCCATGCTTGCGGAAAACACAGGCCACTGACACCCTGAGGCCCTATGACAGTTTTTTTTTTAAGTTCCGCTAAAGGGAAGTTGAACCTTCATAGGATCACTTCGTTGTCCGCGTATCTGTTTGTGTTCGGTCTGTCTGTCAAGACCACTTTAATATGTGTGTACCTATGTAACTCTTTATTGTACAAAATAAACATGACAAAACAATGTTAAAGTTTTTTAATACTTACTTAATAAATTTTGTTAAATTGGTAGCAATTTGTTGGTAGCTGCCGTAGCTAGCCGTATTACAGCGACGTAACGATATAGCGACGATATAGCGACGATATAGCGACGATATAGCGACGATGTAGCGATGATATAGCGACATAGCTTACAATATTATTTGCTATTACGGAGCGTAGAGTATAGTTTTTTTTTTTCAGATTTATTACGTATCGCCACATTATTTCCCGTGACTGTACAAATAAGAGATAATGGAAAAGAATAGAAAAATACGTTTCAAGACTTTCCTTATTCTTTGTCACCCAACTTCATAATACATAATTTAAAACTCTCAAAGTGTAGTTAAAAGTATTTTGCGGTGTCCAGAGACGATCTCCCCTCGATCGACCGTGGGGGCGCCCGCGCGCGTCGGGAGCGGAATGAAAAGCTCCTCTCTCATAAATTATCGGCGATGCTGCGCCGCGCAGGGCTGCGCGAGCGTGTTAGGAAATATCCCCGGATATTTCCTAACATTGTGCCTTTACATTATTCAACACAAAGAAATATTACTTGACATAACGCAAGGGAGGGGAATAATCGTAGGTGTATGTTGCATTTTTTGGCAAGTATTTCCTGATTTCATCTACATGTAGGATCACATAAAATGTCTACTGGAACTTGCATAAACTTTTCATGTGAAGGGTCGAGGAGTCGATGAAGGCTTCTGAACTCGATTTCCATGCTACCGTCAGTATCATAGTTTCCATTTTTTTTTCAAAATATACAGTTCGCATACAAATTCAGTCGAAAACAGTCCACGTGAAAACAGCCGCTTTTTGTTGGGTTGCGTGAAATTGATTCTGAAAACAGAAAGATATTTTCACATTTAAAATGTCAGTAGGAAAGTAGCGTACGCTACGCTAGCGAAAAAAAAAACATACAAAAATTTACAGAGACTGATCTAATGAGTAAAGTTACCCCCACTACTGCAATTTTGCCATGTTAGCCGCCAGGACTGTAACACGGCGCCAGCCCTGCGCGCGCGCCGCGTGACGTGTAATTGCGCCGCGGTCACGAAACTAGCGCAGCCGGGTCGTGCGCCCGCGCAGCCCGGACCCCCACTCCGAAAATACACGTTCAATTACTATTTTATTTTATATACATCATTTCAGTGAAATGGCTAGCTTAAAAATTCTAGCTAATTTTAAATGTTTGGATGGATAGGTGGATGTTTGTTACCCTCCACGCGAAAAATATAGAAGGATTCATAATGAAACTTTACAACAATAAAGCTCAGGATAGAAGCTTAGATAAAGAAACGAATAAAAGTGTACATCCGTAATGGTTAAATCTTCTTCTTCTAAACAAAAATGAATACTACTAGCCTTTCATATTATGATCAAGCATGTAGAAATGATGGATCGATTATCCTATCGGTGTCAAGTTTCTCGCGGATCCCGCGGATATGTAAAATACCATAAAGTTTAACGGCGCATACGCAGCGTGTTTTAATTGCGTCGGCGCAGAGGGCAGGGCCTCTTAACAGCTCTGTTAATATACTAGCCATATTAAGTGATAAAATCTCTAGTGCTTGTAGGAAAATGATGGGAACCTTGCACTTATCTAACTACTTTCTAAACCTTTTACCAGAAGAATAGTAAAGAGCAAGTGTAGTCAGTAGTAGTAGGTAGTGTGTAGAAGTCTAAGCCGTTAGACTTGCTTTAGGCGACAGGCTAGCAACCTGTCAATTGTACTTCTTTCATCTACATATTATGTATTAAACTTAAAATAATACCAAAAGTAGGTAATAAACATGACACAACCTGTCATGGTTTGTTCGTGTTTTTTATGTTATCAACCTACCCCATTGGGGAATACAAGCGTACGTATTTTGCAAGAAAATAATATTGTAATTCAATGAATTTTTCTGCATGTAGCTCTCGGTTTAGCAACGTCGCTCCTGACATTCCTCTGGTGGAGTACGAGGGAGGGGAGGGGGTGATCCACCAACAGCGAAGCTGGCGAAGTCTGGACCCTAGGTCAAGTAGACAGCTATATCTACCCAGATACATCACCGGAAATTTCCTAAGAAAATAGTTTCTAAACTGTTAAGTACTGCATTACTGTTTAGCGGCTAAAAAGCGGTTCTTAACCTTTTGAAGCCCGCGATCCGATTAAAATGAAAAACAAATAAAATGCTATGATTGCGGTTTATTTTTACAAAAAGTCCCTCGAATTCTTCGACCCACCGCGATATGGCCCGCGACTCATATTTGGGTCGCGACCCGAGGTTAAGATACGATGGCCTTTAGCCGATTAAAACAAAGAGTTACCTATTAAAAAACCGCTACTTTTCGTTGGTTACCTATTTTAAACTGAAATTTATTTCACACACACATAATATTAGTAAAGTACATAGCTAGTGAAAGTAAGAATAAAATAAAAGTACACTTTTAAAAATCGTCTTTTAAACTTAAGCTACAGCTTGATAACTTCATCCATACATACACGCATGAATGTCAAACTTTAATCATTAAATAAATGGCTATTTACAATTAGTTGAAAGCCACAACTTTAACCTCAGGCACGCCGCTTAAGCATTTCGTTCCTGTCTTTTGACACAAGCACTTATTCTTCTATTTAAACACACTAAAGCCTCATAAGTCATAACTGTGATGCGCGAGCGCACTTGATCCGTAGTGCTCGCTTTAGCTATCCCTTTTAATAAAGAAAGTCGTAACTGCCATGAAATTTCCTTTAAGACCAGCTCTTTTGGTAGGGCGTTTAGTTGGAATGATGGAGCAACTCTTAACTATAGCATTTGAGTATGTTTGTGCGACAATAACATTCTGGATGAATGCCTTGGTTTTTTGACGGTTCTAGGCCGTTTCTGTGATTCTAAAAGCTGGATCTATAAATAACGAACTAGGTATGTACTTTAATTAGTTCTTCTGCGACTCAAAGTTTAAATTTGTTCAAAGGGAAAACGCTGCTAGCCAAAAACGGGCACCATGCCACGGGGGGCCTTTTTAGATTTAATTTAGTTTAGGATAAATTTAGTTATTTTTATTAATAAGTACCTACATGTTTAGTCCGTTTTTTAGGTATTTGATATTGTAACCCGTGAGGCCCCTTTCTTCCCGTGGGTGTCGTAAGAGTCGACTCTGGGAAAGGGTTAGTATATTGTGGCCGATGGGTTAGCAACCTGTCACTGCGATATCACGTATAACCATCAGGTTACCCTGAAATTGCTTAACATGGCACTGGATTTTTGAATTCATGTGCTCTGCCTACCCCTCTTGGGAATACAGGCGTGAGAATATAGTATTTTATTTTATTATTATTGTATTTTATATTATGATATTGTAAATAACATGTAGGTATTGTATTTTGAATTATATTCATTGATTATGTTCTTGTCTTATGTTTTGAACATTGAGTTTTTTAGCTTAGTTACGCCGTGCTGTAATTTCTTGGTCAGTAAATAAATAACGCTCCATTTATCCAAAACATCGTTCTAAAGATAACAGTTGGTAAACGCTACTTGCACTATCCGCCATCGCTAGTGGCGTGCCGCGGCGTCGTTTGTCGGACGCGATTTATTGGCGCGATCGCGATATTCCGTCCAACACTTGCTCTCTCGGAGTAAACGCACGGAATTGTTTTGAAAGTATACAGACAAAGCTATCCAACTCAAATAGCTAAACAGCCTCTGATATTTTCTTTTCTGACTCAAAATTTCAGAAACATTGGAATTATTTCAATGAAAATTTTCATATTCATGTGTTTTAAAAATCACAAGAATTGCGCGCAATGCGACTCGAACGAGTGAATTCTAGCCTGTTGGCCGTAGATCGTTCACGAGATCTAGGCAACGGAAAAAGCCTAAACAGAGTTGTGGACCCCTGCCTTTACTTCACGTTTCATATAAAGTATGATTGATAAAGCTGTGGGCTAAGTAATAAAACAAAGTATAAGTCCACATTTCACGTATATTTATACCAATCACATTATAACTAAAAACACAAAACATATTCTTAACTAAAACACCAACGGTAAATTGACAACTGTCACATATTATTTTTTATGACATAAGCAATATTGAAACACGCCATTGTTATATGGGGCACAAATGAGTTCGAACATAAAGCTCACTTCAATAGCCGCCACAAAACTAATATTATTGTCAAAGTAACTATCTCATCTCCTACAGTACCTACTGAGACCGATATTTTCTCCATAAAACACTTCAAGTCTACTCCATCCTTAATTTCCTCCAACTACACACGACCAAAGCTGGCTCATACACCACTCCCAAAATACTGTCCTTGTTCTTCCCAGAATGCTAGTAAGGGATAGGGCGATGTATATCCAGGAAAGCAAACTGCGTGCGCGCAGATCACGCACGCGGGAAGCGATAGCTGATCGCAGTTTGTTCGAGGTCAATTAATTTATTTATTGTAGGTGTAAATTGTGGAGATATTCGAGGCGTGAGGTGTATCGGTCACGCAACGTGGATGCTGTTTACGAGTTAAATATACGCTGGATTTTGCAGTTACAATGATTTTGCTAATGATTCCCGCGGCTTTAAGAACTAACTGCCTTCTCTGTATGTGTTGGTTCTTAAGTGATGTCGGGCTTAGACACCTCTCGAATATCAAACCAAATTGTAATTCGTTTTGAAAATCAGCAATTCAGATTTTTCGCATTTCGCTTCGAACTTCCCTATATCCCTGTGACACTATATTGTTAGATTTTAGCTTGAATAGTTTTTGTTTTGATTTGAATTCTATTACCTAATAGGCTCGTGTAGTGTTTGTTGTAGGCTTACTCGTAGAATAGCACCTCTTCATTTCTTCCGTGAGTGAGAAGCGACATTGAAATAGGTAGGCATGTTTCCGGCGACAGGCTAGCAACCTGTCACTATAATTTAATTGTACTCCTTTCATCTATGTTTAAATCTAACTTTATGCCAAACGTGGTTACGAAACGTGTGATCTCCCTACCCCACTAGGGAATGCAAGCTTGCAATTAAGCTCCTTGAAAGTCCTGGATTAAAACTTAAGACAAATCTTATCTAGACTTAGTAGTAGATCTATTACGGAACATCCAGTTACAAGTCAAAACATCGGCCACAGCTCGACCCCCAACAAATCGAATCGTCTGGAAACCGTTGCGAGATAAGGTTAGTTCCGCTATCGGCCGCATCGCGGCGCTGGCGATGCTTTAATTACAAATGAAGGACTCGTGCGGCCGGCGCGGGCGCAGCTCTCGCTTAGGAACGCCGTCCACTACCCCCAAAGGAAATAAAGGCGCCCTGAGTGGTGTGGGGTCTAGAATTTACACGTACACCCGTATTTATACTTATCTCCCACCAGTTTTCCCACGTGGGCTAAGCAGAGCACACGAAAAGCTCCGTAGATATACTTAATCAGAACGTCGCCATTTCTAGCATGTTATTTTACGTTTTTAGTTGGCAGGTATAACAGTGACAGGTTGGTTGCCTGTCGCCTAAAATATACCTTGTTTCTTATGACAATCCTTGCTATAAATGGAGGGGTGTTGTTCGTAACCCAAACACCACACGAGGATATTATTATACTTAATACAACGGAGGTATTTCTAGGATCTATGTCCTGTGTGGTGTCGGGTGTGAATTCCTCCATTTCCTCGGTGGATGTCGCAATCGGCGGTTAAGTAAATAGGTTTAGGTACGCTTTAGGCGGCAGGCTAGCGACCTGACACTTTTTTTTTATTATGCTAGAAATGGCTGCGACGCTTGTAATAGTAATGGTTTTGTCATTCTCGGGATTCCAAACCTAATTAATTAATAAAACCTAAATTTCTAGGTAGTGTTTTTTTCTAAAAATCTCTTTAAATTGTTTGGTGTCTGTGCGCGGTGGACAGTCAGTGTAGAGGCGAGGTCCCTACCCCGTCATTACGGGCGGCTATTGGCTGCCATAGACAACATTTCGCTTCATTTTTCAACATAATGAAATACACGAACAACTTACGTCTTAAATCGAATTTAGCTGGTCATGTTTCTGGTTAGTGTAGTACCTAACCAAAATAAATATTATTTGAAGGTTTTTTGGTAGTATGGAAGGTGTGCCCTTAATTTTTCCTCTTAATTTAAAACCTATATGCCAGAAGTGTTTCGTGTGCTCAGGCGAGAAGGCTTTTGAGAGGACAGGCTGCAGCGACCCCAGGTCAGTTTTTCATATAAACAATGTTACACCTCCACGCGTTTCTGGGAAAAGGGGTCTTGACAAGCAGATGGAAAACAAAGTGATACTACAAGGGTTTCTTATTTTTTTAAGTACGGAACACCGAAAATTAGTGCAAAAATCTAGTTGTAACTCGAACGAAACAGTTCCAAATAAGACTAATACGTGCTAAGAGGCGTGACTCTATAAACGTATCATCATTCACAATAGTTGGTACTCGTGTAAGGTAAACGTTTCAATGGTGACACATTAACAGAAAATATTTTGTGAGTGTCGTAATATTGTTTATTTATAAATTTTCACATAACCTATTTGGGAACAGTTGCTAAAAGTTACAATGTTCATACATTTGTTAAATAGAAATTGTTTTATTAATATGGTAATCATAATAATAATATATTATTATAAAAAGTACTACTCGAAATTAGGAAAGGTAGATTTTAAACATGTCAGGTGGTTATAAAACGTGTACATAAATAGTCATGGATTTGTTTATGTAGCGTTTCGTGTGCTCTGCCTACCCCACTTGGGAATACAGGCTAGATGTGTGTGTAAGTGTATGTGTTTGTCTGGTGATTTTGTTAGTGATTTCTTCTTTCATGGAATGTAAATTAATATCAAAGCCATACAAGGTATTGGCTGTCGAAAAAAAAGTTGTTAATAAAAGTGTTAGCAACACTCGTGACGTCACCCGATATGGCGGTGCGATTCGGGAGGGACGTCACTTTGGCTCGAGCTACGGCGCGCGCAATACGTTGTGTTTATTTTTGTGTTTGTTAATTTGTATTAACCGTATTATAAAATTGAGTTGATTTTCTATCTACGGTTTCATTTATTCCAAGCGTTGCTTAAGACAGCAGACATTACTTGAAAAAAGTAAGAGTAAGTAAGAGTTACTAGGTAGGTACTCTAGAAGTTTTATTTTATTAATATCAACTCGATGTATAGCAACAAATACTTATACAGCGTCAATAACTGGGACATTTACCCTAGTCGCTATTAGTTTTTGCTTCACGACTCACTTCCTGCGTATCGGTTGCCATCGCGAGTCATTGATCTATGGCTGCGTGGGCGCAGACTTATTGGCGATTTTTAAAAGCTGTTTGTAAAAACGTTGTTACAAAGTGGGTCTTTGTAATGCTAATGAAAATGGTTCCTCTGGCACGAAACATGTTACAATTAGCGTCATGTGTGGTGTCGGGATCGAATAACACGTCTCCATTTCTTCCGTGGATGTCGTAAGAGGCGACTAAGGTAATAGGTTTAGGTACGTTAGGCGACAGGCTAGCAACCTGACACAATAGTGTCATGGGATAATAATACCTCTTCCATCTATTTTCAAAACTAAAACTAAATATTGCTAGAAGTGGCTGCGAAGCGTGATATAGTCATAATCATGGTTTTGTCTATGTCACGCTTCGTATGCTCTGCCTACCCGAATTGGGCATACAGGCGTGAATGTATTGTATGTACCTACCTATGTTAGTATAATTTTAGCGTTGGAATGTTTTATGGCGAAAATTCTAATTGCGAAATGTCTTAATGTAATGAAGATAAATAACATCTGACCCCAGAACTTTAATCCTGACCTTAAGTAACATCCTCAACCGATCGATCGATCGATTTGTTTGTAGCTTTCAACGTAATGCTGTAACTTTGAGAAAAAATACCTATACTTAACCTTTAGGTGACAGGCTAACAATCTGTCACTATTTGCCTGCTAACTTACTTAAAACCTACAAAACATACTAGAAATAGCCACGGAACGAGAAATATTTATCTTACACTTCAAATAATTACCCAAATACATTGAGTCTTGAAGAAGCACAAACATAGTTTTCATTTTCATCCCTGAAAATACAGAATATAGGTAGGCACCTGCTTAAAAAAGGCAGAACCAAAATAACAACAATATTATTTTGTACGTGGGGCTCTTAATCCAAAAATTTTAATAATTTGTGATATGTAATCCTCGATTCACCTGATGAAAACTCCGACTAAAATGTAGAAACCGAAATTGGAATCTGTGGTATTAATCGAAAGTTTTGACGTATTGTTATAGGCTTAGGTGTTCCATAACATCTCTAAATCAAACGAAACGGTGGGAATTCATGGCGGAACATAGTAGTCGAACGTAATACTAGCGAGTGCTTTATTGAATCATTACTGGAGCTTAGAAAATCATGCCTTTCCCTCTACTGCCGAATCGTGCGCTTTAAATCGTAGACTGCCAACCTTTGGGCCTGACCCGGTATACGACGGTATCACACTAAATCGTGACTGTTTTCTTTCTGGATACTACGGTTGTAACTGTTGCGTGCACTGTGACGAGGTTCTAGGTTGGGTCATGATTGTGGTGAGGTAGTTTATCACTGTTAGGTACTTGGAGGGAGGTTTTACAAAACAAACGTGAAATAATTGTTTTTTATGGATTTGAGCTAAGGTTTGCATTGTAAATAAAGTCTGGGTAGAATAGAAAAATAACACTTATCGATGAGTTCCAACAATAATGATCAGCCCAATGCAAAGATGGAATACTCCTTATTAAGTTCTGTTATGACGTACCTATTAGTTTGATGAAAGCGCAAGTGAAAAGCATTTACAGTCCCTGGAATTTAGCATGGCAAGATTTTAAGAAAGTAGTGCGAGTGATTTCCCGCATTCCATAGAAACTACTAAGTAGATGTAATCTTGCCAAATTAGATTTCGGGACTGTAGAGTAGTTGAAAACTCAAATTCTACGTAGAGTTATGTAACATTGAATCAATTGTTTCCTGATCCACCATAGACAGTGACCATCATAGAGACTTAGCATTAGCAATGCTCGACAAAGGGGATCCTTAATATCTATTACAGTGACAAAGCTCTGCGGTGGTTTAAAAACCAATTGCTTCAACTGTACCTACATAAATAAGTGAATGAAATATTTAGTAAGCTCGGTGGTATTTAGGTATAGGTTCCACTGGATGCCCTGCGGCCGCGACGGCGGTTCCGCGTCGGGTTCCGTGGCCAATGGGCGGCGGGCGCGGGGGGCGGGGCCGGCGCTGATTGGCTGCCCCGAACAATGGACGTGACGGTGCGCAAGCGCAGCTAATGCGTCCGGCCCGGAAAGGACCTGAAATGTGAGAAATCGTGAGCACGATTTGAGTTGCTTGCTACCTTTGGAATAGATGGCCTTACCGACAGGATGTGAAACAAACTAAAAGAAAAAGAATCCTTGACATACATCGATCCGTTATCCATTTGTTGATCCCTAAATTATTGCTACTCTCTACCATTTATTTAAAGGTTTACTGACAGAACTCTCTTTGTGCTTTTTACTTGCAACTTATCTGTTCGATACATTTTTGTAAAATAGAGAGGTTTTACTAACTTAAGTACATCTTCGGTTCAAACCTATGTACCTAAAATTATGTCCACGAATCTCTTTTTGGCGTATAAAATATGTCGCAGTCGGTGTGTCCTGCTACGTTGTCACGAACAAGCGCATAGACACGTGCGCAAACAGCTATGAATAAACCCGCGCAGACACTCGCACACGTCAAATCTGTAAGTCTTTTTAGGGTTCCGTACCCAAAGGGTAAAAACGGGACCCTATTACTGAGGCTTCGCTGTCTGTCCGTCCGTCCGTCCGTC
>BHDV01065401.1:94653-141762 GCA_005406045.1 Adoxophyes honmai
TTCTACATTCCATTGACCAAAAACCACTCTGGGATTGTTCAAGATATTGCTCTTTATTTGTATCACAATCTAACGCTTTAATTACTTTACATAGGTACCACAGAATCGGTAATTTTTAGTTGGCCAGAAAACGACAGCAAGAGCCAATTGAAGTCAAGATCGACACGCAGCAGACAGTTTTTCTCCAAATGCCTACGGAACCTTTGGTCGCGAGTTCAACTATTTTATTAATTTAATGTAGAATATAAGGCAGTTGATATAACTACGAGGCGATGCGGGAACGGTAATAGACGAATGTCGATAGTATCGCGTAATATCGAGCACACGATCGCGCCGTTAGAGTTTATACAGGCTATTTATATTAGTAAGTTGTACATAAGTGTGGTGTTATTGCACGTATCTATTAGCTATCGTATCTAGGTAATGTTTTAGGCGTTGGTCTTAATGTCGGTATAATAATTATAACATTTATAATTAAGGAAAAAAATTCAAAGGTTTCATCGTGACAAAGTTAAGAGTGTTGTAACTGCCATGTGATGTGGAACGACAACCTTTATTCAAGAAGCGAGTAATTTAGTAAATAAACGTTTCATTGTTCGTACACGTTCAGTTACTAAATTCTTCGCAACTCATCTAAAATACTAGCCTAGTCCGAACTAGGCGTCAGTAAATGTATCTCACGTATAATATTTTAAAGTTTTAAGGTAGGGCAGCAAAAGTGAAGTTATAGATTATTTACAAGTAATGAAGCTCTGCTCTGTTGGTGTCTGTCTGTCTATTGAGTGAGAGTCTGCGATCAAGATTGACGGCAGTTATTTGTTCTCCACAGCTCAGAGAAAGCTTATAGTGTGTTGGTTACGATATGTTATTGTTTTGCAAATGTGTGAATTGAATGTTTGTTTAGATTTTTTTAAGAGGACTTTAAAAATTGTAGAATTTGCAAACTGTGACGGTTTTAGTGTGAATTTATTTTTAAAAACGGCAAGGAAAAACTATAACTTTCATTTTAGAAACATACGTAGGTACATACATAAATATTATAATAGATATATCACGCCTGTATTCCCAAATGGGGCTTGCAGAGCATAGTAGCGTTAAAAAGAGAAAACTATGAATATTTCACGTTTCGTTGCCAACTTTATGTTTAAACATAAATGACAATACATGAAATAGTGACAGGTTGCTAGCTTGTCGCCTAAAACATACAGTCATCTCTTACGACATCCAGGAAAAAAATGGAGAGGAGTTATTTTAAATACAATTTTGCAAGACACTATACGCTATACCTATATCAATTTAGAAGTAGACATACACATTACAAAATCTTTTAGTAATAATTCGCTTTTACTAAAAAAGGTTAAATAAAACAAAAAAAATCGTCTGACCTGATTGCTCGGTATCGGAGAGTTAAGACAGTCTTTTGTTTCTACGGATTGGAATTGTAAACGTTTAATATCGAGTTACAACAACCACCCACCTCAGCGCAGGCGCATTGTGCTGGGTCCACCACGTAAACTAGACGATACTGACATTTTTTACATTTTTGACTAAGTGTTTAAATGTAAGAATTTTTTAAACTGTTCTTCAAATAGATAAAAATTGTTTAAAAGGCTAGTAAAGTCAGTCAGTCAAAATAATTGTTGACTCAGGAATCAATGCTTGTCTACGAAAAACTTACCATGTCTTGTCAGTCAGCTAATGTCAAGTAACGATACGTTTGTTTTTCACTGTCAGACAATATTTAAGGCCAGGCTTTTACAACGCTGTTAGGGCGACGCTTGTGGAATCATCACTTTGTGTTAAACGTTTTTATAAGTAGATCAATGCGTTACCCTCGAACTACACGAAGACTTTTAACCCGTGATCACTGATCAGGCACAACAAATAGATATTTGCATGTATCTTTTAAAATTTACTTTAGAATACTATTAAAGATTCAAACATCATCACGCCGCGCCGCGCCCGTAATTCCAAACGAAATGAAATTACATAGTCAATATCAAAACCGTGACTTTTTCACGTATTGTAGCAATTTTTAGCGTCATTGCAGCGCAATGCCACTATTTAAACATTTATTTTTCTACCAAAATTCAATGCAGAAAAACACTGAAATGTAGACACCATTTTTTTAAAACCAAGTTCACAAAATGGCCCAAGTCCATACTTCTCACAGTCATCCCGTGTTAGGGCAACAAGGTTCCCAATCACATGCCTAGCCGACGACGGCTGTCGGCCGTTGTCGGCCAACAAAGAATCGTTCAGCCGTTATCTCCCATCGCGCCGGGCCGTAGCGGAAATGCCATGGATTTTTTGTTGCTCTATGGCATAGATCTTAGTGTTTTGGCTTCGTATTCATAGACCAGAGAAAGAAAGAAGTTTATTGAAACGCTACGAGACAAAGTCATAACTATTTCACGTTTTCACGTATCGTGGCCACTACTAGCATATTTTTTTAGGCTTATTGGCAGGCATAAGAGTGACGGTTTGCCTATAGCCTAAAACATGCAAAACACAGACTACTTTAAATGTTGCAAGTGACGTAAATAAAAAATATAAAATTAAATGTCATGTGCCCATTTGCACTACTAAAATTGTTCTAAACAAAGAAACCATGTATGTATATCATACATGTCACATAATATATGAACAAACTCTCAAGTTCCTCAAAGTAATATCCGGGATTGAAAATTCACCATTACCAGTACCATCCATCCTCCATCTCTCCATTTCTTCCGTGGATGTTGTAAGAGATAACTAAGGAATTAGGTAAAGGTATACTTTAGGCGACAGGCTAGGTAGCAACCTGTCACTATTATACCTGCCAACTCAAAACCTAAAAACAATATGCCAGAAGTGGCTACGAAACGTCATGAAAACGTCGTGTGAGAATTAGTCATGGTTTTGTCTATGTACCTTTTCGTGCGCTCTGCCTACCCCATTAGAGAATACAGGCGTGATGTATGTACTGCCATTAGGCTATACGGTTGTCACTTACCGATGATCTTCCTAAAACAATCCCAGCATAGTTGTGTCAGACCGTTCAGCGACGCCGTTGACCCGGGGCACGAGAACGACAGTAATCACAGACTTATATTGAAACTAGCTTTCCGCCCGCGGCTCCGCCCGCGTGGAACTCGGTTATATTGCGGTCTAAAGCACAACTTTACTATAAGAAAACTTCTCGTTTCAAACGACACACGGCGCCATCGATCTCTATCATCTATCGATCGGTTATCGATTGATATCGATTTCTCATCGATCGATATCGATCTATCAAGCAAACTATATTTTTGTTTTCCCTCGGGAACATCAATTTTTTCCTGGATAAAAAGTAGCCTATGTCACTCTCCGTGCCCTAAACTATCTCTACCTAAAAAATCACGTTAATCCATCGCTCCGTTTAGCCGTGAAAGACGGACAAACAAACAAACAAACAAACACACTTTCACATTTATAATATTGGTACGGATTGGTACGGATAGATACCGTGAGTTCCTGCATTTGTATGAAAACCAAGCGTGCCACTTTTTCTCTACCTACTGTAACGCCACATGAGCGCTTTAGTGATTGGAATTGGCAGTCCGAGCGAAACCGACGCCGGTGGCGCCGCCTCATTTAATTTGTCCTGTCTCTAGGCAGTTAAACCTAATCTAAGTAGTACAATAAATGAAATCGCGTCAAAGGAAGAGCATTGCTCTCCCTTTTGGCACGCGAAGTACATACACTTGAGTCTATTTTGATATGTCTGTGACAGTAACGGCTTTGTCTGTAATCGCAACACGACTTTCCAATCAGCCGCTAATGTGTTTAATACCCATTACCCCTTCCAGTGCTGGTGGTCCAGACTCTTCCTTATCGAAACACGCGATGCCCTAGTAAGGTCGGGTAAATGACGTTATAATTTAATAAGGGAATGTTCGAAGAGATTAGTAATAGGTTTGTGATAAATGTGTGACTGTTTCACTAATCGTGACTGAGGTGCAGCACAGACGGCTCACTTTTTGTGCGATCGAGTCTGCCGCGCACAAATGTCTGCATGGATTGTATGTATGTGACGGACTTTTGGCGCGCCGTGTGCGTTCCTGCATATAATTGCATAGGTTCTATTTTCACAGACTAAAAAGTGCGTCACGGATAGTCTGTCATCTGCGCAGCACTTGAACATGATCGTTACAAAATATCTATGAGATTTAAAAGACTACTAGAGAACTGGTACGGACAGTATACAATAATAAATAACTTACTCAAACTTGGTCTTTGAGGGATGCTCTAAAGAGTCTGAAGTCCAAAATCAGGGTTTGCCAGCGTGCCATGAAGCGCAGCATGTTCGGTGTGAAATTGGTGGATTGTACCCAACTCACCACCTTGCGTACAGTCGACCAAGAAATTGGTCTACCCCCTCAAGATCGATATTCATTTAAACCTCATGAAACAACAAGGTCGATTTCCCTTCGCCATAATATTATGACAGTGACAATGTCAACCTTGTGATAATTTTGATCTCACAGAAACTTTTGTCAAAAGTGGTAGACCACTTTCTTGGTCGACCGTACCTAAGTAACACGATCTTAACGAAATTCTCAATGTGTTATTTCTTTTTTTTTGAGGTACCTATTCTGTAACGGTTCGTATGATCTGACTACCCATTTAGAAACACAGGCGTGATGCATTGTCCTGTAGTTCTTTGATCGACAGGAAGTTCATACCGTAATGAGTAAGCAATGTAACCAGGCACAAGAGATGACCTCAGATACTGTTATCTCCGACCTGCCACAAATGCATCATTACCATTAGGACAGCGTGTCGAAATACATTGTTGCACACAAACACAAGCATTACATTATGCTAATTCATCAACCATTTGCTCGTCAAAGGTTATTCGAACGTAAAATAATATCAAGATAACGCGCTATCCTCCGAAAACAGAGATCGAGATACTACAAACATTTGTGCTATTAGTTTCCCATTGAAATGAATGAGACTTTAACGCATTGTGTTAAGAAATATGGTCGGTTGGCGAGAGGTATGTTATGTGCATAGACTTATATCGAAATAGATGACTCAAGTGCATGTACTTTGCGTGCCAAAAGGGAGCCAAAAGGGAGAGCAATGCTCTTCCTTTGACGCGATTTCATTTAGTTTTGTATCTCTTAGATTAAGTTTAATTTCCTAAGGATAGGACAACTTGAATAAGGCGGCGTCACCTTTGAACCGGTTTCATTCGAACTGTCATTCCCATCACTAAAGCGCTTATGTGATGTTACAGCAGGTAGAGAAAACGTGGCACTATAAAGTGGAACTCGCGGTATCTATTTCGATGTAAGTCTGTGGTTACGTGGTACAAACTTTCGCAATGCCATTTGCCGAAAACATGTCGATAAGAATACAATCCTGGGCATAATTGGCACACGTCAGCGAAGGTGTTAGCCGTTGGCTAACTCCGGGCATTGTGGGTTAGTACAGTCGCTTTCGGCAAGTGGTGAGAAAGATTTGAATAGCGAGTTCACACACAACCTAGGTACAGATTTACAATACGTAAGACATGCGAATTTTGATGGTCGAATAGCCCAGTGGTTAGAAAACCTGACTGTGAAGCTTAAGGTCCCGGATACTATTTGATACCGGATAATGTTTGTATGATGGAGACGAATGTTGGGTCCTGACCTGAGTCAAGGATGTTTATTAGTAAGTAAGTAGTTATAATATGTAAGTTTATCCATTATCTAGTACCCACAGCACAGGCATTAAATTGCCGCATTTGCGAATCACGTGATTTCTGTTACCTAATTATAGCATGGGGTAGTGTTATTCTAAGCCCAACACTAGGTGTGGGAAAAAATAGCAGACTAATTTGTTCTTCTGCTTTTACTCCGGTATTTTCATGTATTTTTTGTGATGTTCTTAATTTAATAAACACAAAAAATACAAAATACTTAACCACAACTGAACACGGCGTCATAATCTTAAAAAGAAAAATTAAAACGATTGTTTAAATAAACAATACAAAATCATTTTCACTGCGCCACCTGTTATCCCAAACGCACTGTACCGCGAATAAATAATGCCGGCCATTCATTGTCGAGCGTGGCCGACTGTCGCGCGTGAACCAATTACGGATGCCGTTCGGAAACTTACGCCGTCGCCACTTCGGGTGCTGACACGATCGCAGCGGCGACAGGTACAAATTGGGGTACCAGTTTGTACTTGTGAAATTTTGAGAAAATTACGAGGGTTTTGAGTCAAATTGCTGGCTCATTTTGGATAAGTTAAGTACACTTTATTTTTGGTGAGAGATGGTTGTACTGGATTAAAATAAGATAATTATAATTTTGACACTAATTTTCATCGTTGTCCCATGCAGAATTTTAGAAACTTTATTAACTCACAGAAATTTTGTAAATCAAATCATTTCTGACTACAGAGTAATGTAATTTTCATTACAAAAATCTATGAACGACTATTTTAATCAAAAACAAGTATTTTGGTATCACCACAGTCTAGAACAAGTAGAAATATGGTATGTATGGTGAAATCTAACAATCGACGACAACGTAATCAAAACATAATCGATAGAACACCAATATTCAGGTCACAACAGTAAATTTTGAATGTTCTGTCGATGGAGAATTTATGCTCTGCCTGACATATATCATAGTTGAAGGTATAAAGTAACATTCTAAATGTTGGGTGTTGAAATGATTTGGATTTGCAAGTGAATAGGCATCGGATAAACTAATGACAAAGTTTCAAAATTAGAAAAATAAATAGAAATAAATACATTCCGAGCATTAAAGTACCATGAGAATAACTCAGAATAAGATGGACGTATTGTCATCATGACACTGCTGAATGCACTTTGAGGCAACTTACCTACTTGCTTGGCGATGGTCGGCTGTGTAGCGCGTGTTTCAATTTTTGAGAGAAGATGAATGATAGACCTACAATAGTGCCTATACATGACTGTTTAAGACCCTAAGTCTTAGTAGTGTACCTTGTACACTGTAGTTACCTTGTAGTGTACCTACCTGTAGTTGATATTTAGTTTTACAGTGCATTAAATAATACCCCGTCACAGACTACGCATACTCGTATACAGTGTGTTACCGGCGTGCGGGCATTTATTAAAACTGACGATAATGCATCAAATTAGCAATCGTTTGCAAGTATTAGCATATCATAATTATTTAAAATAAAGCCACAAATGCAATTCTTCCATTTTCTGGGTCTTCAATGTATGCGCCGGTTCATTCTACAATTCTACAACAGTCGCACGCGCTTGCCAACAAACTTTGAATTCATAGCTTTAACAAACAGTAATCTGTAAGGTGTTAAAAGAAAAGCGATGTCTATTAAGAAACCATAAAAGATGCATTAAGATAAGGTGCGGCTCCGCGGCAGCCATCATTTGCATAGCAAAACGGTTTTCGGTGTCTGCGCGCGTCGACCACGGTCGATAAATTTCGGCGTTATAAGTACACACGTGGACATTTATGCCATATTTTTGGTGTTCCGCACCAAGGGTGTCTTACTGGTAGGTATTCTACGAATCAAACTGGACAAGGTACAGTCAAGGACTTTAATAAAATTCATGAGCCACTATGGAATCAATTTGCAGTAAACGTTATAGTTTTACCCATTAATTATCAAGGGAAATCGTAATGACTTTTTCTTTGAAAAGGTTCTATGGTGGTTCATGAATTAAAGTCCTTGGTCGTACTAGACCTCGGCAATCTGTGTCAAGTGATGTCTTTAGGTACACGAAAGTAGCACCAACATTAAATAAAATCTGTCAATAAAAACTATACAAAAAGTTTTAAATAAGGAATACCGTAAAAGTAGGTATTAAATAAACTTAATATACATAAAACTACCGTGAAACTCACTCATAGTGAAATAAATCGGATCTACTACC
Organism: Adoxophyes honmai; assembly: GCA_005406045.1. Classification (NCBI taxonomy): domain Eukaryota; kingdom Metazoa; phylum Arthropoda; class Insecta; order Lepidoptera; family Tortricidae; genus Adoxophyes; species Adoxophyes honmai. The sequence goes on from BHDV01065401.1 coordinate 102,566, forward strand.
TCTACACTAAACAACCTGCAACGCAAGCCCAGCAAGCCTTCGTTAAAATTACCAGAGCGTTTCAATTATCCATTTTCAATACCGCAGAATCCCATAGATAATAATTACCCCGTCTGGCCCGTGTCCGCCATTACGCGATACCATCTAATAATTAACTGGACAACCCCCCCCTCACCCCCTTAATCCCCCCAAGCCAGGGGTTAATGAAATGCCCTCCACCGCGCACCTTTCATAAATCCATTTTATAACTAGCGGGAACGATCGCAGCGGCTGGTTTGTAGAAAGGACTAAAGCTAATTGAATATGTTGTTCGGGTTTAATTGCAATGCCTACTTTGTTTTATATTCTGTGGTAGTCTTTATTAAATGGTAGTTTCATTGGTTCCAAACTACGTGTGTCAATGAATCGTTTTTACACTAGAATGTCTGTCGCCGTCAACTAGTCAGGGTGTCACAGCCGTCTACTGTAACATGGAGCATAATGTCGATCTACTCGGTGTAATGTTGTAGATTCGACATAATAGAACAGACGAAGCGTTAGATACACAAAATGACTATTTCACGTTTTATGCCAGCATCAAATGTAAGAGTTTTCGACTGAATTTTCAGGAATCTCGTTGAATATGACAGTATGTAGGTAATTAACTTAAAATTAATGTAAAAATCTAATAAGATACATACATACATACATATTCTCACGCCTGTATTCCCATGAGGGGTAGGCAGAGCACATGGATTCAAAAATCCAATGCCACGTCTAGCAAATTCAGGGTACCCGATGGTTAAACGTGATATAGCGGTGACAGGTTGCTAGCCCATCGCCCACAATACACTAACCCTTTCCCAGAGTCGACTCTTACGACACTCACGGGAAGAAAGGGGGAGTTGCTATTCTAACCCGGCACCACACGTGCAATCGAATAAGACCTCTCAAAAAAGTTACTGATTTTCTCATGTTTTTTGTAGCTTTGTGTATTTGATATCTATCTATTATCTAACTCCAATTAAGTAGGCACTTATCTACTTTATGATTTGTTAAATATACGTATATTTTTCAATGGCGTCATAATGTTTATTTGAAAAATCTATGCAAAAATGTAAACGTTTCATTAAATAAAAAAAAATCTGCCAGAGTATGCTGAACTTCGGTAATCAAGTAAGTGATCAATGTCGAATTACATCGCTTTAGCAAGATAAAAAAACCTCTCACGACTTCGTGTCAAAACATACATTCAGATCACGGTTTACATTTTTATATATTTGCTCGTTTCCAGCAAACATCGCGGCCAAATAATGAGATCCACTTTGCGGTACCGTTGCAAGCACTTGGATGTTAAGAGTTTATTAACTCCAGTTTTTCTAAACGGGGACCTTTTTAATAAATTAAAAAGTGCCACTTCGTCCAATCTCCGAAGGTACCAACCACATCGTTTTTATAAAATACATACACTCATCACGCCTGCCATTTGGGGAAGGCAGATCAACAAAACGCTACGTAGACAAAACCATGACTGATTCGCGTTTTATGGCCACGTCTAGCATATTTTTTAGGATTTGAGTTGGCAGGTATAATAGTGACAAGTTGCTAGCCTGTCGCCTAAAATATACCTGAACCTATTTCCTCTCTTACGACACCCGCAGAAGAAATGGAGAGATGTTATTTTATCTCGACACTACACAGAAACAACTCTTTTACAAAACTGCCCGAAAGTCGTGAGCCGGGTCCGTACTAGACGTAACTTCTCTCTCACGACACCGCCACGTACTTAACACAAACGTTTTTCAAATTTTATCCACAGATGACAAATGACAGATAAAACAAACGTGTTAATACATGTTTTTAATTCCCTTGTCCTGCGCGGCGATAAATCGCCCGCGCGACGCGCGCGGCAATTAGTCGCGCGACGCCCGCGCGATAGCAACACGACACTATATTATGATACTAGCTTCTGCCCGCGGCTTCGCACGCGTTAAATTCGGGCTAACACAGAAGAGATTTCGGAATTATTATTAGGAAGCGCCCGCCAGAATAGCCAGCAGACATTAGATTTTTTCCTACTTTCTCGACACTTATCGTCATATTTTGGAAAATTCAAACAAAATCTTTATAAATTGTAGCCTATGTGCTATTCTGATGTATAAGCTACATTACTGTAAAGTTTCATGAAAATCCATTCAGTAGTTTTTGCGTGAAGGAGTAACAAACATCCATCCATCCATCCATACATCCATCCATCCATCCATACATCCATCCATCCATACTCACAAACTTTCACGTTTATAATATTAGTAAGATTTGTCCGCGCCACTTATCGGTGCTATATGTTTTCATAATTTTAATAAAAGTGGGAAACCCGTTCTCTAGTAGTGGAGACCGTTAGCATAATATGTTTTTTATTAAATTATTGCCTTCTGAAGAGCATAAATTTTGTATTTTTTTAATAGTGTGGACATTGTCGGAGATAACAAGTGTACGATGTATTCATCCGAAGTGAATAAACGCCTGATTCATGGACGGGGGAATATTTAATGTGTTGAACAGCGCCTCTTCAATGTTGCTTGCGCGCGCGCCGGTGCGTTGTTTGAGGCCGGCCGCGCAAGCGCAGCACTTTTTTATAATAACAACATACATTCTTATGAACAGTGCCATGAATTGTAGGCCCTTAACTTTTAATAGCAGAATTTTTATTTTTACATTTGTAACCTCCTTAGTCTGAACTAGCGTACCCTGTGAGCGTACCTATACTAACTTTTGCAAATTTTAAAACTAAACTTTCTCTCCCTTAGGATGTAATGATTACTCCTTCGGTTATTATTCAGGTCTTTGTCCTAAAGGATACGAGCTGATAAAAACACCGTTGACGAGCAAGTGTGATGAAAAAGTAATAACAGTGACAAGGTGCTAGTACTTATTAACTAAAACTACCTAAACATTAACAATTATTATGCTTACCTCATTTGCTCATTTCAATACAGGAAGTCAGTTAAGCAGGTCATTATTAAACTACTTGCTCCTATAACTCTCTACTAAGCCGTTGTAGTAGAAATTTTCAAATCCGTTCCATAGTTCTCGAGTTAGCCCGAGTTAACTACACAAACGCACAGTCACACAAACTTCATAAATTCATATTTAATGTATGTTTAAGTTGTGATCTCGTACAAATAGAGGCTGACCCGCCCACGCCGCGGCTCTACTCAGACTCCCAAAATTGGGACATTGATTCTATAACAAAACCATAAGCAGTTCCATTGCTTCTTACCAACTCCACTTGAGAAAAGGTGTTCACACTTAGCGAGCAGTGTATGCGATGCAAGTGTTTGTAATAGAAGGGTATGTTTGTTTGGTCGGTTTGTGATGTTTGCTTTAAACGGACACACGGACGGACAAACAGAGGAGACGATGAGTCACGTGCACACATATTCCGGTGCTTTATAAGCCATTTTGTATTTTTAACCTTTTTCTTTAAATAGTGGAAGCGGTTAGCTTACGATTGGGAATATAAAGTAGGATCTGAGTGCGTGGGGGGACCGACGCGTAAAACGGAGAAGCGCGGGTTGATCTTGCAAAGTTAGGGTTCTGTACCTAATGATTTTGTTTCTACACACTGTCATAACCACGTCTATATTCAAAAGTAAAAATAAATAGACCAAATCACGAGTATTCTACGTTTTGTAGCAACCTTTGGCATATTTTTAGGTTTTATAAGAGGTAGGTATCATAGTGATAAGTTTCTAGCATGTCGCGTAAAACATACCTTAACCTATTTTTATAGGTAGTCACTTCTTACGATATCCGCGAAAGGAATGGAGACCACTAGTTTCTACTTGTGGCATAAAGTTTTAGTTACAAACTTCATGATTAAATGCGTTTCAATATCAGTGTATTAGGTGTGTGTGTACTTAGGACAATGCAGAAATGGATCAGAAACTGATGGAGCTTCTGTTATAGTCAAAATTACATAAATTCACATTGCGATAAAAAAAAGCCATTTATAGCGGCAAATACACCGTGTCATTCAGCCAATACGGTTATGTACAACAACGTTCAAGAAACGTACTTTACACTTTGTACGCCGACAGCTTCGAAGTATACAGTACCCTAAAACTAGGTTTTTAAGTTGTGTTGACGGCACGCTCAGCTTAACGTTGGCGATCAGTTCCCAACGGTACGGCAGATTGCGTGTACATGTGTGAATGTCTCCATTTCTCTATAATCTCGATAATCGGCCGGCCCGCTTTCTTGCATCGTAACAGATGTCCGACACGGCGCCGATAACCACCACCGTTGGGTTGCGGACACGGTGGGAGCGGTAGCGAGAGCGGGCATGGAACTTTAAGTATCTACCTCATATAAGTACTTAGTTCAACAAGAGAAAACTACTCTGAGAGTCACTCAATTGTAATAAAATACCATATTATTTTGCCCGCGTTTGTCTGACTAAGAGTTGAAGATAGGTATGCACATTATTAAGCAAGATGAAACGGAATATCAAGTAGAAGTGGCAATGGGCACGCCTCATTGGGCGCAGAATAGATCCGAAAGTCGATGGGATCGAAAAGTGCTCGAGTGGAGACCACTACCACCCTACTATCGCTGCGTTGGACGACCAACTACAAGATGGGCAGGCGCTGCTATAATGACGCTGGATGAAGGCCGCTTTCAACCAAGAAGTACCTACATATGGAACGCCTATGTTCAGTTGTGGACGTCTTATGACTGAGATGATGATTCGACGATCGAAAACAGCGTTAGTTAGCGATCTTTCTCAAATATTGTGTTGGATACAAAAGAAGCTAGTTAAAGTGCTTTAAAACGTGCTTTAAACAAGACAATGTATTTGCCTAATGCCTACAAATTTTTGAGAGCGAAAAGGACAAAAGTCGTGAAGGCGTATATTATGCATCGGTGGCAAAGAATGTGTCAGTTTGAATTTCACAAAACTCTAAGATCCGCTCCGCTGCTGCCGTCAGTGCGTTAGCAACCTAACGGTGCCCGCGAGTTATCCCTGTACAGTTTATGGCGAATACCAGCGGACAGCCTCACTACACTTAAGTGGATCTAAAACAGTAAATATCAGCAAATTAGAACATCTCACACATCTTCAGGCTATTTTATACACAGCTGGACACGGGTCTTCGAGCTCAGTACAGTATGGTTGTTTAAGATGTCCCGGTTTTTAAATCTAGTATAATACCTAAGAAGAGAGAAGTAAATAAACTTTATTTATGCAATTAGACTCCTTTTACACGTCTTTTTAGAGTCTACCAGCGCTTTAGAAAGACCCTCACTGATAAGAATATTTGCAATAAAGTTTTGAATATTGAAATTTGAACATTTTGCCCTGTTATGAAAGCAGAGCTGTACCAAGGCACGGGACGGTCACCTGTGCCTGACTCCAGCGAGTCGCTTTGCTCCGGCCTCGGATCAGCAAATGATGTAGTAGTTGGCATATTGGTCGTACGTCAAACAGTGGTGTTGAAGAGGGAAGAGAAAGCCAAACAGACCCGGTTCCACTGCAGATATCCTTGATTTAGTCCTAAGTGTTCTTTCTCTGTTCTAGTGTTGCTCAAGTGTTCTGGGTGCTCTTAGAATCCTATTCTTTTAAGGTTCTCAGCATCCTAGCGCTACACCTCCAATGCTCAAAGTTTTAGTCTTTCGCTTCATTCAATACTGCCAGCCCTGCAAAATATTTTGACCAGGTCTGGTCATGCGTTATACATACGTAAACATCCTTCCTGTCTTCCCACATGGAGTCAGCAGAGATTTTTTAAATAACAACATAACTGTACAGGAAAAACAATAAAACTTATAAATATCAGAGTACACGATACGGTGCATAAACAATGACTTTTCCACATCCACACCAATCACCATACCAGCAGCCAACACAGCATTTCAACGTGACAAATATATCCATAACATACAGTCCCGTTTTTCAGCTCATCCACTTACGCTAACCATGCGACGTGGGGTTAAACTTATTACCCAGGTTGCTATCCTAGATTGGTCGGCGGGTGATTACTCAACGGGCCGCGGTCTGGTTGCTAATCTAAAACAGTGGGGCTCGTGGATGCGCCCGCGCAGCCGCGGCGCCTCGTAAATACTGCGCGAGGGTTAGAGGGTTGGCCACATTGGACTATTTTCAAAGGAAGAAGTTATAGCTAAAGTGCTTTAGATCCGTGTGGTGTTGGGGTAATAATCACTTTTGCTTTTCTTCTGTGTATGTCATTAGAAGTGACTAGGTAAGGAATTAGTCATATTTTAGCAACCAAAGTCTCGAAAGGACCGTACCTCTCTAAAAAGGGTGTAAAATGTTTGTCTTTTAGTTCTCAACAGATGTCGGTGTTACTCTACAACAGCATGCATAACCTCCTACATCCGGCAAGCTTTCGGCAACTTCACAATCATTAAGTTAATTTATAGTACCTATTGGTATTATCATCTATTCTTTTTCAGACAGTCTATCGAAGAGTAAGTTCGATTAATGTTTTTGCCTTACTCCCTCGATACCCTGTTAGATCGTTTCTGTACGAAAGTGTCCTTTTGAGACCACGGATGCTACGACACGTTCCAAACGTTCACAATTAACACCCGTTTTTTTAAAGGTACCTATCTCAGGAAACTGTTTTTCTACTTCCAACCCTTTTTATACAAAACTGTTTATTGTGGAAGGAGCCTAACCTCGTCACGCATGGAAGTCGTGCGCCGACAGACGGCCGGGATCGGCGCGGGCGCAGCTATCGCGCGCGTCGCAATACGTCGCGCCGTACCGCGCAGTATCGCGCAGTATCACGCAGTACCAAGCCGTATCGCACCGTATCGCGCTGCATCGCTATCGACGCGATCGCATCGGGTGAGAGGGCGAGGGAGAGGTTTCGATTTAATTAATTATGTCAATAGATTAGATAGGCGTGACTGAGTGCGGTGTCTTAGGTTTAGATAGCAATGATAATGATAAGGCCTGGTTAGATTTCACGTTTAGTAGTCAATTTTAGCACAGTTTTAGATTTAAAAAGATGATAAAACTGGTATGGTAGTGGTATGGTAGTGTATCTAAACCTATTTTGTCAGCCGCCTCTTGCAACATTCACGGCAGAAAAGCGCACGCACAAAAGAACAACGCATCATTTTTCAAAAATACACCCCAAAACGTTTCGTAATCGCAGAATAGACTAACTTTCTTTAAATACCAGTATGGCATCTACATATAAAACACGATAAATAATCCCTAGTACGTGCATTGTAAAATGTTGCAAGTATCGAATAGATCGTTCAACGTCAATCTTACACAATTGTTTGAGGCATTTAAATACAATTCCATCGATACAAGCACTAAGACAAACAATCAAATACTAAATATGTTATAAACAAGATTGCTACAACAATCCCTATAAAACCCCACTCATGCGCAGCGTATATTTGCTAACAAGCGCAGACGCTACCCTGCAGAGCATTAAAGGACGTTGGTGCCCTAACTTCCCTCTAAAGACAAGTCCTTTTAATTTAGCCGGGTAATAGGCGGGATAACCATCGCGATTTACATCCGCGCGCGCGCATAAAGCTCGCAGGATCGCTTTATAATTTCCGGCAAGCATTGCTGACAGGTTCATGAGATTTGACTGTGATTGCTCTGGATAGATAAGTAAACTTAGTCTTATTTGTCTTATGTCCAGTTTTAAACATAAAACTACCGTGAGACTCACTCATAGGGAAATAAACGACTCGACATGTTTCGTCACGGATTGGCCCGAAACATGTCGAGCTAATCTCGATATAAAAAACGTGAGTACTTAGAGCCGTTTATTTCGTTATGTCCAGTTTGTAAGGGAATCGGATTGGTGCAGTTGTAAATATTGAACATGGTCAAGTTATCCAAATCCTTGAATACGGGCAACATAATAAAAGATTTAAACACATACATACATCATATTCTCACGCCTGTATTCCCAAAGTTTAAACAATGTGTCAATAAATCATATCTCTCTCTCAATTTCGACTAACGTAAATTCTAAGTAAAAAATGAAAAGAAAAAAAATTGTCAAATCGTAACAACTTACCTGGTCTTTTAAAATTACGGCAGGAGAAATTACAAAATCTTTGTGTTCGTTCTTATGTTAAGGTCATCTTCAGTTCACTCGTTTCTTTTCTTTTATTCTCTGAGAAGCGTTCTAGTAATAAAACCTTATACTAAGTACGATAAAACGTTAAATGTTTCAAATCGTAAAATCGTAGGACTGTGCAAAAAGGAGGACATTGTTTTTAACCAAAGCTCGTTGCGTTGGTAACCGTTATTCAACGTGCAGGTGGATTCATAGGGTTGTGCCTGATGTTACTGCAACTATACTCTTTTAAGAAAATGTTATGATGCTTTGAAATATTTTTACGGCTACTCCATACCAATTGCCTACTTACCTTGTTGTCAGTCAAGCAATTCGATACATATACGATCCGTTTCATAATCAGTTCCAATGTGACATTTTTACCTTCATTGTTACATTCTGGTGGAAAAAAATAATAATTAAATGAATTGGGTTGGTGTTTGAGTTGTGTGTAGAATATAGCTATGTATGTCGTATAATGTCGTCGACCATTTTGCTTGTCGTTGGAGGTTGCTCGACCTCGCTCTTTGGAACATACATAAAATGATTTTTTAGAGAAAATCGATTAATGTATCTTTACTCACAATGTACCGTCTACCAAGTATGTCTACCAACTGATGGTGCCTCGACAACCCTGTTTATCAGGCAGTTGCTTAGCATACGTCGTCGCCTGACGCTGCGCGGGCGCCGACCCTCTTCGCGATCGGGCTTCGCCACGGAGGACAAAGGAGGGAATACGCGCCTGATTAAACGGCGACGGATCTGCAACATACACATAGAGTTTTAGGTTTAGAGAATAACACTCCTACGTCTGCAATTGTGAGTCTTCTTGCAAGCATACACAAACTTATGAGTTGAACGCTTGCTTGTCACCGAGTCGTTGTCTTCTCTGACATGCACGAATTTTGTGACGTTTGCGGAGGTGGTTTCTGTAGAGTCCCAAGACTAGCTGATGTCAAATGTGACATATTATTATTATGGCGCCAGACTCACCAGAGCGCATATTGTGAGCATTTTCATTGTTGGTTATAGACTACTGGCTTATGTTGAAAAAAATATGGGTCATCTGAACCACCAGGTGACCTACCTAGAGCCATAAAGTCGGATTTTCTTTTTATTTTCCGACAATTCCCAGGGTAAATTTGGTCATTTGATTTTTACGGCATCTGTTTCATACTATTTCAATAGTGCTTCTAATTCATTATATTTATCATATGAGTGAGTGGTGTTGAATGCCAGCGCTGGTTTTCAGCCCGGTCCCTTTGACAGAAGTAGCTGTATCTGTAACTAATATGTAATAATGTAATTTTAGTTAAAAGTAAGCTAAGTTAAGACCCTTGTAACTAGTCTTTTAACTTCTCCATCTTTATTCCTCCAGGGGCAGCTGAGCCGTCGCTTTGTCCTCGCGATAAACCGCAGCTCCCTCGGAGTTCGAGTAACGGTCTCCTAAAAGATTGCATTCTCAAATCGGAATTCCTGGGAACTGAAATAAAGTATTTTACTTTCTTCCTTTCTTTTATAGGATCAGGATTTATCTACAGACTGGGTAGTCAATGCATGTTTCCGGGAAATACCGAAATAGTAACCATTGTGCTAAAACAGGGTATCACCTTGTTGCAGATCAAATCATAAAATTTAGAATTTTGATACAAAATGCAGAAAGTTTCCAAACAGTTTAAATAGTTCTTGAAAAATTCAGGGACCCTTCACAAGACACAGAAAATTTTATTATGTACAAAACTGTGAGAAGGAAGTTTCCGAAATTTTCCTATATGGAAAATTCCGCACTTTTTAAAAGTTTTCTTAGGGTTATTCAGTAGATTTCTCATCTTAAATTGTAATCTATCTACCTTTTTCGTACATAATATATTGTGCCACGTCAACTAACGGCATTTTCACAACCCTCTGTTTAACATTCCGTAAACCAAACATCAAACCATACATAAAGATTATTAACATTTTGTAAACTTATTAACATTTTGTAAGCGTAGCCTTACTATTACAGCGTAGGAAGCGTAAACCACAACCTTAACCGAAATAAAAAGTCTCAAGCGCAACCACTTTCTTAAACCCATACGTTCTTTTACAGAAAGGCCGTGTGTGGGAGTGCGCACAACTGTCATAATGGTCATAATAGCGGCGTCTGCGCACCGCGCATCAAAGGCAACTAATCCGTCGCGGCGACAGTTGGCGCTATTAGTCAGCATTAAGCGTCCCGGGCACGACGAGATCCATCTCGCGAGATTACAGCTTTCACAGCGGTTATAATCTTATTAGGGTAGTCTGCGGAGCCGAGTCGTAAATATTCGGCGCTCATTAGACCCGTTCGTGACTTGCGGACGCGCGGCGCATGCTGATGCGCGCGCGCAGCCGCGCCGACGCCGGCGCGTTGAGTGCTGGGAGCAAAGAACGCAAACGCAAACCTCAACAGCAGTAACTCTAGATTCTACGTGTGTACGTAAATATACATCACATCTGTTTTCCCAGATGGGGTAGACTGAGCACACGTAAGGCTATGAAAAGGAAACTGTGTGTGACTATTTCACGTTCAGTGATCACGTCTAACATATTTTTTAGATTTTAATTTGGCAAGTATACAGGCCTCCTCTCAGTATGAGAGGGTTTGGGCTATAGTTCCCACGCGGGCCCAGTGCGGATTGGGAACTTCACACACAACGTTGAATTACTTCGTCGCTGTGTGTTTGTTTCCTCACGATGTTTTCCTTCACCGAATAGCTCGTGATAAATATCAAATTAGGTATCGCACATATAAATTCCGAAAAATTCAGAGGTGCTAGCCCGGGGTTTGAATCCACGACCTTATGCTTGAGAGGCCACAGTTCGAACCGCTGGGCTACCACGGTTTCGCCTAAAATATTCTTCTTCTTCTTCTTCTTCAACCTTTCACCACCCAATGCTGAGTGTAGGTCTCTTCTAATGCACGCCATTCTTCCCGGTTTTGTGCTTTATGTCTGGATGCCTAAAATATACCTTAGCCTTTTCCCTTACTTGGCTCTTACGACATCCACGGAAGAAATGGAGAAGTGATATTCTAAACCCGAAGTTTACTCTAAGCTTTAGTCGGAGAACATACCTAGCATTCATGCCATACCTACCGCTTCCTAGTTTTTATGTATCATTGGCTGTGTCCTGAGGATGATGTTTGCAGTTGATGTCTGCAGTCCAATACGAAAAGAAAACTGCAGCAGCAGAATGGAGCAACGTATGGCTAACGACTCTACTGCTGTTTGAAATCGTACCTTTACCCTCCAAGCCGCAACTCAACGGTGTAGAAATTAAAATACATCGCAAGCAATTCACATCACTACATATTATAAAACAAAGTCGCGGTCGCCGTCTGTCCGTCTGTATGTGTGCTTCAATCTTTAAAACTACGCAACGGATTTTAATGCAGTTTTTTTCAGTAGATAGAGTGATCCCAGAGGAAGGTTTATAGGTACGCTAATATTATAAAAAGAAACAGGAATATTATAAAAACTCAAATTATGTAACCCATCTCACGTTTTTTTGCTTATATTATTTCAGCACTAAAGTCACTATGGCGATATTTTCTTACATATTTGTTAATAAATTAGCCCTTATTCCCTAAGATACGGAGCTGTCAAAAACTTAATTGTTAAATGACAAGGGACACTGCTGAATTTTCCGTTCCACGCATAATTCCACGTTCATTTTTAAATGACAATCTAGATACATATGATAAACCAAGAAAAGGTCGAAGAGATCGATGGAAGATATTTACAAAAAAAACTATTTAAGGGGCTTTAGAACAACTTTAGAATCAAAAACTGAAAACGTTTTGGTTATTTTTAGAATTATTATCTGTTTGATGCGCATGGTCGCCGGGTAACGAATATCAACAGATCTGTCAAGTTTGCCAAAGAAGCAATGTGATGTGTTGAAATAATGACAAAGCAAAAGTATTCGAAGATCTTAAAGTACTTAAAGTCTTAGCGTTTGGGACGAATACACAATGACCCAAGAAAAGGCAGTAGAAGCAGTTGACCGAATGCTGCGAGGCATACGATGATCGGCTCGCACTATGGGTAGTATCAAACTTCTCTTTTCCGGTGATTTCCGCCAGACCTTGCCAGTTTTGACTCCAGCCAACGAAGTAAATACTTGCAGCTTGCTTAAGGACAGGAAACAAATGGGTAAATTCGACTGCCGGAGTCTCTTTGTAAAATTGTGCCATCCATTGATGAACTCATCCGTTTGATTTATGAAGACCTGCGAGAAAAACTCCACGAGAATTTTTGGATGTTTGAACGAGTTTTACTGACCCCAACAAACGACCAGGCAACTGTTGTTCATGAGTGCTCATTACTGGAAATTGAAGGGGAACAGGCGGTGTACCTATCCATCAATAATGCCTTAGATCCTCGAACTACAACGAAGTACCCAGTAGAATTCTTGAACTCTGTGAGCGCCTCGGGGCTACCAGCACACAGTCTTACTCTAAAAATTGGAGTTGCGATTGTGCTTCTGAGGGAACGCTACGAAAATTATGTAACGGCACTCGCCTGAAGGTAGTGCGTTTGCAGCGGAACCTTATAGAGGCGGAAATTGTAACGGGTAGCGACGCCGGCGAGGCAGTTTTCATACCCCGCGTCCCTCTGATCCCTAATAATTTTTGGTGAGAGTTTGAGCGTCATCAGATTCCCGTGAGCGTGTGTTTTGCAATGATGATAAACAAGTCACAGGGACATACGCTCCGCGCCGCCGGCGTAGAATTGCGCACTAGCTGCTCCTCTCATGCGCAATACTACATGGCGTGCTCGCGCGTCACCAGGTCTGGTGTCCACTGGGGAAACGAATAACGTCGTATATAAAGAAATACTGAGTAGCTCCCGGCAATAAGTGGCATAATAGAAACTGCGACCGTCTGCTTCATCATGAGGACCATGAGGTTGCTGTATACAATAGCTCACATTCAGTTGGGTTCACGGCACGCCAGCGTAATAATCTACGTCTCTGAGTGATAAAGTCATATGGATCAATAAGTTGCTGGTATTTTTCAGCCATGATAATTGCTTCCTATGCTGCTTGGCTGTAATAACAGCTGACACATCAGTTCTGTTGCTCATTTGGATTTCACTCGCTTTTTAGTAGACTTGGATTTGCTAATGCATTTGATAATAGGTTACTATTATAATGGCGGGACCAGGTCCTGAATTCAGTCAATTCATATTGCAGTATTATTTAGTACCAAATTTGTACTATTTGGTACCTTTTAGTTAGGTTAGTTGTTAAATTAAATGTATGTACAGCAGATCTTTATAAATATCTGAATATATGCTGAAGTTGATATATTGTTTTTTTACCAATATAAGTATGGAAATATTGAAATTTGTCAAAAAAATAAATAAAAATTACTTTTAAGTTTATTCCTTTTTACATCTCGCTCGCTGCACTTCGCTCCCGCCCTGGCCTTCTAACCTAACCTGTCAGAGTCGTATCCGTTCTGAGGGGTCTTGCTCGCTCGCTGCGCTCGCTCGCGCAACTTTAGTAAATAATAATAAAACATGGTTTTATTATTCTACCCAAAACGAGATGGGCATTATGTATAATGCCCGGGCAATGTGATTATTTGAACAATTATTATCACATTGCCCGCTCATATTGGGCATTATTCATAATGCCCGGGCATTGTGCATAGTGCCCAATTTATCACTTGGTCCATAACATATACATTGGACACAGAATCTTTTCATTCTATACGCCAATGGAAAGACATACTACACTACAGTAGCGTATTAAAATAATTGCGAGATCTCTTCGGTGTCACCCTGAATTTAACGCGAGCGAAGCAGCGGGCAAAAGCTAGTATTGAATATACCGTTGAAACGGAAAAGTGTCTGTCAATAAAATACCAGTGGTTTCTCCAAATCATAAGCCATAACTTTACTGTACTCGTAACAAAAACATCAAACTCTGTACGTTTCCTTGAATTTGTGTTTCTGCGACAGAAATCGTCCTGTGCGGCGGTCGAGACAATGCCACTCCAGACCATTGCAGTTGATTGAATTCATGTTTATGCTGGTACTTAGTTTTACTGTGTACCATACACATCAATACCTAAATAACTGTTCAAAGCTAATATTTTACAACGTTGCAGTATTTTACTTACTTTTGAAAAGCTCTAGATTTGGATCAAGTTTGCTGGAGTTGTAAAATAATGATCACAATGATGGACGGTCGGATAGCCCAGTGGTTATACCTGACTGTAACGCTTCAGGGCTTGAAGTCGATTCCCGATCGCGTCAGATTTTTGTACGATGAATACGAATGTTAGTTCTAAAAATAAGTTTATCCGTTCTCTAGTACCTGTCACACAGGCATTAAATTGGCTACTTTGGGACTAGGTGATTGGTGTAAATTGTCCAATGATAGAGTAGCGACCTTAGTGCCCCCTATCATCCAGTAGTAGAACTTCTTCCACACGTCATCAGAGTTCTTCATCGCGCTAACGAAGTTACGAATATCAGTTGCATAAATACAACTTCTAACTTTTTCTGTGGACTTCGGTCCCTAGACATAAACATATGCCTGGAGAGAGATCTCTCTAGTAGTGGAGTCTTTCCCACAATATTAATGATTCTTTAGGTGTGCCTGCTTGCTCGCTTGCAACAAAAAATATCTAGAAATCTATCTAAAAAGTGCTCTCATGACTCATGACCACAAAAAAGATTGGTCATTCTGTACTTGTTTTTGACATCTATACTTAGTCAGTTATGTGGGCGGGAAGGGGCGGGACGGGTAGATTAGATCGGCTGCGATCGTCGCGTAAGGCGGGCGTGGCTGATGCCATCGATGCTTGTCAGTCGTCGCACGACAACTTCAAGTACTTTATAATGTCGTAATTCTGGCGAGAACGGGGCAATAGTTTCGGTGATGTAAAGTTTTGCACTGCTGACCCTTGGACCTCACTAACAGTATGTTGTGGCAACGAGTCAGGTTATAGATAACATTCTTACCACGCCACTTTACAACAACATATAAGTATACAACTTTTTAGTTTACTAAGTTTTTCATTATGTTTTTCACGGCTATATTAACTATAACATAAACACGTAAGTACACATCGATAGAATAAGATATGAGAAGATCCGTAGACGAACTAAAGTCACCGACATTGCCCATTGGATTAGCAAAGTTGAAGTGGCAATGGGGAGGCCATATTGCACAAAGAGCATCTGCTCATCTGGCTGATGAGGTCGAAAAGTGCTTGAGTGGAGACCAGGGACCAGCAAGCGCAGCGTAGAATGTAAAACCGTCTACCTACAAGATCAGCTGACGATCTTAAAGGTTGCCGGAAGACGCTGGATGCAGGTCGATTCCAATCGGCACATTGGTAGTTCAAAACGGAGGCGTATGTTTAGCAGTGGACATCTTACGGTTAAGAGAATGATAATGATGATGATACTTAGAAAGATAGTTGTAAGAGTGTGTTAATAAATAAATGAATGAATAAATAAATAAAAACAAGAATGATGTGAGATTTTTATCACCCATCTTTTGCGTTGGGGGTTAAGAAGATCCAAACAACACTCGAAAACATCATCAATGACCATCAAAACCACCAATTGCTCACGCGCCGCATTTCCCAGTTTCCTCGCTTTGTCGGCGCGCATACGTTACCACGCTTAATAAAAAGACCGTATCTTCTTACTAAATTCATAGCAAATAAGTCATTTTTAATTTAGGAGGGTAGTGCGATTCCTCAGCGCAATTACATACGATCGGCGCACGCGCATGCCACGCTGCAATTACACGGTAATTATCGGAGACCGGAATTCTCGTGGTAATTTTGAGATGTCATTATGGACTTCTCATTTATCGAGTTCTGATTTACTTAATTATATCGATACTTTTAAGAGCACAAGGTATTATGGAAAATTAAAAGCGGAGGTAAACAACAGGCGATTATCCGCTAAAGACTCTTCAAAATGTGAAACAGGTACCTAGTTCGTACCTCCTTGAGATTTTTATCCCAATGTTTCCACACAATATTATGTATGCATATATTTTTATTTTTATACATACATACATATTCTCACGCCTGTATTCCCAAGAGGGGTAGGCAGAGCACATGAATTCAAAAAAATCCAGTGCCACGTTTAGCAATTTCAGCAGGGTAACCAGATGGTTAAACGTGATATTGCAGTGACAGGTTGCTAGCCCATCGCCTACAATACACTAACCCTTTCCCAGAGTCGACTCTTACGACACCCACGGGAAGAAAGGGGGAGGTGCTATTCTAACCCGGCACCACACGGGATATAAATTAAAATCCATACTATAATATTAAATTAAATAATGGGAAAGTGTGTTTGTTTGTTTGTTTATCAGTCTTTCACGGCTAAACGAAGCGACGTAGTGACGTGATTTTTGGGTGGAGATAGTTGAAGGGATGGAGAGTGACATAGGCTACTTTTTGTCTCTTCAAAACTCCCCGTTTCACAAAGTGAGAGGTGGAAGTTTTGTGGAGAATACCGCAATTTTCTATGTAGAAAGCTATAAATTGGTATAAGGGCTATCTCTTCTGTGCTACCCCAAAATTAACGCGAGCGGAGCCGCGGGAAAAAGCTAGTTTAATATATTAATTTTATTTTTAGAAAGATTAATAATCTTAAAAACGGCAAATATTTTCTGTTGTGATTCCAAAGACGGCCGGAGAATTCCGTTATTTGCCGATGAGCTTATGTTGAGACGAGGTATGTGGACATTACAACGTTGTCTCCATAGTAGACATCTCTCTTTAAGCAATACAAATAAGTCTGATTTCAATAAATAAAGATCAATTGAAAGTAGTAATCATTTTCACTCATCTTCCATAGAAACATTTCAGATGTTTCACTTCCATTGTAAAACAAAACGCTTTTGACAGTCCGCGGATACCCGATCCATCTCCTCGGGTTATTCATAATTCATATCACTGTTAAATAAACGATTACAATCTGTCATAGTTAATCTTTGTGAACGATGTTGATAATTAAAAGAATGGCCGCGTGGGCTGCGCGCGCGGCCGCGCGTGTTTTGTTCCCGCGTGGTTAACACTGTTCTGTAAGTAAACAGTGAATGGAAGACGAGTTATTATAGTCTGACAATTTTTGTTACACCTCTCCAGTTCCGTATCGTTAGGCCAGCCGTACACGGACGGCTCGAGCAGTTTATGACTGAGTGACGTACACGGACCGCTCGAGCGGTCGGCATCAACTCGCGAGCCGTCGACGTGCTGATGGAATTTCACCGTGCAGTTGACGGCTTGAAGCGGTCGCGACTGCTCGAGCGGTCGTGTGTACGGCAGTGAATCAATGACTATAGTTCACCGGGCGGTCGCGGCTTTAAGCAGTCGGTCTTAACTGCTTGAAGCCGTCCGTGTACGGCTGGCCTTAGAGGCGACGAAGGAGTAGGTTATGGTATGTTTTTGACGACAGGCTAGCAACTTGTCACTATTATAACCAATTTGTAACATAAAAATTTGCTATAAATATGTACTTAAGTATACACATACACATAAAACACGCTTGTGTTCCCTAATCGGGTTGGCAGAGGACAAGAAACATTACATAGTAAAAACCACAACTATTTCACGTTTCGTTGGCACATTTAGCATAAAGTTAGGTTTAAAGTGTTTAAACACAGATGAAACAAGTGCAACAATGACAGATTGCCAGCCTGTCTCAAAAACATTCCCCTATTTTCTTAATTGCCTCCTATAACACACACGGAAGAAATAAAGAGGTGTTAATCTAAGGGCGATTTTTCAATCACCAGATAAATTTATCTGCCAGTTAAAAATATTGCTATCCTTTTTTCGCGTCATATAAAAGAAAAGTGACAGCCAACATTTATCGGACAGATAAGTTTTATCTGGTGATTGAAAAATCGGCCCTAAACCCAACACTGCATGGAATTATTAATTCGCGAGCATAAAAGGAAAAAAGAAAGTAGTCTGGCCATATAGAAACTAAGTAGAAGCGACACCAAGGCAGGCTCTACCATAAACGTATCACAGCGTATTTATAGATTTTAAAATTGATTGTAAACGTAAAGATCGTTAATGACGCGCTATTAAGATACTTGAAGACATTGTTGGGAAAGCTGCAATATTAATAGCCCATCGAGAGAGTCTTAAATGTGAGTTTTATACCCTTGATAGTTTCTTAATACAGGCGTTTTAAGTATACAATGTTTGTATGTAAATCTGAACCGAACCGTGTAATGGACGCAGTTTTATTAAACCCTAGCCCTAGAGAGACACTTTTTATCCCGGAAAATGTTGTTTACACCGGTGGGTTGAAATAACATCTGCAGCAAGAATTTCCAAATGAAATAAAAAAAGTATTTTTTTTTCAGTAGGTAAGTAACATAAATGTTTCTTTTCTAACTAGATAATAATAATATATATTTTTTATTTCAGCTGTGGGCCAATTCTACAGTCAATCGCCCGAAGGTTAAGTTGCAGAGATCCCTCGGGTAAATTCGCTCATTTAGGTACATAAAGCTATTATCCTGCGACTTGTTCTACAATAAAATCACCTAATCACCCGCAACAAACACAAAACATGTCCCGCGTCCCGCGTAAAGTGCAATCAGACGTTTGTATGGAATATTTGCTATCCATTTCACGGTGAATGCGGTTAGCTAGTGGCGAAAGGAACCGGTAAAAACAACACCCAATCTATCACCATTAGGGCTGGTCGCCAGCTATTCAGAGATCAGATCGGTTCCTAATTCACTCGGAGCACTCCATCCATCGTGGGGACCAGTGTAACCTGGCCCTGAGAAGAATGTTTACTGGTTGAGAGATCCTGGATAGGAAGGAGCTAGGATTGTCAGTGATGTGATCATTTTGTTTAAGATTCTAAGGGAATTTAAAAAGGACATGTATTTTTTTTAATGGAGAAAATAAATTGTACGTTGGACACATGAACCGTCGAGTCATGCAATATTAAGTATACCTACTGTAAACTGTTGACTAATCTTGACAAAAATTTGGCTTCATGCCAAAAAATGAAACAGCTAGTTTGTCTAAGAAACAAGTAACATTTTGTATGTGCTTTATCTTTTTATTCAGTTTGATTTCAAACAAATTACTCAACTACTTATGTTTTTATCCGGTGTTCAGCTAAAGTGAACCGAAGCATTTACTGGTAGAATGGTGCAATCGAGCTGTTAAACTTAAACAGTCTTGTCCAATTATGTTGCCGTTATTAGCCTGACAAACTATTGTCCGATTTAGCTAAATACAATACAATTATTCTTTATTAAACTTGCACAACGAAAAATTAAATTACAATTTGGAATTTGTTGCATACAGGGTGAAACGAAACGAGGACTTTTCTGCAGGCGGCAGATAATCAAAAAAACAATCACGTGTATGGTAGGCAGAGAACACGAAACATGACACAGCCGAAACCATGGCTTTCACGATTCTTAAATATTTCTAGCGTCATTTTTATTTAATTTACGCGAACTCCATCAGAAGAAATGGAAAGGTGCCATCTGACTCGAAAAACAACCCACTAAAAATATTTACACCCACCTCAAAAACAAAATTCCTCTCAATATGAGAGAGCTCAATCTGTAGTCCCACAAGGATCGCACTTAGAACATTGGACTCCTGCGCACACTTTAAAAATCAAAGTAAACGCGGAAGCATCTCATTATCAGATCCGCAGCAGTCATAGATCTGGGAACTGTTCAGTGTTCAGTACGCTAGAGGCTCGTTTGTTCGCGCCTGCGCCGTATTTGGCGCGTTAGTTAGGCCTTATCCACAGACTTATATCGAAATAGATACCGCGAGTACATGTATTTGTATAAAAACCAAACGTGCGTCTTTCTCTCTACCTACTGTAAAGTCAAAAGCGCTTTAGTAATGGGAATTGACAGTCCGAGTGAAACCGATTCGAATGTGACGCCGCCTTATTCAAGTTGTCCTCTAGGAAATTCAACCTAACCTACATATGTACAAGACTAAATGAAATCGCGCCAAAGCAAGAGCATTGCTCTACTTTTTGGCTCCCTTTTGGCACGCGAAGTACATACACGTCATCTATTTCGATATAAGTCTGTGGGCGCGTTAGTTAGGCCGTATCGATCGCCGTAACTCGGCCCGATCACGCGTCGCCCACTGCGCGCGCGCACGACTGAAGCCCGCTGAAATGGCGAACACTTGTAGGCTATAGTGAAGTATGGGAGTTAGATTTTCCACGATTGCGAAAATAAATGTGTACCGGTGGTACTCGTGAATAAGGGATTGAGTTTGGCTCTACAAGCGTCGATGAATGTGTGGTTAGTCGCTTATTCAAGTAGGAAACTAATACGAAACGTAAATAAGTACATAGTTGAGTTCTTTACCACAGTAGTGTTGGGTTCGGTAAGGGTCGAAGCAAAATGATATTTACAAGAAGATGTTAGTCAATGTCTTCATGAAGACGTCAGGTAGGAAGCAAAATAAAGTGTAAAGATGTACGACATTGTGTTTCCACTTTTCAATCCAAACACTTTCTCTAGACAATCGCAAACTTCATTGTGAATACCAAAATTAAAAATGATGCATTTTTTTTTGCTGTAAGAAAGGTACATGTAAGTAATACGTAAGACAAACGGATTGCAGACACATTGGAACTTTGTCTCATGATGGCAGTAATTACACCGGCTTACTTATCTCCTACATTGGAACACAAGAGCACAGGCGCTGCTACTTTGCGACAGGATGTCACAATGTAGGTAAGAAAGATGGTGATAACCACTCATGAAATATTGGCAAATTCAGATACAAACGAATACTAATCACATCACTAGCCAGTGCAGAGCAAAAGGTCGCAATCGTGGTTTCAGTCCCGCGTAAAGGTTGTAGATAATGTGGATGCATTGTCGGGCTTAGCCGCGACGTGCGGACGGTCGTGACGACTCATCAGTGCAACTGTGTTTGTCTGGATGCTTCCATTTGTCTTGGGATCTTGTCCGTTGCGAACGGATCTTGTCCGTTGTTCTATGGAAAGGCTATGAAAAAATACCTATAACATAGAATAACATAGGTAATTGTTGCGCGTGTACCACCGCCATCTCGTTGGTGGGCATTGACGGTCAGTTTTTCGCGTCAGTTGAACTAACGTCAATCCAAAATTTGACCGTGAGTGTTTAATCATCTCTCCAGAGTTTTAGGTGACAGCGCGCATAAAATTTTCCGTGACTATCATAATCCAACGCGTTGCGTCGCGCCTAACTGCCCGTGAGTGTGTGATCGTCATTCCAATGGTGTCAGTTCATGGTGGTGTCAGCGATAAATTTTGAAGTACCCTCCCTAACTTCGAAACGTGATATAGACAAAACCATGATTAGGACTATTTCACGCTTCGCAGCCACTTCTAGCATACAATAGGTTGCTAGCATGTCGCCTAAAACATACCTAAACCTATTTCCTTAGTCGCCTCTTACAACATCCAAGGAAGAAATGGAGAGGTGATATTCTATCCCGACATCACACGGCACATAATTGGATTTAATGTAGCTGTTATTTCGAAGTACGTCCACGTTTGTCCTTTACGTTACGAGTACGTAGCTTTCTCGTCGTCTACCAGGAAATAACACACAAGTACCAATTCAAGCCGATTATTCTTGAGCTTAAATTATCCACAATTAATCACGGCCTGATTAATTGCAATCGACACGCAACGCGGCTCGCTGAAAACCCTAATTACGAAAATATGCACTTTACTGTCCGCAGCCGACGTAGAGTAAAGACAAGAGAGATGTTAAAACATACCGCAGTATCATCATACTACATAGCTTAATATTGGTATCGACTTGATGGATTAATTTTGTAATACGAATGTTTAACGCAAAACAAATGGTTTTGCACACCACGGCATTAATACCTGATTAATTTCCTCATCTCTTTCAAAGATTGGAACAGTATAATAGGAATGTCGACAAGGTTAAAAATATATCATTCTGATTAGTCAGTAAGTTAGATTATGGAAAAATATGAGACGGGGTTTTGGGTTTATCAAAATACTTAGGTAATTAAACATCGACGACGGTACAGATCATCAAACTTCCGGAGCGGGGGCTTATGACATCATACATACATACATACATTATTCTCACGCCTGTATTCCCATGAGGGGTAGGCAGAGCAAATCCAGTGCCACGTTCAGCAAATTGAGGGTAACCAGATGGTCAAACGTGATATTGTGGTGACATCACGCCGTGGTAAATATTATTCTACATAGTAACATCATTAGAAGAAACTTCAACGAGCTGTATTGTTGTCATTTTTGTCTGTCAAATAAAATAGAAAACACCTGCTTATTTTTGTAATCTATCTGACTGATGCCTGTTTTGTTAACACCCAATGGTAGTACAAAAAGAGAGATAAGGCTGCTCCGTTCTAATCCCTCTAAGGTACTGAACTACGTCGCAAGCTTGTCATGAAGGCGTGGCGCAGACAAACAGAACACAACAATCTGACACATTGGGCGCAGGAGCGACACACTTTATGCCTGCGCGCGCGCAGCCTAAACGGTCACTAATGGATTTTATAGGCAGTATTTTATGAACCTTTTAACAAACAACGTGTGAACTAAACACAAACTAAACTTAACACTGACTCGCAATTTGCACAGCGCTGTGGGCGCGGGGTATTGACAATTCAAATAGGACAAGTCGCGAATAATGTACAGGTGCAACGGTGTGATAGCAGCAGTGTGAACGTATCTTTGCTTGATATCGGATCATACAATATTATCACTGTTGGCAATCTGGTAAGTTAGTGGTGATTCCAAAGCACGCGGAATGGCAACCATATTTGTAAGTTTTCCTTTGTCGAGCGTGCAATGTCACGACGTTCACTGCAAATTGGTTCTGTGATGGGTCAGAAATCAATTGGTGCGAAGGCACTTAGCAGAGTTGGAAGTAGTCTCGAAATAAGTCACTTTTACCTATTTTTTAAGATAAAATTAATTGTTTTACTCGCAAGTACCTAAAAAGTGACTTTTCTAGACTAGATTTCATTATAGTCGCCTCTTACGACATCCACGGAATATGTAGAGGTGTTATTCTAAATATCACGTTTGACCATCTGGTTACCCTCAAGTTGCTAAACGTGGCACTGAATTTTTGAATTCATGTGCTCTGCCTACCCCTCTTGGGAATACAGGCGTGAGAATATGTATGTATGTATGTTATGTTATTCTAAACCCGACAGCACACGGAATGATTGCATATAATGTATGTTAACATTTAGTCATGGAGGACGTGTATCACGACTAATAAAGTCATGGATATCGGGACCACGTAACACCGGAAATCAAGTCTATCATCGCGACTTGGGCAACGTTATTACAAGTATAAACGTCGGCAAACGGGCCCGATTTCTTTCGGTCCACTTTTACAACAGTTCATCTCGACCCGTCTCCGAACGGCTCCATAAAATTAGAAATCAAGTACATTAAAACCAGTTACAGTTTATAATTACCTATTTATTAGCAAACTTCGATAGTTACGACATTTTGACTAATCTGGGGTAGCGCTATCGCATGGAGTCGCAATTTGCTTGTAATCTAGTATGTTGCGAAAGCAGCCATTTTCTTTTTTGCCCGACATTTGATTATAGAGGTCGGTCGCGTGTATACCAGTATGTTTGGTTGGTAATAAGGTATTGAATTGTTTCTAGAATACTGTAGTTTCCGATATTTTCTTATGTCTTAAAAGCATATTGGGTAGAAGTTCTCCTGATGGTTGATCCTCGCGTGGTGTCGGATTTAGAGTAGCACTTCTTCATTTCTTCCGTAGATGTTGTAAGAGGCGACTAAGGAAATAGGTTAAGGTATGCTTTAGGTGTTAGGCTAGCAATCAGTCTCTATATGCCTTTCATCCATGTTTAGCAATTTTTAAATAAATACTAGAAGTGGCTGCGAAACAGAATAGATACAGATTTGACTACGCATGTAACGTTTTGTGTGCTCATCTTATCCCATTTAGGAATACAAGTGTGATGTTTAAGTATTTCATGATTATGGGTACGTACTAAATGGAAAAATACTTAATGATAATGTACCTAAAAAGAGCAGAACCAAAATCATACATTTCAAATAAATGTACGATTAAAAACAACAATATTTCGTCCATGTGGTGCTCTTAATCTAAAAACAAATTCCACTTAAGAATTAAACGCTCCGTCCACGGTATTAATTTACTATTACGACCGCAAACTAATGGTCCAAATTCAACGAGAGTGTTTTACTTGTAAATTAAGAATCGGCCATTACGTTCATGGTAGCCGTTACGGGGCTGGGCGGCGCGGCGGTCGTGCGCCGGTTATGTCTGGTCTACACTTGATCAAAGAGTCGTTGCAAAATTCGTAACAAAAGGTAGTGGGCATTTAGCAGATTCTGCCACGATTTCTGAACTGTTTCCTTCGCTTGGTGCGTCAAAACGCGCCGGTAGAATCTTCCCGTGAGGTAGGTTATCTATTATTTTCTCTAGTTAGACAGTGATAGGTATCATAGTTAGTTTATCTCACCTTAAGGTAAGTACTTTCAAATTTCACTTATTGTACTACCGCTTTTGAAGAAAATATGTAGACCAATTCTACAAAGTCTTTGCACAGTGGATTTCATGTAAAAAATAACCCAATAGCATATATTTTTATTGCCAATTCAGTATTAGCTTTGAATTATTAGTTTACATTGTTCTTTTGAACTTGAGAATACATATAAATAATAATAAATATTCGTGCTTTGTTTATGGAACTTTTCGTGTGCTTCAGGTGAAGCAAGCAAGGTGAGGGTAGGTACCCCATTTTGGAATAGTGGCGTAATGCGTGTATTTTAATTTCATAAAAACTACGCCGCGATCAGCAAGGCAGATGTAGAGCTAGCATTAGAGCGCGTAGACATTTGCGGCTGCGCAAGCGCACTTGGCTTCCAAAATGACGAGCGTAAAGCTGTAATGGCGGCAATTAGCGGCGATGCAGATTTTAGTTCGTTCCGCGTAATCAGAGCATGGGAACTTGGCCGTCACGTGCTTAGAATTGTCAATACGAGGGTTGATTGACAAACTGCTAATTATTTTTGACACGTCCATGTTAGTATTTGTTACACTTACTAAGAAAGAAGACGGTGACTCTGTAGACGAACTAAAGTCACCGATATAGCCCACCGGGTTAGCGAGTTGAAGGGGCAATGGGCAGACCACATTGCACGAAGAGCAGATGATCGGGTCGAAAACTGCTCGAGTGGAAACCAGGGACCAGCAAACGCAGCGTAGGATATCCACCTACAAGCTGGACAGACGACCTAATGACTTTTATGCCAATGGCTTGAATCCAAAAAGTGACTAACATCAAACGCCTCTTTTTCCACCATGTTTTAGTAATTTAGCGCGATTTCCTAGTTATTTCTATTTGCTTTAATTTGGTCGGTGGGATTGTAAATCTTTTTAATTGCTGCTTGAATTTTATCGACGCCATTAAACAAGCGATAGCGAGGTACCAGATAACTCCGCATACATCTTGGGCGAATTATTTTATCAAAGTAACGTGCGAATTTAATTGGATCCGTTTGGGATATCGAGACTAAACGCTGATAGCAAACATCCCGGCACTTTGGAATTAAAATAAGCTGAAAACAACCTTCGTGAGACGAGCGAATACGTGACGTTTGAATGAAAGAAATACTTTAATCGGTCCTTTTTATGGTTCCGTACTTAAATGCTAAAAATACCCTTTTACGCTACTGTTCATTACAGCTCTAACTACCTCATCAAATAACAATGCCACAAATTTTATGTTTATCAAATTTACAGAAAAATTAAAGGGAATTTTGGTTGTCACTTTTCGACTCGAGTATTATGGAAGTATGATTCGGAACCCGACGTCAGAGTTCGATTCGTCCTTAATCGATATAACACAAGGATTTTCTTTGGCGGTGCATTTTACAGACAGGAAACTGTTTTGTCATTAGCGGTACTCTTTGTTGTCGCTAATTATTCATCGTAAACAAACAAATCGATTATCCTTTGAGAACAAAAGGCCCGCGTGTCTCCCGCGGCGTGCGAACATTCGATAATCGGCTGAATCGAATAATCGGCCGATAGTATCGATTAAGCGGATTCGTTAATCGACCACGTGATAGGCCAAGCGCGATTATCGGGCTACGGTTAATTTATTACGGACATGTATGGAGGCACCTTGGTTTTTCAGAGTAAGTGGGTTCATTAAAAATAATTTTGAATAATAATTGGATTGTTTCAATGCCAGTGAGTGACTAATGGTGCAGCGGGTATTTAAAAAATATGATTAACCGCAGATTGTTTCAAATTACCTTCAAAGTCTGACTACCTGAAAGAAACATGATCAATATTTTCCATAAAATACGTATTACCACAAGTCAAGTAGGTATTTGAAACGATCCTACTTAATTATGTATTGTTACGTTTACAAGCTACTTCTTTCAGTAGCTTCCCTATTGTTAATGTCAAATTATTTGAACTCAAAAGTGAAAGGCAGTAATTCTGTTTCCACACCAACGCTTGGCCGAATCGAGCGATTATCGATTGATCCTTGATCTAGACGATTTATTGTGCTTATGGGTCAATTTAGATCGACTGATGTTGTTATGTTATCGATTAATAACATCACTTGAAAATCGTTGCATTAGTGAGGCAATGTTTTAAGACAAAATAATTGTGGATAGAAAACAATTTGTTTATGTTACACTGAGTGATTGTTTTAACTCGATGATGACATGCTGTACGACAATTAGTCAATGTTTAAGAGGAAATGGAGCGGTCATATTTTGTATGGAAACGTAGTCCCCTGATTCCTCGCTGGTAATTACCCGTAGAACAATGATTTTTTACATCAACAATCTAATGATATATTAGCATGTTCCTATGTTTTCCTTTTTTTCTTTATTGAATTATTAAAAGAGATATTAACCTTCAAAAACATGAAAAATTGGTATGTTTTTTCCGTTGTGTTCAAACCTGTAGAAACCAATTTTACCACAATTATATCAAAATATAAGAACATAGAAACACAGCTACGACATTTTTTAAACATTTAATGAAAAGACGAATTTCATCGGTTAAGTTTTGGAGAAGAAATTAGGGGACTACGAAACGATGTTTTTGAATAATTTTCATAGGTATTTTCGGTCCGAGCTGTAGTTGTTCTTATCGCACTCGACGTCGTCTGGGCAAGTCACGGCGCGACAGCAATAGATTTAGCAAATACCTATTTTTCAATTCCTTCGACCGGCATATTTCCTCTTAAGAGCGTGCACACAAAATTCGGTGATTTTGATGTTTTTCCAATGCTTTAGAAAGCTAAAATTCCTTAAGTTTTTAAAGAAAAACTACTGTAACATATAAATAAACTCTTTTTCTAGGGATTAACGGAAAAAAATATTTTATTAGCAACACAGATTTCTTTTACTTAGCCAATTTGTTGAAGGGTTTTCACAAAAATACGCGTCAGAGCTGTCTTTCACTTGAAAATTTGCCATTAAAATTTACCATAAACGATATAAACTTGTTATTATCTGATAGACAATATAGTCTACTGGGGATTAACGGATTAACATGAATCAAATTATTGGTTTTTATTATTCAAATATCATTTTACATAATTTGAAAGTTGAACCATTACTTTATTTTTTTTCTCATTGATTTTAATGTAATTACAAATGAAACAATTTTATTGTAAATTTACAGAATATGTTTAGTCTAACCATATTTTTTTCATGACTAAATATGAGTTAATTTACATTTCACGATTTTTTAAACATTGGTCCAAAACCACTAAGGTCAGGTGGGGGAAGAGAAACGCAGGGATAAGAGGGCTCTACAGACCGTAATCACTCATAACTCGACGAGTTATGGTCTGTGGTGCCTCTTACCCCTGCCCTGCCCCTGAATTTCTCTTCCCCCACCTGATCTTATATTACGTTCGTAAAAAATGTGTGCGCCCTCTTAACGTCTTTAGACACTTGACCGCTGGTTTTTAGAGGTTTTCTTGTAGTTTCACTGTTTGTTTGTTTGATTAAGTCTTCCAAAAAAATATCAACGTGAACACTTCCCGATGGAGCTGAAAATTTTATTCTTGTGTGTAAGTAGGTACAAAAGTCGAATGATAATCTGATCTTGGAATTCTGGTGGTTCAGCTAGAACAGTTTTCGCGGGAGAGGACTCTTTAAATGTTGGTCCAATTGACTTAAACCTTGGTAACTGTGGAACATTTTGGGAAGTGAGGATGGTGGAAAGAGGTGGTAAGAAGGAGGAAGTGTATTTCTATTAACGGCGTATTCACCAGGGATTTGAAAACAGTCGGGTTAAAGTGAAAAAAACAGATATAGAATCGCTTTATTTGGAACTAAGTGATTGGTTTGGTGTATGGTGGACAGACGACTTGATAAAGGTCGCCGGAAAACGCTAGATGCAGGTCGCTTCTAAAAAATATTCATGGAAGTCTAAAGGGGGGGCTATGTTCAGCAGTGGACGTCTTATAGCTGAAATGATGATAATGATGATGATGATGATTGGTGTAAATTGTCCAATGATACTATTATGATATTATTATTATTTTAATGTTGGAACTATGCAGTACATAAATATGTAGGTATGTATAGACAGGGTTTTGCTTGTAGATTAATATTGGGATCATCCATTGCACATTCACGTATTGATCACTGTCTTCCGACAGTCACTGGCCATGTCTTACTGCCTAGAGACCGAGGCGAGTCACTTGACACTTGCAAATGTTACTCGACAGTGACTTGCGTGTCGTGCGAGCGACGCGCTGCGCCCGCGCCTCATTTGTTTCTGTAAGTTCCGCTTCACATGCAAAAGTACTTATAATGTCGTAAAGTAGTTTATTTACAGTACCTTTTCTTGCTTGCGACTTTATTTTTGTAATTTTGTGACATGGAACTACTGTGAGACTTAGATACTAATAGTGAAATATGGGTATTTCGTAGGATAAGAGACGACTAAGGAAAATGTCATCGTACATTTTTAGGCCACAGGCTATCAACCTGTCACCTAAACTAAACCTTTCGAAACCTCTAGAAATGGTTACGGAACGAGAAATAGTATATAAGTAACTCTTTATTGTACAAAATAAACGTGACAAGCACAAAACAAAACACTAGCACAAAGGCGAACATGTCCCTTAAGGGATCTCTTCCTGTTGACCTGAAGCGATAGTCATGGTTGTGTCCATGAAGCGCGTCGTGTGCCCTCTGCGTTTTGGGAATACAGGCGTTATCTTTTTAAAATTTCACTATCTCACTAAAATCTGCGGTCTTAATAAAGAAAGCTTCAGTTGAAGTTAAGTGTCAACAGTGACATAAAACCGCAACAAAATACTGCCGCCATTATAAACCCCTTTCGCACTAACAGTTTCTTCACGCGTTAAAACTGCGGCTATTATCACATGACAGTTATGATGGTTTATGGCGCGCTTTGTGCGACGCGTGAAATCGGCGCAGGCGCAGTGTCACGCGGCCGGGAGCCTGCGCGCGCGGCCACAGGTGCCTCAGCTGGACTTGTTCAATTTATAAATGTAATAATTTTAGTGGCCACGAAACATGGAATGGCTTTTATTTGCAAATACGCGGGACTTAATTACGTACATACATACAGTCACGCTTCTTTCCCACGGGGGTAGGCAATGCCTACTAGGCATAGACCACTTTGTTCCACTTGCTACGATCCTGACATACCTCTTTTGGTTCATCCACATTCATTAGTCTCTTCATACATGCTCACATGTGTACCTACACATGTGGATTTAATTACGCTTTGCTATAATTTTACGAGGAGTCTAAATACTCTTGAACATGGTCGCTGTAACGTGGCCAAAACGTCGACGTGATTATGTCCAGCGTATTTGTCGATGTGAGAGAGGTCCACGAAAGTTTAAAACATTATGACATGGCTTTGTCCAGTAGCGTATCATTTGCTCTGCCTACTCCTTCTAGCAATGCAGGTGTGATATACGAGGGCTGAATATTATAGTACATGAACCCTTCTACCCGCCAAATCACTTTGGCAAATTAATTATAATTCCAAAATGTGCATAGTATGAGACCTTTGAACAAAATCAGTTCAAAGGCCTCAAATTCTGCACATTTATGTGGACGTCTTCCGGCTGATGACGATAATGACCAATCAGAAGCTAATCGCGACAAGTTTAGTGTAGATCAACCCCACAGTCCCCATAAACTACCCGCAAACGGAAACATTAATTAAAGAAGTGCTGATGCGCGTGGAGGCAGTGTGACTTCCTGCGCGCGCGCAGTTTACCGTCGCAAAGATGAGAGTTATCACTTGACGCATGAGTTATGGCCGCGCCTGAGTGGGGAATGGGCTGAATGGAATCAATAGAACTTCGCAGGCTTAGTCGCTGAGAGCTGCCTTTGTGTGTGCTTTATGTGATTCTATACTTAGGTAAATTTTCATTCTATTTAAGTCCTGTCGCAGAATTTTACACATCCATACATACATAATTATATTCTCACGCCTGTATTCCCAAGAGAGGTAGGTAGAGCACATGAATTCAAATATCCAGTGACGCGTTTATCAATTTCAGGGTAACCAGATGGAATCCGCAGAATTTTATTTCGCTAAATTATTTGTTTGGCAACTGTTTCGCTCCGCATCTGCTTTTTGGGGAAGTCAGATTAGTTTTACAGTCTGAAAGAACTAGTTCCCGAATAAAAGTACATTTTGGTAAATAAAATATTTGCCGAAGTAGAGTGGGACACAATTTTCACCGAAATATTAGTAAACCAAGTATTTTTGCTTTGACATCAAATTGTCGACACTCACTTTGCCGAATTTTACTTTACATACTTTCGTTTAGTCGATCTATGAAAAAACACAAAGTGTACAAGTTGTTCAAACAAGACATTTAACTAAAAGCATGTATCATATCGGGCCAAAGCAACGCGTTGGGTACAGATTTTCACCATCATGCCATGTCCTGTTCTGATATACCGACTGCAACTACAACTTATTTTACATTTAATTCAAATAAAGTTCCC
Source organism: Adoxophyes honmai (assembly GCA_005406045.1). Classification (NCBI taxonomy): domain Eukaryota; kingdom Metazoa; phylum Arthropoda; class Insecta; order Lepidoptera; family Tortricidae; genus Adoxophyes; species Adoxophyes honmai. The sequence goes on from BHDV01065401.1 coordinate 133,749, forward strand.
GCTGGTTGCCGCAGTCACAACATAATCAAGGATAAATAGAGATTGAAGATAGTAATATCTTATATCTGCCGGGAGTGCACGATAAGTAGCGACTACACGGTAGGGTCACGTGTCATAAAGCACCTCGTGTAGCGACTTGGTCGCAGAACGCAGATCGTTAGGTCTTAAGCTAGGTTTAGACTTTAGACGAATATAGTTACGTTTTGAATTGTATGTATATGTCAACGGAAAATTACACAATCCGTAAGTTTATAAATTTAGGAAAAAAGTCTAGGACATTTATAAACTTCCGTAAGATTCCAAACGGGAGACAAATTGTATTATTTTACGGCCGCATTTTCGTAACCTTTTTGTTAATCTTTTTTGTTAATTCGTGGGAATAGTCTAAGGTAGGTAATATCGTAGGCGACAGGCTATAGCCACCTGCCACATGAATCCCAAAAACTATGCTAGAATTTGATACGAATCGTGAAATAGTCGTGGATTTGCCTAATGTAGCGTTTTATGTGCTCTGCCTTGTTAGCCCGCTTGGGAATGAAGGTGTCAAAATGGAATGGAATGAAAATATGGCGGCTTAATCCCGCCAGTTCTGGCACTCAACATTGTCTTGACTTTTTTTTTTGAGGCCAATAACAAGCCATCGGTAGCTGCCAGTAACAGCTTCATCTAAACCTGGCTTTATTCCGTTCACCTATCGATGCCAGTATGATTTCCAAACAGTTTACCCGCCATTATGGGGGTATCGCACCATATCGCGATTCCTGCGTCCGCGCAGGTAACTGCGGCGGTACACTGCGCATGAATTATAGGGTGAGTTAGAGATGGAGAAATGAAAAGAAGTAATACAGCAGGGATGGTACTAGGCGGGATGTTTTTGTACGAACCAAAAATATGTTATGTATGACGTACCTATTTGTATTAAAAGTAGGTAAACAAGATTAGGCAAAATATACAAAACGTTACTTATAAGCAAAATCGTATGTAACTAAGTATTTCATGTCTCTTTTCTAATTTCTTAGAAACCAAAATAATGACTCTCTTCAGGAAATTATATTTCCGAATTGAATTGGGAACAGTTTTTCTTTAAAAGTTTTGAATGGCTTGGTCATTACCTTGGTCTTACTTTATCACGTCCTCAGAAAAAAACGCGAGGGAAACCCTTTTCAATAAACTTGAGTTTTGGGCTGACTTCTCGCGGGCTTTAGCTTGATTATAAAGAACCGTAAATGCAGTAAGAAGTCGAAACATACCGCAAGAGGGGACGTAACTCTTGCGCACCGACAGGCGAACCTTTTCCATACTTTGTTGCAATGAAAGTTTGCACGGTTACCGGGGTTAATTGACAAAAACGATCTGATTACATGGTAACGATAGATTGCGGAGAAATCGGATAAATCATTGATCGACTAAGATTAGAGAGTGCAAAAAGTGTTTAGTAATTTGGATTAATACACACATCGTGCTTCACAGAATGTAAGGAAGGTTACCAAAAATAATCAGTTTTGCTATTTTTTTCATTAAAATAGACAATTAGAATATTTATAGGGTTCTTTAGTTACCTTATAAAGAACATAGGATCACTTCGTCGTCTATCAAGACCATTTTTCTCTCAGAAACACAACATCCAAATGCAGTATCGTCGTGTAACCAAGTAAAAACAAAACCCGCAAATTCCTACCCTTTGCATTTGCATCGCAAAAAACTTTAAGAAAGCAGAGATCTTTTGGTATGTTATCTTTATCATCTGTTATGTATCACGCTGTAGGTAAATCCAACAAGACAGGGACAACACTACAAATGTTTCTATTCTAACGTACCTACTTCTCTCGCTTCACCACATTCCTTTAGAAATGGCATTAATTTAGCAGTTCCCTGCCGCTACCAGTATCTTCTCACTCCTTGCAGTCCAGTCGATAGAATTATCCGCCCCTATAAATCGCTATCACACGTAATAGATAAGGAAGCGCGTCACGCGCCCGCTGCGCGCTGATTTACGCGGCGCGGGCGCAGCGCGGTCGGCGCGGTGGAGGGATACACAGAGAGATTCTATGGAGTAGGTATGTACTCGTTAGGGTTCCGTACCACAAGGGTGAAAACGGGTCCCTATTACTGAGACTTAGTTGTCTGTCCGTCCGTCCTTCTGTCACCAGGCTGTATCTCACGAACTGAGCTAGATAGTGTTGAAATTTTCACAGATTATGTACCTATTTCTATTGCCGCTACAACAACCAACGTTAAAAATAAAATAAAATTGTTAATGACGGGGGCTCCAATAAAACAATAGTTTTTTTTTGTGTTTTTGAGTCGACATAATCAATGGTAAAATTCTAGCTTTTGGTGTAGCAAAATTCTCCATTCAAATCGTTTACATCGTTGGTAGCTCATAGTTACAGTCACTGTATTCTAATGAAAATGATACTGCGACCGTAAGCAGTTGTCTCATCGGACAAAACTGCTCAAAGATTTTACGCAAGACAATTGTCTGCTCCTGTTTTATCCCTCCGCGGCGCTCGCTGCGTCCGCGCAGGTAATTATGCAAGTCGCTCGCTCACAATATTTATGCGGCGAGCTGTCGGTGCGTGCGGCTAATTTGAATAATGCGCGTTGTTTGCTCGCAGGTAGATATGAGCGCCGCGCCGGCGCGCCGCCGCCGCCGATGAAAAGTTCGCGCCGCCGCCGCCGATTTGGCGCCATCGGCGCGATATCGGCGTGGCACGGTATTCCCTAACCTTGCGTCCCTATTCTTGTCATGCAGCCCGTGCTGGTTGTTTTTTCCTATCCGTTGCAACACGCTGCTGTTCTACGAATGTTAGTGTTGAAGATCTTGGTCAGTGCATTGAAGAGGGTGTAAACGAACAAGACTCAGAGAATGAATGGTAGATGATGATGAATCCAGAATACTGAAACTAGATATCATACGTTTCCGTTAGCTTTCTGATTATTAGTGCCGCTGGACTGGCGTTTTCGTGCTATAGGTGATAATATAGATGAATTTATGGAATCAAACACGCCTGTCAGACCTGGAAATTTAATAAAAATATAATAAACAAAATTAGGGCTTGTCAACGCGGAATGGAACGCAGTATGTTAAATATAAAAAAAAAAACAGAAAATACGACATACTAAAATAAGAAACGTTACAAAGGTTACAGATGCTCTGGCAAAAGCCCTCGCTTTGAAGTGGCAGTGGGCTGGACACGTTGCTCGCTTTCAAGACCAGAGATGGACGAAAACCGTGACAGCATGGAAAGGACCGGCTGGAAAAAGAAAAAAAGGGAGACCTCGAAAAAGATGGGAGGATGACATAATAAAAACAGCTGGTTCAAATTGGATAGATGTCGCACAATCCAGGGAAGACTGGATAACATTGGAGGAGGCCTTTACCTGCAGAGGGGTTCTTACAGAAAAAGAAGAATAATAATATATATTTAATTTAATACTTACAGTTCTATTTTTAAATGTAATTATCGTAAAACTGTTAAACTTTTCTTGTGAGAAATATAGGCTTTTTTATTTTTTATTTTTTTTTATTTTATTTTACTTATTTTTATTTATTTATTAAACATAACCAACGTGACTGTGGGAAAGACTCCAATAAAGAGATCTCTCTCCAGGCAGATGTTATGCCTGGGGACCGAAGTCCACACAGAGGAAGTTGGAAGTTATATTTATGTAACTATACGTCGAAACTTCGTTAGCGCGATGTAGGATCGTTATTTCGGCTATTCGACGCATGTGGCGTTGGAGAGCTACATCAGCCTCCCTTTTAGACCGGAGATCGGTGAGACATCGCAGTGCAGTGGGAGATTGCAAGGGCCAGTTGTAAGCTCGAGCCGCGTTGGCGAGCGTTGATGATCCACTGTGATTGTCGGAGAGCGAGTTGCTCGGATCCTGTGTGACTGGCGGAGTGCGTACCTAGAGCTACGTGAGGGCCGCGTTGCATGCGTAGCAAGATCGTGTTGCGAGGCCTTCCGGCGAACACAGACCCCACGGACATCATCCGAGACCTGGAAGAAAAGGGTTTCACCCCGGCTTTCGCCCGTTCCATCCAGGCAAGGAAAGGCAGATCCGCCTGCAAACATATTTCATGTGCAGCTAGAGAGGACTGTCTCCACGATTCCGACGACCTATGTCTGCACCGAGATCCTCGGAATGCAGCGAGTTAAGATTGTGGCCTGGAGAGGTCGAAAAGGACCAGCTAAGTGCCACAGGTGCCAAGCATTTGGACACAGCTCCAAGAACTACTACCGCACCCAGGCCTGCGTCAGATGCGGCCAGGAGCATTCCGCCCGTGACTGCCTCCGCCCGAGAGAGGACCCGCCGACGTGTGCGAACTGTTGGGGTCCGCACACAGCCAACAACACCTCCTGCCCGGCCTTCCGAAGGGAAGCCCGCGGTAAAAAAAGCTGGGTCCGCGCCGCACAGGTTCGTGCACGCCCGCCCTGGCACCACCCTTCCCGGCTCAAACACACAGAGCGTAGAGACCCGGAACGCCCTAAACTCTCTCATGGCAGAAGCCAACAATGGGAGCCGTCCCTCTCAGAAGAGAAGGCGTAAGCGCGGAGGCAAGAAAGTCAAGACAGCAGCCTCCGCTGAGGACCAGCCCGCACCCATCGCCGGCCCGAGCCGAGCGGTCGCCGCCCCGTAAAGGGGAAGAAGGCGAATCCAAGCTCGGAAGACAGGAGCTGATCCTGTTAATTCAGGAGGTCCTGAATCCTGAAGGTCATAGAGACCGGTCGGAACCCAGTGGCATTTCTCTTGGGACTGCTAGCCACTGCGCGCGCAGACTGACCAGCTGCCCCAGGACGCCCGCTGGAACACGGCCGACTTTTTGCGCCTACAAAATCGGATTGCTGCGTCACTAGAAGGTGGAGCCAGAAGGATGACGCAGCAAAGAAGAACACCGACGAGACCCAATGGGCACACCCCAGCGACCAGGCTACGGTCGGAGGTTAAGCCTCGACCAGCACCCCCGTGCTCCTTACGGAGCACGTGGCAGAACGCCCAGATCAATTGCGTAGCTTGCAGTGTAGGTAACGCAGTAATACATAAGAGTGAGAATCACGAAAGTATAAAACATTATTTTTTTATGATGTGAAGATGACTTTCCACCACAATGAAAAAATATTTAAAGTTTTCTATTTTATTTCTTTTATTCTATCTACATGCAAGTATTCAAGGTCGCGCCGCCGATTCGCCGCCGCCGCCGACCGATTTATACCGGCGCGCCGCCGCCGGCCATTCAGCCATCGGCGCTCATGTCTACTCGCAGGTGCGATACTCGCGGGAACCGATTGACTCGTACCTCTGCTATTTCACAATATTGCGATACCCCGTCACGTAGTGAGCTACCATTTGCTTCAGACACATATCCTGTATGTGTACGTCACTGCCCCGGGTTCGCAAAGCTTCAAAAGCACGGATAAGGCGGCGCGGTGGCGTGATAGTACGAACGAAGCCATTATTTTCCGGGCGGTGCCAAGTGGGCGCTGTCTCGTTTAATTTTGAATATTACAATCAATACTGTAACGCTACTGCGCTGCCCCGTATCCACTGTCAGTGCGTTAAGAGCTTGAAAGCTTCACGCGGCCCAATCACACTTTTCTATAGGTACTCCGTTTTTTTTTTGGGTTGAGAATTTTAGCTGTCAAATCCTTACACATTTTTGAGTAATCCCAAGATATCGGCGCAAATTATGATGATGTTTGATTTAAGAACATTATAACAAGCAATGTTAAGTGTAATATTTGAATAAATCATTTCTAGTTTTACTTATGAATTCCAGAGATAATTTCAAATTGTGTCCGTTGAAATTCTCGACCCAAAAAAAAACGGAGTATATGTATCTAGTTTTAATTTTCTGATTTTTATTTTATGAGTGCAAATTTAACATGAAAAGAGTTTAAAAAATCCCACATGTTTCAACAAAGATATGCATGGCCAAAATACCATTAAAATGTATTTATACACACTTATTACCTTTATTTTACTACACACTTTTATTATCTTGAAGTTAAAGCTTTGAAAGTGTTGACTGAACATAACAACAGTTGTTATAAACAATGAAACTGTCAACAGCACATGTAAAGATGTTATTGCAACAGCTACGGGCTAACCTCAAGGCACCAGGCACTCATGAACTTTAAGATAGTTTATCCCGTATTAAATCTAAAACAAAACACGATCGCTCACGACCGCGCACCCTCCTATTAAGATGACGCATGGAAAGAGCATGGAAACGTCCGAGAAATAGATGGTTTTAGCTCGCGAACAAAACGCCATTCATTGTAAGGGTTCGCGGAAAGCGCATAATTATAAATTGAAGCAATTAAACCCCTTAATTAAACGTTTTCCGGGGGGCATGTCGCTGTCAATTACGCGCACGCGCATCAATCACGCCGGGGACCCAGTCACGATATTTGTGGAAATTTTCAACGCTTGATTTGTTGCTGGTTAGTTGGCATTTGAAATGCGGACCCGCTGGGAGTGATCTATTAAACCGCTGCGGGTAGTTGTTACTCCGGCAGAAAGTTGCGAAAATTTGCGTAACTTTAATTAAAATTGAATATGTTACGCGGGAAGTTGTCAGGCGTCTGCGTAGCAAGTAATCTCTTATATTGACAACGTACATACATCACTGCTGTCGTCCCAATTTGGGTGGGCATAGCTCACCAAATGCTACGTAATCAACACCATGACATTTTCACGATCCGGTGGCTACTTCAAGCATATTTTTAGGTATCAAGTTAAGGAGCACAATAGAGACAAGTTGCTAGCCTACAATAGACCTAAACCTTAGAAGCCCTTTAGGATATCCACAGAAGAAACGGAGACGTGTACAAAACCCTCCACCACACGAGAAAATAATCTCTACACTGCAATAAATTGCCAGTGCACAAAAGTTGTAAAGCCTCTTTGTGTAAGGCATAAGCTTAATTTGTAGCGAGCGTGCGCGGGCGCAGTGGGAACACTCATCCAGATTTATTGGCTGACAATGAATTAACACGCGATGTGTTAGAAAAGAAACCTGCCCGTAACATTTCATAAGGCGATATGATCTAGTTGGCTTTCCCACGCGCGACACTTCTCGAGAAGCGTACTCGTAAAAATTAACCTATTAACATTAATTAGCCAACTCGCGCTTGGCGGGGGCAATGACCGATAGGTAAACAGAGCGATTAATGCAGTGAGACTACTTTTAACGGCGACGACCGAATGGACGCGGCGTTTGGGCGTTTGGATCACAGTATTGGGGACTATAGAGGCGTTATACTGTTTTAAACTTTCGTGATTTTCAATCATATTTACTTACTATATTACTAGAGTCAAATCGTGACCAAGGTCGCTGTAACGCGGCCGAAACGTCGAGAGGTAATTAAAAATACCGCGATTAGGTCCCGCTTTTACATAAATTTAGAAGGGTTGTTACGGTTCGCAGTGTGATAAAAAAGATACGCGCGAAAGTGTAAAAACACGGTAGTCTGCCACATTTGGCAAGCAGCTGTCACAGCTTGACAAGATCAGCCAGATTAGCACGACAGGGCAAGAGTAAAAATGCGTCCGAGATAGTTGACTATACCGGTCACTGACAAACAAGAGACTGTGTGCTAATCCTACAGGACCAGCACACCAGCCGCGCTATTTAATTGCATAACGCATCAAAAATCCATATCGTTTTTAATTTGACACCATCAGTCTCAGTTGAAACATTTCAAAGCGATTTTTGGTGACAACTGTCAAATTAAAAATGATGTGGATTTTTGGAGCGTTAGACAATAGCGCTGGGCAGATGGCGGTCGGAGTCAGTCTAAGGTAGCTAGAGTAAGGACGACATTCGTTGACACGTGGTTGAGTTATTAACAAATGGGTTAAATTTTTATGTTTGAGGCGACAGGCTAGCAACTTGTCACTATCATACAAGTCAACTTAAAACCTAATAATTTTAAACAAAAAAAAACCGACTTCAAATTAGCTATATCCTGAAAGGAAACTTCTGTTTATGTACATATTTACT
>BHDV01065401.1:144807-156105 GCA_005406045.1 Adoxophyes honmai
GTCTAGTACCCACAACACAGGCATTAAATTGCCTACTTTGGGACTAGGTGATTGGTGTAAAAATTGTCCAGTGATATTTATTTATATTTATATTTATGTAATTGTTTTGTGTACAATAAAGAGACATCGTGCGGAAACCTACACACAGCGGCGAAGTAATTCAACGTTGTGTGTAAAGTTCCCAATCCGCACTGGGCCCGCGTGGGAACTATCGGCCAAGCCCTCTCATATTGAGAGGAGGCCTGTGCCCTCCAGTGGGACGTATATAGGCTGATGATGATGAAAGAGACATACAAACAAACAAATTATGTCACGCTTTGTATTCAAGTATTCAAGTATTCAAATCTTTATTGCACATTTTTATAAAGGGGTTTTACAAAAATGTTAAATGCCCTGTTGGGGCGTAGCAATTTAACTTAATACTAATTACATGCCCTGTCGGGGCGTACATAAGATGTATTTATTATCTATATGTATATACCTATACCTACTTAAAATTAAAATTATTCAACAGGTAGGTACAATTCAAAAGGTACGTACAGGGAGATCATATTTTCTTAAACTAGGTATTATTGCAGTTACAGGAGATAATATCTCTATCATCATAATATCATATTCTTAAATGCCCTATTGGGCGGGACGTACTAAAACTTAATACAATTACTTATATTTATCTCTACTTAAAATTATTTAACATGTAGGTGCTAGGTACTTTCAAAAGGTGCGTACAGAGAGATCACATTTGCTTAAGACTATTATTGCAGCTACATCAACTTATTCATCTAAATATTCTTTTATGGAGTAGTAGCACTTATTGGTAAGGAAGTCATTTACTGTTTTGATGAATTTTTTGCTATTTGATTCGTTTTTTAACTGGTTTGGTAATTTATTAAATATTTTTACTGACATGGCATGGGTTCCGTGGGAGTGAATTTTAAGGTAAGATGGTGGTAATGCTAGCTTATTTCTATGGCGTAATGTGTTTGATGATATTGTACTATCTCGCTGTGTGTAATAATGTGGGTGTTTATGGACGAATTTACAAATTTCTAATATGTACATGCATGGCACGGTGAGTATTTTTTGTTTTTGGAAGTGTGTCTTGCAGCTCTCAATATTGGGTATATTTACTAGTATTCTGATAAGTTTTGTAAGTGTAAGTTTGTAAGTTTTGTAAGTTCTGATAAGTGTAGCCATTGTCAGCATATTTTAGATTTAAAAATAGATGGGACGTACCTATAATAGTGACAGGTAAGTAGTCTGTCGCCTAAAATATGTTTGTAACCTATCTCTTTCGCGTTTTAAGTCATCCACGGAAGAAATGTAGAGGTGTTATTCTATCCCCGACATCACACAGGTACCTAAGCATATTTGTAATTAACTGCAAAATTATAACACAACTATACCTTTATCTGTAATTATACGAGAGAATCGCAACCCAATCACCGATCGCAGGACCGCCGAGCGTGCGTGCCGCCGCGAATTATTTTAATTACCGCGACCGTCGTAATGACAAGCGTGCGCGCGCGCAGCGTCCGCGGACGCCGGCGAACAGCGTGTACAGTCACCAACATACATACATAATATAATCACGCCTATGTTCCCAAAAGGGGTAGGCAGAGCACACGAAACGTGACATAAACAAACCACGATCTTACTAATATTATAAACGTGAAAGTTTGTGAGTATGGATGGATGGATGGATGGATGGATGTTTGTTACTCCTTCACGCAAAAACTACTGAATGGATTTTCATGAAACTTTACAGTAATGTAGCTTATACATCAGAATAGCACATAGGCTACAATTTATAATGATTTTGTTTGAATTTTCCAAAATATGACGATAAGTGTCGAGAAAGTAGGAAAAAATCTAATGGCGGCTGGCTATTCTGGCGGGCGCTTCCTAATAATAATTCCGAAATCTCTTCTGTGTTAACCCGAATTTAACGCGTGCGAAGCCGCGGGCAGAAGCTAGTTATTTTATAAAATACGGATACTTAACTCACGTTATAAATCGAGTTTAGCTCGACATGTTTCGGACTAATTCGTAGCCCTTCATCTAGGAGCCGCGGCAGCTGCTGCTGCCAAACGCGAACTGCGCGCCTCGGCGGTCTTCGCGCGACAGTCGTGAGTTATCCGTATTTTATAAGATGAGTGAGTCTCACGGTAGTTTAATGTTAAACCATGATTATGACTATTTCACGCTTCGCAGTCACTGCTTGTTTAATGTTAGGTTTGAAATTAGATGAAAGAGGTAGTATAAAAGTGACAGGTTGCTAGCCTGTCGCCTAAAGCATACCTAAACCTATTTCCTTAGTCGCCTTTTACGACATCCACGGAATTGGATAGGTGTTATTCTAGACCCGACACTACACTGCAAAAATATCTGATACATCCTACTGCCCCTGTCCCCTTAGCACGACAGAGCGCGAGTAGAGATACGCGCGACATAGACTATACCTGTCACTGTCTAACTAGAGACGTCAGAAAGTGGCGGGGAGACTATCCCGCGCGCGACGCGACTAAAGTGTGTTATCGTGCTAAGCCTACTGGTAATAGAGCCGTATCAGATATTTATGCAGCCTTTATTGTGTCACCCATTGTTGTTACCCGTGTGGTGTCGGGTTTTGAAGAACACCTCTCCATTTTTTCCGTGGATGTCCTAAGAGGCGACTAAGGAAATAGGTTAAGGAATATTTTATAGGTTAACAACCTGTACCTACCTGCCAACCGTAAACCTAAAAAAATGTTTATGCTAGAAGTGGCCACGTAACGTGAAATAGTCATAGTTTCGTCTAAGTAGCGTTATGTGTGATCTGCCTCTGCCTACCCCATTTGTGAGTACAGGCGTGATGCATGTATCACTGTATGTATGTTTTGTGTCAGATATTTATGCTGGTGACTGTACATAACCACTATCCCCGCTCTTTGTGTGCAACTGTGAAATTACATTTAAAGGCCTCGGCTATTAATAGTATGTTCAAATAACGTGTTATTTTGTGAAGTCTAGTGTTATTTTGGAAAGAATTATCTTTTAATTGGGTGGAAAAGAGTTTTGATTATTGGGTGTCAGAACACGGTAGGTATGTAGTTTTGCTTATAATTACCGCCTGTTGAAGGAGTCAACACAAGTGGTCATATAAAATACACAATTTATATTGTGCCTGTATTCCCAAACGGAATGGACAGAGAGCAAAACCATTGCTTTCAGGTTCTGTAGCTATTTTTAGCATATTTTTAGGTTTTAAATTAAATAAAAGATTAGTTGCCAAACTGTCCCTAGAGCATACCCAAACCTATTTTCTTAGTCGGTTCTTCAAAATAAATGGAAGAAATGGAGACATTGCATTTTAAAGCTGAAAACACATTATCAGAGCCTTTGGTTTATCTTTTAAGTCTTGACCATGCCTTTTTTTGTAAAAATGCAGCAGGTAGGTAAATCACGGAAATTTTCATCATCAAAAATCTAAAGCCTAAAATAAACCTACTTTCAATCAAAGCGAATTACTGCAAATTATATTTTTGGAAATGTAATTGACTAACAGCTGAAATAAAACTTTGTAAAAAAACAAATGTTATGGAAAAAAAAAACAATCGAAAGTATCACTATTCTGCGAAAAATTTGCGAGGGCATAAGACTTTAGCTATCTCAAAACTTTCTGCATTTATTTGACTCTCACTTCTTTTAATAACTTAACATCTAAGCCATATCTAAGCGCACAATGAATACAAACTAAAGTATCATCAGTATCTTCAATCAATCGAACCATATTGAGTGTCATGTATTGTCATTAATTTGTATGAGACAATAAGACGTATCGCATGTCATTATCAACAAGCGTAACTCCTCGCTGTGTCGTGACATTTACCACGTACAAACACGAACTCAATCAAAGTAATTCGTCTAATCCAGCCCTTTGTCGTGCCGTGTCGCAAGCGTTGTCGTGGCCACAAATCGCCGCGCCTTGCCACAGACGGACGGACGGACAATGATTTGTGCAAATTATATGTGCGCTGGACGGTTGAAGTGCTTTATGTTTGTGTGATTGATGTTATGATGCAAATAACGTGTTTCGGCTAATAAGCTGGAGCGAGGCTGTGATTGGTGCTTGTACCGTCAGTTGGGAAACTGAAATCGCTTGTTACTTAAATTGTTTAAAGCGGCAATTACGTTGACTCGTTTACCTAATGTCGCTGCACTTGTTCCAAACCACGCTGGTCAACGAACGTATACTATACTAGACTGTCCGCCGACTCGCCGACTGTCACTTTGTCAAACTGTGACAACTACCGTCCGCCGAACGCGGATGACTACTGTTTTCTTTATAGGACCTACTTAACTTTTGCGGTCATTGCGTATGGCATACGTCGAACGACTCAATGTGATCGTTGTTTTATCTTAAATGCTTTCCAGTACATAAATACTGTCATCGACACTTAGTTTGCACTTTTATTGCCATTGCATTAGGGTTGAAACGGTGGAAAAATAAAGTTAGTTACGGCATACTTTTTGTGCTATCGAGTCTGCGGCTCACAAAGAGTCTGCATGGAATGTATGAACCGTGCGCCGGACTATTTGCACGTCGTGTGCGTTACGGCATATAAGTCTAGAGGTTCTATTTTCACAGACTAATAAGTCTGTTGCAAATAGTCTGTCGTCTGCACAGGGCCTTATTCCAAGACAACATTTTATTTTGTTGGTTATACATTTTATTAAGAACGGGCAGATTATATTTTATTCGCTTATGAAACTTTCACGTCACTTACATCTAGGTCTAGTTAAACTTATAAAAAATGGACACTAATCCGTGGCTTACAGGTGACAGAGCCCGGCTCCCCGACAGTGTATAAAAAGCGGTGTTTATTAGTTTTGTCCGGGATTATGACTCAATCCCGGCGCAGGCGCATCCGGTGGGAAAACCCGCAGGTGGACGCATTAAATTAATTAGGCGGACTGTCTTGTTTTTGTCCGATATTTTTTGGACGTCTGTAAGGAAGGACTCGTCGGTCTGGAGATTGCGTTGAAATGTGCTTCAATATTTTTCAAGAGTCAAAAGGACATTATTGCACAACGTGTGGTGTCGGGTTTAGAATAACATCTCTCCATTTTTTACATGAGTGTCGTAAGAGGCGAGTAAAGAAATAGGATATATTTTATTAAGATAATTATACTATTATACCTCTTCCATCTGTTTTTAATCCTAAAATTATGCTAGAAGTGGCTACCAAGAGCAATACTCATACATGGTTATGTCTATGTCACGTTTCATATGATTTGCCTACCCCATTTGGATTTACATTTGGACTATTTGCTCGGGGTTGCCAACATCTTTGTTTTTTGTTTCAGCTGGACTTTACATCCAAACCCACATGGTGACGACATAAAATCAGTTAGCGATGTCGTCAAACAAATCTTTACAAATTAGTATGTTTAGTTTCGTAAAAACGAAAAAGTAAAACGATACCTACGTTGTGAGACGCGTTCTCAAGGGTTCCGGACAAAGTTGTATAATGTTTTAATTGAATTACTGATTGTAGAGGTTAACTTGAGTATTTCAAAAAAGCTGTCTTGATGTAAATGTTTTCTGGGATAAAGTTTAGAAATTCCAACTATTAAGCAAAAATCTCACTGAAACTGGAAAATGGAATAATAATCCACACTTTTTGCTGCTGAGCACAGGTCTCTTCTCACTATGAGAGGGATGGGCTACAGTTCGAGGCCAGTGCGGATTGGGAAATTTACACACAACATTGAATTACTTCGTCACTGTAGTAGATCGTGGTAAATATGTTTGACTTCACATATCAATTCAGAAAAAATAAGACGAGGAAATTCATCTGGATCTTTCTTATCAATAATTGGTGACTCTGTAGATGCACATAGACCGAGCTATGGATCAAAAGGATTTACCTCTCCCTTTGAAGTACCCTAAACCTCGCTTTCTCTCGTATTTGTTTACTTCCTTTGTTTTTGTCATCGCGCGGGCGGGCCAATAAGTATCAGGTGTGGCCATTAGCGGAGCGGGCTGTCAGCGGCGTCGGCGCGGCTGGTGGCCGGCGTGGGCGCAGCTGGAGAGGAGTATCGATTGACTGCACGTATAGGACAACAGTCCATATACACATTGTTAGGCTCTAAAGCAGTCGTCTTGGATGGCAAGTTGAAGATCCAGCTGTGATCTTCTCCTGGGGTTTACTGGCGAGTTTGTAGAACTATGGTTAAAATCGCGCGTCGATCAGCGTCTTTCAATTTTCGTTTCAGGCATAATACAGAGTGACAGGGTGTGAAATGAAGCGGTGCCATTCTAAAGGCGACACCACACTGCATGCATGATACTGAATCACATTATTGATAATTTGTATCACGATTTATAAATCAACCTGAATTATTCTTGGCACTGGTCAAGCAGTCAGTTCGTTGAGTTGTTATTGATATTTTGTAGGATCCTCTTTTTATCAATGACGGTTTACTTAATCTATCAACAGTTAGTGATAGTCCCATTGTCTGCTATCAATGTCCATCGCTTTCAACGAATAACATGAGCGAAAGGACGGAAGGAGTTATCGCGCGACGGAGAGCCCTATTGATTGTGAAATAGCTTTGGATATCTTTTTGAGACCGCTTTGTCCACTCCTCTAGATGTAAAATCTGCTTATTATTGGCAAATTGCTGTATATATTATAATTTCAGAATTATGTCAATTAAGTAGGTAGGGTCAGCGTCAAAAGTAAGTGATAATTTTAGTATAGAATTTGACGTAACTCAGTACTAAAAATGTCAGTTACTTTGACTGTACATGTACGTGTAAGTGATAAGGGAATAAGAGAGAACTAAAACCTTTTCTGATCCTGCTGGTACTATAAATGTTTTCTTTTCAACTTCAACTGCCCCAAGGCTTGTCGGCTGCGCGTTACGTGTCCTGAAAAAAAACTATACTTCATCAAATTGATACCTTCTGCAGTGAGTGATGCTACAATTAATATGCGCGGGCGTGCCCTGCAGTAACGCCAAAGACAGTTCACATGCAAACTATGCCCCGATATCTCAAAAGAGCGTATGTTCTCAGCTACTTCATCGCTGTTACGTCTTTCTATGATGCCAGTTGCCGCAGGCTCGTGAGTAACGGTTCCGCAACTCGCCCAAACTATGATTATTGTGAATTATAAGAGATTAATTCAGCTATCCGTCTCGTTTCATCACTCGTGATTACGTGAAAGTGGCCTCATTGTTCTATATGATTTGTTTCGCGCAAGATTTATGGACTATAAATGCTCACTAAAATTTGGAGCGGCTAATCTCAGTTTTTTAGCAGTCGAGTGAGTTCACAGACATATCGAAATAGATGACTCAAATATGCACTTCGCGTGCCAAAAGAGAGCAATAATGCTCCTTTGACGCGATTTCATTTAGTCTTATACTACTTAAATTAGGTTTAACTGCTGCCTAGAGACAGGACAACTTGAATAAGGCAGCGTCACTTTTTATCGGTTTCACTCGAACTGTCAATTCCCATCACTTATTTGACGTTACGGTAGGTAGAGAAAAAGTGGCACGTTTTTTTTTCATGCAAATGCAGGAACTCGCGGTATCTATTTCGATATAAGTCTGTGAGTAAGTTGGTGTTTATGCCGAACTGGTATTGAAATGCCAGACGGAACAAGTGCTGTTTTTTGCTGTAAGTTAGTGTCGTTTGTGTCAGCCGCCACCGCGGAGATGGATCGTCTGAGCTGAACGATCACGGTTTACAACCTTTGCTAATAAATGCTTCGCCTCCGACGTTCAAGTTCACTTGTTCAAGTGCCGGCGAACTCTTTACTCGTCATGTTCTCCTAGTATTTCGTTTGAATAATCTGTCTATCTTGCCAGATAATTCTATCGAAAAACAGTTCCGACAAGGAGGATAACTAAAGCAAGACACGCTATATCGTTGCGTTCTTAGCCCCCTAGGCTACGCATTTCAATACTTTTAGTGGTATGCATGTCTATGGATGGTGATTTTTTACTATCAGGTGATGAATACCTACTTTGCTACGTTCCCTGGGGACACAATAGAAAAAAAAACACTTATTTAAGCTATATAAATGCGGTGGGTCAAGCTCTAGAGCTAAAGCCTAGGCATGTCGCTCTTAACAGCAATGTCGCAAATCTAGTAAAAAAACCAAACTTAACGACAAAAACATGACAACAAAATGACTGTAACTCATTTTTAAAGATGGCAACCGTGTACAAAAACTCCATATTAACGGCTGATCTGCACTTAAAAGAAATGTACGCGTGTGTGCGTGACTTCCCAAGAACTGTTTTATTATCTCATTAGCGTGAAGAATGTCTTCATAAAGTGTCGCGGCCTCGGGACATCGCCCATTACGCACTGTAATGCCTTTAATAAAATCCTATATTTACTGGTACCTCCATATCCAACCACTTTACAACTATTAACCACGATCGTCGTTCATTGCGCCTTTCACCCGCCTTCGCGCCATCCTGTAGGCTACGAAAAGCGCAATGGTGAAGGAGCGAGCGTTGTTATTGCTTGTGAGGTAAGTCTGGTGGTAGATATCACCCCGGAGGCGCGCTTGCGCAGCCACCCCGACGCTGCGGGCGCGGCTACTGCGCCGGCGCGCCGCTCAACGATGCTCATTGAGATAAAGAGTCGATATTAAAATTCGCTCACATTATTCACTGTTGCTTCAGGTGCACCACCTGGCTGGTCCAGATTGAAATGTAATGCTATGTTGCTTACAATTTTTTTATATTAGGTTATCCTAATAGGGGGTTATAGGGTTTGATTTGGGATCTTGTCACTTGTTGTAACTCACAGATGGTGCGTCGGAGACGGAAGCAATGGAATACGCAGATGGAATAGCATGTAACATCTAGTAAATAATAAAGGTAATTAAAAAAAAAGCATTCCTCATTGTATGAGGAGATAAATGAACGCGGTTAAAGGAAAAGAGGCATCTCAGAATCATAGCAATTGGACCAAAGTGGTCTCTGCCTACCCGTATGGGAAAGAAACGTGACGAAGTGTATGTTTGTAAGATTTTTCATTATCTGGGCCAATCAACTATTTTGTGTTGTTATTCTGTCCCGTAAGTCAGGAGACAACTGTGATAGACTTGCTTAAAAAAAAAGTTATATTTTAATTCCCGTTCTATGCTCAGGAGATGCGCCATAAAGAAATGGGTACAACTGTAAAAAAATCTTAATTTATAGCGGATTATATTCTAGAAAATCACAATTTTACTCGGTTAGTCAGGAGACGTAACCATGGCAACCAGGGACATAAAATAGTTGATCGACCCATCTAGACGTGGCCCAACTTACAGCGTACAATTGCAATAGATTGTTCTCTTCCAAGTTATATCGCTTGATTTTGACACACTCATACTATAAATTACATATCAGTTTGACAAGTTTAGCAAAGCGGTTTACGGATAGTCTGCGTTGTTATCGGTTGCGCAAGCGCATACGAGGCTGCGCCCGCGGCGGCCCCGTGACGGATGGACCGCCGCGCGCGCAGCCTGCACGGGGCATCCTGGGAAAGTGGAGGTTCAAATGCAAAGTGGGACAGATGTTTATAACAACCACTTAGACATACATACATACATACATCAAGTCTTGCCCAAGTAGGAAAAGTACACGAAGGACATTTCGTGAACACTCCAAGCACATTTTTTTAGGTTTTGAGTTGGCAGGTATAATAGTAACAGGTTGTAGCCTATCGTTTAAAATACACCAGTCTCCTCTTACGACATCCACGGAAGAAATGGAGAGGTGTTATTCTAAATCCTACACCAAACGGACAACTTATTATACATATGTGACGCAATTAGAAATCTTCGCAACAATATTATACTTTTATAGTACCTAAGCTTTGTTGCGTTATTACTTTTCAAGTGACATTTTGTAGTAACAATGAAGCTGCGCTGCACAGTACATTGTTTTTTTTTTCAAACATCCAAGAAATATTGGACTACTTAAGTCAGGAAACTACATTGAAGACCAACAAATTCGCACTCCAGCAAGTCCTAGAGTGTTTTAGATCACCTGTGTGAGTGGCGGCGTGTGAACAGCGTTGCGACAGCGAGCAGAGACGCGTGAAGTGTTTATAGCGTCTGCGCCCGCGCCGATTATAAATGATCAGACATAGGAACCCGCGGGGCAAAACCGATTGACAAGTAGGGAGTTCCTATATCGATAAACTCAACTATCGATGATAGTTCTTTAAACTAGTAATCACTCAAGGCTTTGCTTGTAAAAATAGGTTTTTAGTAATAGTAAAAAAAAAGACTCAATCAACCCTATATCCTCCACAGAAATTAAAAAGTCATTTAGCCACCTGAAATGGATTTATCAGCCAAGACGGAGACGCTTAACGGCCGAAAATATGGAGCAAATTCTGGCTGTTTACCTTAACAACAGTAAATTGGACATTCAAGAAAAAAAAATTGGGACGAGTAAAATTATAAAATTGTTTTTATAAACGAAGAAGAGTTGATTAAGTTATTATTTTGTTTTTTTTTAGTATTGCTAAAAACCTATTTTTACAAGACAAGGCCTTGGGTGATTACTAGTATATAGAACTAGCATCGATAGTTGAGTTTATCGATATAGGAACTCCCTACATGTCGATGGGTTTTGCCCCGCGGATTCTTATGTCTGTAAATGATTGTTGCTCGTCGATGCGACTGCCCGCGGCACTTGTGTCACCCAAGTGCTGGATATTAGGTCCTGGGAAATATGGTTATGGCTTCCTCATTGTGTGGGCTAAACTGAAGGGCTTGATTTGTGCTGGTGTTATGAAACTACGGGATTGGTAGTTAATTGGAGCAGTGGTGATGAAGAGCATAATAAACAGCATTCAGTGTGGTAAGAGAGCTATTTGTAGACAAGCTGTCAAGACCAGTCTATATGTAACAATTGGAGAGGTTTATCGGCTAATAAAGTTTTAGAAACCAATTTTATTTGATTTGATTGGATTTGATTTACCTATTAGTAAAAGTATCAAACGAATGGGTAGTCTGAACACACAGGAACCATTTCATGCTTCACAGCTACTTTCAGCACATTTTTTAGATTTTAAGCTAATTGAAAAAGGTATAGTGACAAGTTGCTATCCTGATATCCTGTCACCGATAAATATGCCTAGGCGGCAACGTGCGCGAGTTGAATTTGCGTTGCCGCGAAATTGACCACCTGGGTCATTGTCATATCCACAGATATAGGAAATAAGGAGATCGGACATGCCGGGCGATTTGTATTGAGTATGCCTGTCGCAAGTTCTTGAACCCACAC
>BHDV01065401.1:160470-195481 GCA_005406045.1 Adoxophyes honmai
CATTTCGGTAGACAGACACAAAATATTTTTTATGTACTTTTTGAATGTATTTACGTGTCTGATTGTTCATGATTATGAGAATATAAATCATGAACGTTAGTTTTGTTTAAGATGTTTACCGCTTTTTGTTTTGTTTATTTATCCTGATATCCTGTCACCGATAAATATGCCTAGGCGGCAACGTGCGCGAGTTGAATTTGCGTTGCCGCGAAATTGACCACCTGGGTCATTGTCATAACCCTAAAAAAACATGTCCATTTGTAATATATAAGACATTTTGAATAATTGCATTTAATTTACATCATAACTATAAAGTACAGGAAACGTACTAGACTATACTATATCATATTTTCTATAAATGTAATTATTTGTTTTGTTTATCACCACAAATGTAACTGAAAGTTGTAAATTAATTAACATAATTAGTCCACTCGGTGGACATATTAGTCTTTCCGGTGGAACCGAAATATCGTTATTTCGTTTTAAATTGTTTTTTTCGAATAATTGATCCCTGAATGATACTCAGTTCTGTTGCAAGTTAGAGTAAGAGTCGTAGTATACCTTTGATTTTTATAAATCACGTGTTTCATTTTTTGGCGAAAAAAATGGCCAGGCTTGACAATGACCCACCTATAATTTTCTTATTAGCGAAAAGCCAGGTGAACCTATTTCCTTAATGGCAAGTCCAAGATGGACGTACTCCAATACGCATGATAGCAGCTGGGCAAGCCCAGGTAAAGACGGCGAGATGACAATGAAGCCGCGCTGAATGACAGGTCGGACTTGTTACAGAACAGAGCTAAGGTTTACATACTAAGTACAACTGGAGAAAATAACAGGAGATACTCTTTACCAACCCTAAAATACTATTCCAAGCGAACAAAATAAGTAAACTAATCCCAACTTTGTGGCTTCTGTTTCAGACTTCACTCCGAAATCCTGGCCGTACAAGTTTGTATTTAGTTTTACCTTTCCCGATGTTTGGTTCCTTGCTTCTTGCAAGTTTTTGATCCACTTCCTGGTTACCGATTGAGTTGAAATTTTGTTCATTTGTGTAAGTCGATGTTCTGGTGACTTAACTAGAACTGTCTCTTTTGGAGGAAATTCTTCAACATAGTCCGATTGACTTGGAATTTGGTACACATCTACGAAGAATGTGTATTTTTTACTACAAAGTACAGTTGCCAAAAAATACAGTCAACAAAAAATCTTGTGTCTTTTTTATTGATTAGAATATTTTTGATTTTAATAATTATCTCTTCTATTAGTCGACCCTACGCTTGCATCATTATCATTACGTAAATTAAAGATGACAATACCGACTGCCGTCAAGTTAGAAGCTTCGATAACGCTAAAGCACTTACAGCTAGAAGCGGCCGCCACCTGTGCTATCTTTACAGGCGCTCCCTGACCTGCCACTCTAGCACGGTCAGGTTTATCTACAATTTATCCACTCATGAATGACATTAAGACTCGTGGATAGCATGCTAAACTGTGGCGGTATTTTATCCACGTCGTTCGATAAAATAAACATAATGTTAATTTTTGTTGTGTTACGTTACGTTAGAAGTAAGTAAAACCGTATCAAAATTTGATTTTTAATCTGTATCCGGTTCAACTCTACAAAGTATACTATACTATACATACAGTCCTCGTCATTGTGTCAACATTTTAAGTAAGGGGTAAATTCACGCATTGCTTTTCATGGACAAAAATGTATTAAGATCTTGCTAAATTTGATTTCGGGGACTGTATCACATTATATATACATACATACATATTCTCACGCCTGTATTCCCAAGAGGGGTAGGCAGAGCACATAAGTTCAAAATCAAGTGCCACGTTTAGCAATTTCAGGGTAACCAGGATGGTTAAACGTGATATTATTACAGTGACAGGTTGCTAGCCCATCGCCCACAATACACTAACCCTTTCCCAGAGTCGACTCTTACGACACCCACGGGAAGAAAGGGGATGTGCTATTCTAACCCGGCACCACACGGGAAATCACATTATATATTATCTGTTATTCTTCTATCTCTTGTAAAACTAAATAGTTGATATATTTAGCCAAAACCTATAACTCAGCGGCAAAATTACAACCCGTTTTTACATTGATTACAACCGATTACACGGATTAAAAAATATCTCACCCAATAATGATAGCTTTGTGATGACATTTCTCATTGGTACGGAGGGTCACAAAACGGTATCTTGCCGTTTAACGATAATTTTAATGGAAAAATTGAATTTATTTGATTCAAACAGGGCTTTTTGAAGAGTCAATGTGCTAAGGCTGCGCGCCGACCGCTAACTGGGCAAGCGCGTGCGCATACATTACGGCCGACTACACAGAAACGCTATTAGTTAAGTACCTTGATTGTCTCCAACAATACTTTCGGATAAACGATATTAAACAACGATAACCGTATTTTATCATCCCGTATTTACATTATTGATTGTTTTATGGTTATATCTATATAATTAAGTCGCGTGTAGCGCAGCACGTGTCGCAAGGGGCCGAGATTTACTCGCATACTTGCCCTGCGTGGGCGCAGGCCGAGAGACCAAACATATTATAATTCGGGAGTAAGCTTCAGGTTTATTGGTCTAATCGATTTAAATAATGCAATAAAAAGTGTTTGGAATGTAATAAAACAATGTAGGGCCCACGCGCCGGCCGTATCTCGCTTAGCGATTTACATTTAGTACTATCCTCGCTTTTTTATGATAAGCTAAGCTGCTTAAGCTACTTTAATTAGTTTTGGACTCGCAACATCATCAATTTTGTTGCTTTTTATCTGTTTTCTTATCGGCTGCCAAACTCGCAGTGGATGAAAAATAATCTAAACCGAAGCGTTATCAAACAATACGGACGTATTGTTTAACAACACCATGGGCCAGCTTTACTGTTCAAGGAATGTCAGAGATGGAAATGTGTTCATAAAAATATGTTTAAGCAAAATAAATAGGTAAATAAATCAAATTGTAATTTATTTCTATTAAAAAATACTGACCTGCTTTCGAATTTTGCTAGATGTCGTCATTTTCTGATTCATACTGCAAACTGGAATTTAGATTGTAATGATTAAATGAAAAATAAAAAAAAAACAAAAAAACATTAAAAACAAAAAAAGCCGATTATGATTCGACTACAACAAAGTTCGTTGCAACAAAGTGTCAAAAGTTTTTTTTATGACAATCTTTATTACGTTTATAAAAGTGTATAAGAGTCTAATTGATACCTGTAACATGCTAACAAAACCCTGTAACTGCACCACAACCACCTGCCTAAAAATCAGCCAAGTTTGGAGGCGTTCCGTGTGCGCCCGCGCAGAATAAGCCGCGCGGCGACGTGTAAACGCGAGGCTATTGTGCGACACATTACCATAATAATATGCCGCCGACCATAAATAATCCAATAAACGTTACAACGTTGCCGTCATAACACATTTATAACGGGACGAGGGATTCCGCGGTGAATCATGGTCAGCAAACGACATTTTGTTTACAAAACACCGGAATTAATTTACAGTGATTTGTGTTTTATTGTTGGTGTTGTTTTGGAACGTTTCCGTTTGTTGTTTGATGAACTAGGACGCCGCATGGGGCCTGTGTCGGTTTGCAGTAGTGTCAACCCAAGATTTAGGGGATACTGACGATACAGTTAAGCATAAGCAATGTTGTGGGCAGCGATTTCTTACAAAAAAATAGTTTTTTTAGAGCTAAATCTTTGTTTGAGACTTGAGTTTGAGCTTAGAGACTAAATCACGTTATTCTTTCTTACGATTTCAGCCGCATATAGAGCAGGAATCTACTCGTAACCACGACCGCTGTAATGCAGCCGAAATATCGAGGTAATTGAAACCGTATTAAAAATTAAAATAACGTGATTAAGTACTTCTTGATGATAAACAACGATTTTTAGGGCAGTGCCGATTAAACTGTGAGTCGCGACCACCCATGATCGTGAAAGCCTCTTGAGAGAGGTCGCGTCGCAGCCACATCAAAATATCAACTAATTAAATGTGTTTCACGGATGAATTGCTTTCATAAGCCTGTCTGCCATTTTTAATCAAATGCGCCAGGATTACATTGTCGTCATTCCTGTCTCCTATATTATTCTTTTGCAATTAGAATCTCTTAGTTTGTAATATAATATTCATTATTATCATACTACAGAGGTTGTAATATTAAAAAAATTGTAAAACACTTTACGATGTTGAGTTGCGGTGAGGGGAGCACGCGGCGAAAACGGTGCGAAAACGACGCGACACTGCGATTCCGAAGCGAGACCGGATTTTAAGCTGCGGTGTGGTCGGACCTTTAGTCGTCATACTTCGCTTGCCAGCACCTACCATTTTTAAATCGGAGAAGATCGTTTAGAACTTCTGTGCTTAATCTGTTATTTCACGCTCCAGCTTTATAAATCTGAGCAGAGATCATACTTTTAACAGTAAAATGTTACTATAAAGAGACGAAGACGACATCGTAATGCGCTAGGCCTCGTTTAAGCGGACACGGCGTCGAGCGTCGCGTTAGATTCAAACTTATGGCGTCACACAAGCGTTTACGGGGAAGCTTACGCTTTCTTTTGATACTTCTACGGCCGCAAGTTGAACATTCTTGTCACAAACATGTACCAGATATTGTCACCTGTTGTACTGTAGCGACAACGACGTAGTACGGTCGGCCAATAAAATGGTCTACCACTTTTGACAAAAGATTCTGTGGCATCAAATTATCATTATCACTGGTCGACATGACACATGACGTGACGTAAATGCAATAATGATAAGAGAGCTATTGTCACTGTCATAATATTAAGGCAAGGGGAAATCAACCTTGTTATTTCATGAGGTTCAAACTAACATTGACAGACCAATTTCTTGGCCGACTGTACATAGAGATCGCCGCTTTCCGGCAAAATTTGGATATATTCAGGTCGAAAGACGCCGTGGCTCGACGACATCTTTTGTTTCTGGCACGAATTTATGTCACTATGATAATTATAAGATGTTGATTAATTGTAGTGTAAAAAACTAATCAATATTTGAAATATCAAAGCATCAATATTTGAAATATCTATGTCTTTCTTAGTCCATTATGCTTTATAAACAACTAGCTTTTGCCCGCGGCTCCGCTCGCGTTAATTTCGGGGTAGCACAGAAGAGATAGCTCATCCCATATACCAATTTATAGCTTTCTACATATAAAATTGCGGTATTCTCCACAAACTTCCACCTCTCACTTTAGTGAAATGGGGAGTTTTGAAGAGACAAAAAGTAGCCTATGTCACTCTCCATCCCTTCAACTATCTCCACCCAAAAATCACGTCACCACGTCGCTTCGTTTAGCCGTGAAAGACTGATAAACAAACAAAGTAAACAAACACACTTTCCCATTTATAATATTAGTATGGATTTTAATTTATATCCCGTGTGGTGCCGGGTTAGAATAGCACCTCCCCCTTTCTTCCCGTGGGTGTCGTAAGAGTCGGCTCTGGGAAAGGGTTAGTGTATTGTGGGCGATGGGCTAGCAATCTGTCACTGCAGTATCACGTTTGATCATCTGGTTGCTCTGAAATCGCTAAACGTGGCACTGGATTTTTGAATTCATGTGCTCTGCCTACCCCTGTGTATTTTAATATTGCGCGCTATTCGAGGGCGTTTTAGTAAATAGTAAAAAGACAATTAATCTTCTTTGACGAATCAAAGCTGAAGAGTTTGTTTGTTTGTTTGTTTGAACGCGCTAATCTCAGGAACTATCGGTTCGAACTGAAAAATTATTTGTGTGTTGGTTAGACCATTTATTGAGGAAGGCTTTAGACTATATATTATAACATCACGCAGCGACTAATAGGAGCGAAGAAAATATTGGAAAATGTGGAAAAAACGGGGGGGAATAGCATGGGAATAGTCACTCATCCACGCGGACGGAGTCGCGGGCACAGCTAGTTATTCATAAACCAACAATGTATCAAAACATCTAAACATCCAAATAGGTTTTATGTGGCCAAGTGGCTAGCTGGCTGGTGATAATATGCCGTAAATAATGTCAAAATTTGTCAGTTCAGTATAAATTTTGACAGCCGCGTATCTTAGGGAATAAGGGTTAATTTATTAACGAAATGTAAGTAACTTTCGCCGTAACGACATTAGTGCTGAATAATATAAAGTACCTATTTTACTCGCAAAAAAGCGGGAGACGTATGAAAATCAGCGGCGCTTCCGTCGTTCTTGAGCTAAATAGAGAAGGTTTTAATAAAAACGCGTAAGATGTATGAAATATTGCGGCGCTTACTGTTTTTTGGAGTTGAAAAATTTGTATGGGAGAACGAATTTTTAGTTTTTTAGTATGTTACACTATTTTTTTCCACACTTTCTCATCTTACAAACCTTCCCTGAACTTCAACGAACATTTATAAAAAAGAATTGGCCAAATCGGTTCGTGCGTTCTGGAGGTATTTCGTCAGGAAGGAAAACACGACTTATTTTTATATAGTAGATTATAGACTGTGCCTGTGAACTTTGACTTTATTTTCTTCGAATTAGTGATTACTGACACTGACTACTTAATATTGTAAATAACTACATAGGTACGAACGTTACCCATTCCATGCTCTCGAACACCGCAATCATTTCTCACGAAGCTCCTTAAATCTAAGCCGTACATTCCGCGTCTTTCCGCAGCCTTTCGGCTTCCCAGAAGCTGCGCGAGTGTACTTGCGGAATGATGCGCTTTTTTAACCCTTTGACTGCCAAGCTTGAGAATGGCTCTTTAAAACGAAAAGTGTATGTCAGGTTGACTTATATTACGATTTGATTATTCATTTGTGCTAATTATGCATACATACCTACTTGTAGAACGGACAGTTTATGGTAAATAGAATGAGAGTAATCGAATGTAAGGGAACGACGGATTGAATGAAAGGATTGAAGAGATACGTCTCGCTTATTTTCTAGGTTTTAAGTTACGAGATAACTTAAAAATTCAGAGTGCTTAGTCTAATCAACACAATCATTAAACGGTAACGATTAAATTTGCGAATTAACGCGAAATTGTATGGAAACCGTGTCGACCGCAGAGTTGTGCAAACATGCCGCTTGGGGGCGCTGTCTCAGTTTTCATACAATTATTGATTTGAGGTTTTGATTATACTGAACACTCAGCAGCTTGGACCGAGTGACTTGTCTTGGAGCAGGTTCGACTCCCAGCCTCGGTTATTATGTAATTAAGCGCACAATGCGGGTCAACTTGTTTCCGGAATCGTTAACCTCTCATTACGCGACCGCCATCAACAATCATCGGCGAAAGCAGACAGAAACAATTGAATTTTAATCATACCTTCGCTGGACATAATGTACTTAATTGCTTGTAAGGACAATCTTGTACACAGGGCGGAATAGACCCCCCGTGGTAATAGGGTATGTATATTGTATAAACAGTTAAAGAGGCCATAAATATATACCAGTATTAAAAATCTATAGCAAGGACTTCTTAAATACTGAAATATTACAGCTCAATGTACATAATTAAAAAATAACCTAACCAAAAGATGACATTATCAATACAAGCTTTTTTGCCAACTGTACATTAGGCCAACTGTACCTACTTCATTGTCATCCACCCTAAATTATGTGCACCAGATTTCAAATCAATCAAACCAACCGTTGAAGAGTTCCCTCCATCGGAGACAGTCCCGCTAGGACATTTTAAGTATTCCGAATTTTATGTGTCCGCAGAATGAGAAAAAAAGCGCAATATTTCGAGATAATTATGCATTCCAGAGCTACTTATGTATACCTGTGTGAATTACCATGGGGGTTCCCTTCCCCCCCACGGGTACAGAAATAGTATTACTGTATTTATGCTCCCCACCAAAAGTAACGAGCAAAAATTAAAAGGCTCGTTCATAGTCAATAGTGGAATTGTAGTTCATGAACTATACTACTTCACTTGACTAATTAAGATAAGTACCAGAGTTTACACTATTTCAAAAGACATGTAACATGAAATTAAACCACTCGAAAACCAAATCATTTCAAAACTGCCGAAGGCTCCTATCTCGACCGAACATGTCCAGTGATTTCATTTACTGGCGTAATTCAAAACCAATTAAATGCATTTATCTAGTCAGCCGCTACGTTATCTGCCATTTAATTGATCCACTATTACTCTGGAGACTGGACTCCAAATAATTTAATTAAAAAGGTATTTTTTGTAGCGTTAATGTGTGTAATGCGGCAATTTCACGGCGCAGCCCGTGGGTGGTCAACCCGACGGATTCCAGTTTGGTTCACGGGACGTTGATTAATGTTTCGGTTTTTGCATATACTTTTATGATGGCGATGAGTATTCAGTAATTGGTTTATTATTTTATTGGCTGCATGCTACGTTTGTGTATTTTTAGGAGTAACACGACAATTCTGAGTTCACATTTTATTGCTAGTGTTGCTGATGGAATTTCTGAACTCGTTTATATTAGAAATCGAAATAAACGTTCAATTTAGATGGTGAGGATGATCTGGTCCTAGATGAGGTGTTTTATTAAAACAGAACATTACATACATCGCGCCTGTGTTTCAAAATGGGGTAGGCAGAGCATACGATACGACTTTTAACTTTAAAAAAAGATGGAACAAGTACGATAGTCACTTGTCACCGAAAGCATACCTAAACGTATTTCTTTAGCCGCCTCTTATGACTTCTAAGGAAGAAACGGAGAGGTGTTATTGACACCACACAGGAATAATATTATGATTATAATACATTTTGTAGTTTTACTAAAATCTGAGAAGCTTTTGCGTGAAAGAGCAACAAATTTACACATTTTTTTCTCAATAATAAAAGAGAAGTTGATCCTTTTTTGCTGCAGTCAGTCGCGTGACTACAACGGGTTGATTGGAATTCCCGGACCAGTTCGTACTTGGTTCTCTGTAGAACCATCTCACAGGGAGTGTTTGCTGTGTCTCTAAACGAGTTTTTGATAAATGCTGTTATACTTAATGCGATAGGGTTGTACTGAAGGCCAAACTTGATTTACCAGGGCGTAAAGGCCAGGGTCATTGCGTTCTGACATTACCAGAACCGTCGTACACGAGTATGTAGTATGTGTATGTGCGTCACATCCTTTAGATATTTAGATCATTTTATTTACTCATAGGTCAAGACTTGAGAGTATTTACGTGTGTATATGTATATAAATTGTATTTATATCATACCGTATTCGTTGCGGGATAAGCTAAAACAACATTATTTATATACATCACGCCTGTATTCCCAAATGGGGTAGGCAGAGCTCACAAAACGAAGAGCAGACAAAATCATGGCTATTCAAATTTCGTGCCCACTTCTAGCATGTTTTTTAGGTTTTGACAGGATGCTAGCCTGTCGCCTAAAATGTACCTTAAACCTATTCCCTTAGTCGCCTCTTACGACATCCACGGAAGAAATGGAGAGGTGTTATTCAATCCCGACACCACACGGGAACATACATTTCTAAGAAAATCGTCCTGTTTTCATGAACTACACTTACCCTTTGTTGATCTTTGATGAGTAGAAATAATTACCACTTAATTCTACAACATTTAAAAGATGCTGTCCGTTCTACGTTTGAGATTATAGAGCTGATTTTATTGATGGTGTTAAATAAAACAATAATACTTGTGTAGACATAGTCCCTTTTGTGTTTCACCGTTTTACAGCTTTAGTAGTTCAGTAGCTGGGTGGGAAAGGCTATAAACAGATGAGTGAACATGTTGGTGACGCGTCGTCGCGCCGTGACGACACGTAGTTGTCACGGAGCGTGTCGGAGGCGGGCTCGCACGACAGAATGGTAGCCGTAGGATTAGGGCAATCCTGATTGAATGTGAACGAAGTGTTTTTTTTCACGCGCGTCGGTAATGGTTTACCATCATTATGCTTTTGTGCCTCATGTCATCTCTGTAATAAAAATGAATTGCTGAATGTGTTGCTAAGCGCAAATCTCGACAACTGCGGAACCGATTTTGCATTTTTTTATTAAAATATTGCTTGAAGTATATCGATTTTACGCAGAGAAAAAAAACTAAAATTGCCTGAATATGTCTTGAAAAAAGCCATTAACACACGTTATAGTTATAACAGCTCAACAAAGATCGTTGGCGCGCAATGTGCGTTGGCAGCAGCCGCTGCGGCTCCTAGATGAAGAGTTACGGTAGTTAGGGCTAATGCCCGAAACATGTCGTGGTTAACTCGGTTTAAGACAATGAGTTATAGATAATTTTCAATTTGAATGAGTCTCACGGTAGTTTCGTGTTCAATGTCTAAATATGTCTAAAAATATCACTTTTCTACACTCCAATTGAAACAATTCGTAATAAAACCTTAATTCATGTCATGTCCTATAATATACGACGCCTTTCCTTATGCAGCAGTTTTTGAAATTATTTAACTTTTCTCGCCTCGCTTCTCGCTTATACCGTGACAGCCTTACTCGTCTACAAGCTAGTAACTAAGTATTGTACTCCGACCTATTGTTAGCATCTGTCAATTTTTACGAGCGGTCGGTGCGACAAACGGCACGCCGCGACACCGTGTCGTGTTGCTTGTAATGACCGTGTCATTGGGTCAAGATTGAGTTAGGAAGGTTTATAGTTCCGGGAAACAAGGCTACTGTTTGTTGGTATCAGTAAAATAAGTAAAAAGCCTCTTCGATTTTTTTTAAGCGAACACAGTTTGTTGAGATGGGAACAAAAACGTAATGTGTAGTTAATAGTTAACTGTTCTCTGTTGATCTTGATATCTCACCATAAAATTGTCAAAATAACTATCTATTTGGTCGAGCCCATGCCAATGACTAATTAATTTTAAGTTAAGAGGTATAATAGAGACAAGTTGCTAGCCTGTCGTCAAAAATAAATACCTTATCTGCTTAGTCGCCTCCTACGACGTTCACGTAAGAAGTGAAGAGGTCTGGTGTTTTAAACATAAAACTACCGTGAGACTCACTCATAGTGAAAGTAACGGAACTACTCACGTTTTTATACCGAGATTAGCTCGACATGTTTCGGGTCAATCGTTTGTAAAGGGGTTATTTTTCACTATAGGTCTGGTGTTATTCTAGACTCGACTCCATACAGATTTATTACTGTTTCTAATAGAGTAGCATTTATTGCCAAAACCTTCTAAGTATTTTTCAAACTACACATTCACAGATATTACTCAACATAACTAAACAAACTAATATCTTAACGAACGTAAAACAACGAAACATCGAACAAAGGAGCATGACCGGACAATTACGGGACAAAGGTTATGTTCTTGAGCAGCGGGGTGCCTTATTACTAAACTCGGCGTCGGCTCATCGCTGAAAATAAAATAAAAAGTGTTTTTTATGCAGGTTGCGGTGGAAGTTATTTGGCGCGGTGTCTTGCGAGGCTCTGCGCCCGCGCCGGCCTTTTTGTACTGGGAAGTAATATACAATACCTGTATTACCTATGTCATGATTTCAATTAAGTCCATTTAATTAGCTTTTGTCAATTAGATAGATGTAAGTAAAAGCGTGATTAGAGAGAAGTGTGGTCTGAAAGAGAATATTATTACAAGGGTAGAGAAAGGTATGCTGCGTTGGTTTGGGCACGTGGAGAGAATGGATGAATCAAGGATATGTAAGCAGATCTACAAGGGAAGTGTGTTAGGGCAAGGCGGTCGAGGGCGCCCTCGAAAAACGTATATCGACCAGATCGGCGATGTACTAAACAAAGCCCAAATAAGGAGTACCCGAAACCGTCGAGCGTGCATGACAAGAGTGATGAATGTGAGTGAGGCGAGAGAGGTATGTCAGAATAGATGCGAGTGGCGCTCTGTTGTCTCTGCCTACCCCGCAGGGAATAAGGCGTGACGGTTATGTATGTATGTATAGATATAAGTAATATTGTAAAGCCAAAGGCAAGCCATTACCAATCTGACATCAAAAAAAATGTTGGTAACTTATGCTGGAGGTGGCTATGACGTGAAATAGTCATGAGTTATGTCTATGTAGTGTTTTGTATACTCTGTTTACTCCATTCAGGAATAATGTATGTAGTGTCATAGTTATTTGTAGTCGTTGTAAGCATAATTTTAGGATTAAACATAGATAAAATAGGTATTAAAAGTAACAGAAGGCTAAACCTACGAGTATTTCCTTAGTTTTGCTTCTTACAACATCCACGTAAGTAATAAAAAACACCTGAGACACACTTCCATATAAAAAAATAAACAAAATAAATGTTTTAAAAACCACTTTCTTTCTTTATTGTAAAATACTTCCCATATTTTATCAGATTCTTAAACTGCAGATAACATAATGCATGTCATTGTTACTCGTACACCGCTACGCTGCAGTGCTATACAGCATCGAACCGTTTTTCCAATCGCGCGCTATCTATAATTGTGATCGGCGCGGGCGCAGCGATGACAGATCACGCCGCGCAACAACGTAGTTACATGCCGGCAATTACGGGGAAAAGCTGGCTTTTACAATCGGGTGAGAGAAAGAGTTGTTCTAATTCGTTTGTGAACAATTCGAGCCTATTTTCATGAAGATATTTTCTGATTTTTGATCCAAAAAAAAAAAAAAAACAAAGTGATTTTTTATTTAGGAATATCCCTCACACAGCTTTACGGTCCTGCTACATGAAACTAACAAAATGTCCAGTATATGTTTTTTATACAAAAATACTTATTAGTTACGAGAGCAATCATTAAGTAACATAACAAGTAAAGTTTAGCGATTTCAAGCGCGTTTGGACCCCCCATAGACCTAATGTTTCAACACCAAATGATGCATTATTACGTAGTCCTTCCAAAAGGGTGCATAGGTAGAGACTTGCGACGTTTGTGTTTCTCAGTTCCTGTCACCGCACCAGCTTTTTAGGGTTCCGTACCCAGGGTAAAAACGGGACCCTATTACTGAGACTTCGCTGTCTGTCTGTCCGTCCGTATGTCACCAGGCTGTATCTCACGAACCGTGACAGCTAGAGAGTTGAAACATTCACAGATGATGTATTTCTGTTACCGCTATAACAAATATTAAAATCAAAATATTATAATAATAATTAAGGGGGCTCCCATAGAAAAAACGTGTTTTTTTGCTGTTTTTGTACGGAACTCTTCGTGCGCGATTCCGACTCGCACTTGGCCGGTTTTTTTCTAGCAACTGAGACATGAGAAGCCGTGAGGGTATCCTCGCAATTAGGCGTCCCAGACTTAGTATCCTGAATTGCCTCAACGGAACGAAATCCTTAATATCCAATTGCATTCTCTATTCGAATGAATCTGAATCAAACAAGAACACGCATTACCAAACCACGCTCAACATCCTGTTGGCACATGAACCTCGTTGAGTCACAAGCAATTAAAAAAATAGTTAAAAGCCTTAAAATTAATTGCCAGAAATTAAATTAGCCCGTATCTCTGGGCACATAAATATGTAGTTCATTTGCATAGACAAACAGACGAACAGGCTGCGAGCCGATGCTATCGCCGCTTCCCCGAAAACCAATTAATTGTTCGCCTGCGGTCGGAAGCGACGCTCTCACCTGGGATCCTCATGTTTGACTCAACCTTAACTACACTCTTGAAAAATATACGGATATATCACGTTTTAAATCGAATTTAGCTCGACTTGTTTCGGGATAATTCGTAGGCCTTCATCTAGGACATGTTGAGCTAAACTCGATTTAAAACGTGAGTTATCCGTATATTTTTCAAGATGAGTGAGACTCACAGTAAGTAGTTTAGTGTAATGTTTATTGTAAACTACACTTAAACCTAACTACAATCGATTTGGTTCCTGATATACATTCTTCTTAAATTTCAGAGTTACACTCTTACCGGTAGAGTAAGTTTATTAGTTGTTCAAACAAATCATAAGATTGGGCTTTATAAGTCATGAATTTTATGTCAACAGGAGAGTCATCTCTGGGCTTGTGGGAGAGGTCTTTCCAGTGGACATAAAATTATTGACTTAGAAAGCCTAATCTAATGATTTGTTTGAACGGGCTAGTAGCTGGGAATGCGTGCTAAATGCATTTGATCTTTCCTGTTGCAATTATGGGTTTTAAACTCTAAGGGTCAATTCCCACCAAAAGAGCAGCGCAGCGCGGCGCAGCGCAGCGACCCGCTCCGTGGAGAATGCGCGACGATTCCTGCGACTGTTCGAGAAGCCGCTGGAATGCGTAGGAAGTCGCTGGAATTTACATAATTATTGACATATTGTCATATGTATTGACAGCGGCCGTCGCGACTGCTCGAGCATCCTCGGGCATTCCAGCGAAGGCGCGCGCAGTCGCGCGGCTTCGTTTATGGAATGCGTTGTTATTACCATGGATACGCGGGCATGCGCCCGCATCGTTAGAGTTTCTCTTGCGATAGTAAGTCTTATTGTAATGAAAATAAAGTTGAAATTCTCATTCCACGGAGCGGGTCGCTGCGCTACGCCGCGCTGCGCTGCTCTTTTGGTGGGAATTGACCCTAACTTTTGTCATGTCCACAGAAGAGACGCGGACATAATAGGGTTTTTGAACATTTTTGAAATATATTTTTAATAAATTCTTCATTATGTAGTAAACACGATATATTAGTGTTTCCGGATTCTTGTCTGTATTAACAAAGAAAATAAATATTAAAGTTCAAATTCTCAAACTCACGCTAAAAACGGTGTTTGACGTCAAATGCAAGTAAACAAAGGCACCACACAAAGAAGCTGTCAAAATTGTCATGTCAAATTATCAATGTCCACTTTGACCACAGATATACCTTTCACGGTATGTGACGTCATCAATCAATCGCAAGCGTTTCAGTCACAGATACATTAATAACGAATATTAGAAATTAATAGAACAAAATGCTCTAAAAATGCATAATATTTTGAACAAAAGAAAGTGAAATATGTTTAATTTTCCTATAATCTGTTAGGATGGCCACAAATTATAGTTTATTTTTACTGTTGTCAAAGACCCTATTGCCTGGTACGACAGGACTCCAACTTTCTTCTTCACCTGGTCAAAATAGGTCAACCTTGGCATTCTTCTGCCACTTCTCCCTTCTCACTCTACCATCCCGAAGGTTTAAAAAGGAATTGTGGTGCCGCATCAAGTGCCTTATCTACCCATCGAAAAATCCTAGGTATACACTTAGCTTAATTCTACATTATGTACATTCATAATCACTGTTATAAGTTATATTTTTCGTATACAACTGAGGTTCGACAGTTGAGCAATGCGCAACATTTTTAGGTAATCAGATATTTATGCTCAATTAAATAACGTATTTTTAACATTAAGGTTTTTACAGTGACAATCAATCTCTTTTGAGATGACATCTTTACTGACAATTTCTTCAAATTATAAAACCATATAATCTCTCGCACGATCGGGAGCGAACGGAGGCGATTATATTTAACACTCTCGTGTAATACACACTGGTTCTAACCGGATTCATAAAGTTAGAATATCAATGTCACTGTGGATCAATTAATTAGTTATATCTAACTGTGATCATTTTTAAAACATTTTATAACGTCTCCATTTTTTTCCGTGGATGTCGTAAGAGGCGACTAAGGAAATAGGTTGAGGTAAGTTTTCGGCGACAGGTTAGCAACCTCCGCCTAGTAGCTCTTTTGTCCATTTTAAAATATATGCTATAAGTGGCTGCAAATAAGTGTCCGTTTACCCTACCCCGTTTGGAAATACAGACGTGATGTATATCGGTATAGTATACCTACCCATAGAGTGTCTGTACCCTGTACCTTAAGAGGTACAGTCATCCTATTTTTTTGTTGGCGAAGTTAAGAAACTTTTTGGGTAAATTTTTAAAACTAAGTACGATTTTAGTTGACTCCAAATAAATTCAAAATATTATTGAAAACGTAATATTCCATTGGGTTATAGTTACTATTGAAAGTGAAATGCGGTGGTACGCTCTAGTATATGATACTCATCTACCACTGCTATTTAACGGTATTGCTTGTTCCATAGTTTAAAGAAACAACAATACAATATCCAAGGCAACACATACATATAGGTACGAACACGAACGTAGAGTAAAAAGGTAAACATGAATTAGTCTATCACAACATGCCTATACTTGTAGATACTTCATAACAGCCGTTCTATCTGTGAAAGCAATTATAAAGGAATGAAAATGTGTAAATCAATGATGTTCCCAGCGTTTATTGATCGTCAAACAAGCAGTCAAGTGTTGTAGGTACAAGGGCGATCAACATACATTGCGTGGGCGCAGGATGTGCGCTTACACCGACAAGGAGCTCCCCGGTGCAGCCCGCCTGCGCAGACGCCGATCGCCTCAAATTAACCAACCAGTTTAATTATTCAATTAATGACCTGTAATTAGTCGCTTAATTTTATGCCGCTTTTATGTATCGCTTACTTAATTTTTTATAGCCTCGCTTTATAGAGTCATTGGCCTGATTAGCTGTAATAGGTAATGAATTTCTGATAATTAAGGTTCATTTGCTAATGTCACCTGCGCCGGCGTCGCAAACAGTGGGCGTGGGCGCCCGATGCGCGCGCCGCTCTCACGCCCACCCTTTTGGCCAAAATATGATCAAATCGCATTCATATTTCTTAGAAGGAACAAAACAAATGGCCTTTAACTCTATGGTAAAAACCGTTCGACCACAATGCAACAAACAGATTATAATTATGATAAGCCTCTCTCATTGTAACTAATAAAATTACTCGCGATCATAATCCCGTTGGCCGGCGCGGGCGCATACAATGCGCCGCTCGTCAGCTCGCCAGTCGTGCAGCAGCGATCGACAAGGCTAGTGAAGGGACCACATAAAAATACTCAACAAAGCGCAATAATGGGATCAATGTAGCGATCCCAAGCCGTCAAAACATTTGGAGTCCGCCGATCAACCCACAGATACCTCCAGACATTAACTAACGCAATCAAAACAAATTTTACGCTAAATAACACCCGAAAACTCGTTTCTAATTGATGATAAAGCGACGTCTCGCTTTAATCCTTGGCTCGTTTTAGGCTGTCTCGTGCTCTATAAATTTAGTCCAATCAAGATTCCTTTGGCCGGTGTCCTTAGCGTAAAAACTTAGACTGGTATTAATTTAATTCAAGGCATATCAAGATTAATGTCACAGCTGCAGATAGCATCGGCTTGATCGGGTTTATGCGGCGGCGCGGGCGGCGGTAACCTGGGAAAATATCTAATAAAACTTTTGTCACTTTGATCCTATTGTTTTCCTGCATTTTTTGATAACATACCTACTACCCTCTAGTCTCAGGAGTCGAAATAGTGAAATGTCCGTGCTCTGATTCATACGCTTAATCTTCGTAAGTTTACAAAAACCGCGTTATAATAAATAGGAGAAATAATATCCATAAAATTAGGAACAAATTAATCACGGACGTACTAATGCTATAAGCAGATAACAAGTAGTTAAAAGTCACGTAACTCATTCATCTTGTAAACCATAAAACCACACCGTTTTTGTATTAGCAGTTATATTTTCATTTACGCGAATTGTTGACACGCCTAACCTAAATACAGAGAAAAAAATCTACACTACATTTATTTACAGCATGAATATATTCATGGGGTCTACTCGCGCGCAGGTAGCATTGACTGGTTAATCTCAGTATATCTCAACTGCGATCATTTGGCGCTCATTAGGAAATCCCGTATAAAATTAACGGCGACATAATTGATCGCGGAATGGCGCGAATACATAATTAATGCTTCATTATAATTACTAGATACTATTTAGGTGCTGCGCAGACGACAGACTATCCGGGAGGCGCTGTTTAGTCTGTGAAAATAGAACCTACTTATGCAATTATACGCAGTAAGGTGCATCGCAGATGGCACACTTTTTGTGCGGTCGAGTTTGCGGCATTGTATGCATTGTGTGCCGGACTTTTTGAGCGTCGTGTGCGTTACTGCATATAATCGCTTAGGTTCTATTTTCAGAGACTAAAAAGTTCGTCACGGATAGTCTGTCGTCTGAGGAGCACCTAACGCACACGACGCGCAAAAAGTCCGTTTCATAATCCATACAATCCTCCTCCATCGCACAAAAAAGTGTGCCGTCTACGCTGCACTTTAGATTTGCGTGAACAACGTGAACAGTTGTAAAGCCGCGCAGGGACACAATGGGACTATGGGACAGTATCACCGGCCACATTACGGGCATTACACATTCAAATCACCTCATACAATTCCAAGCGCACTACTATCGTTTATTCATGAAATACTTACAAATAATAGGCCGTTTTCCACTGGATAAGGTAAATGTCCCAGTGTACGCTGTACTAGTATTCAGAGACATACATTGAGTTCATATTTTCAGGTAAAAGTACCATTTCTTTAATATAAAATGTTTTTTACGATTGCTTTGTTAAATTTGTTATTTATTATTATTTATTATTTAATTTTTTTATGTGTGGCTATGATATTTTTTACTTTTGAAGATCTTGCTAGCAAAATCACCTGACTTAGTATTTTGCAATCGGATTGACTAACATTAATACTAATTTTAAGATGTTTTGATACCGTGACCACATAAAAATTGTAAGGGTAAACCCTTAATCTTATATAATGTAGTAACAATCTTAAAAAACAGTTTTTTTTCCGAAGATACAGAAACAAGCATACCTACCTATTTAATATTGCAGCGCAATAGTAACAATTTCTGCTAAGATGTCGAGCACCCGAACGATTTCAAATCAGATGCTCCGTAGAAAATATTTAGGTTCATAATTAAAATTTTCCAAGCGTGTTCATCGGAACTTAGTCTACATTTTTAAGAACGTTGTAAATAAATTACTATAAAGGATATTAATTAAATCTAAACCGCGATAAGATCGCGACGCTCTTAAATTTAAGTCATGAATGTGAAGAAGAATCCTCAAACGAGGCGATTAAACGCGGATCTTCAAGCTGTCTCAACACCCCTATCCGTACTGTTTTAAACTTTCGTGATTCTCACACATATTTATGTTTACGCGGGACTTAATCACGGTATTTTTTAATTACCTCTCGACGTTTCGGCCGCGTTACAGCGACCGTGGTCACGAGTTGACTGAAGCGGAGCTCGACGTTTGTTTGGCAGCCCGGGTCTTTCGAACTACCCGCACTTGATTTTCATCAGTAACGGCTCCCCGAACTACCCGCTTTTCACCGATATTGTCCACCGTTCCTCTATTACACCGACACACAACACTAACAATGTCAGAC
Source organism: Adoxophyes honmai (assembly GCA_005406045.1). NCBI lineage: Eukaryota > Metazoa > Arthropoda > Insecta > Lepidoptera > Tortricidae > Adoxophyes > Adoxophyes honmai. The sequence goes on from BHDV01065401.1 coordinate 179,717, forward strand.
GCTCGCACCGAATGTTCGTCTCTAGGCTGACACTTATTAATAACCGGATTCCATGAAGACGAAAGCTTAAAACCATCCCCTCGGTTAAAATTTTTATGCTTTTTAATTTCAACCGCTTCACGCACTATTCGCGAGTAATAATGGCGTTCTGTAGAGAGGATTCTGGGATTATGAAGCTCGATCCAATGGTTTGGTCCTGACTCCAACAAGTGCTCAGCTATGGCAGATTTGTTTATTTGGCGATTTTTAACAGCTGCAATATGTTCTTTGACTCTTTCAGCTATAGTCCGCTTTGTCTGGCCAATATAGGAACTACCACAACTACAATCAACCTTATAAACACCCGGTGTTTGGTAGGGAATAACATCCTTCGGCGTACGCATATACCTCGCGACTTTGGACAAGGGCGTGTATACTACTTTAATGGAAAACTTCCGTAAAAGGTCCCCAATTTTGTCAGTCACTCCTTTCACATAAGGCATATACGCGGGCTGTCTAGCCACGTCCGAGCTCCGCTTCAGTCAACTCGTGACCACGGTCGCTGTAACGCGGCCGAAACGTCGAGAGGTAATTAAAAAATACCGTGATTAAACCCCTATCCGTATCCAAACGGTAGTAACAAAGACAGCTATAGTAAACCCGGGCATCGTCTCCGACCGATCCCCGAGGTAGTTACCACGCGGCGGCATCTGCGATTTTTAACGCAATTAACTGAACTTATAACTTTTACGGCGTTACTTTAAACACCGAGGGTGTGGTAATAACTTCATAAAATACCGACGCCATATTTCTCGGCGAACAACCGCAGCGGTAATTTCTACCGGGAAATATTTAATGCGTTACCGGGATTTGAGGCGTAGATTATTGGTGTTAAGTCGATGCTGTCAGGCTGTAATTATAACGTTTCCGTTGTTATTTTGAGTAATAGCTTCATTTTACTTCTCTCCATTATGAGATATTTCAGAGAAACAAATACGCGTTTGATAATTTTCTCTTATCTCTTAGAACTATAACACCAGTTCTAGCAACAACAATTTTGCTATTACTAAGTATTGCAAACGTAGCGTTACATCATACATCATCAAGCCTGTATTCCCAAATGGGGTAGGCAGAGCACACGAAACGCTCCATAGACATAACCATGACTATTACTCGTTTCGTAGCCACTTCTAGCATAGTTTTTATTGTTAAGTAGCGTTATAAGTAGGTACATTGAATGCCACATTACTTCTCTTTCATTTGGCAAAGGAATCAGGTTTAACTTGTCGGTGTGTGTATGCTGTGTGCATGTCCGTATGTCTGTGGCTTCAAAGCTCTCGATTTTACTAGACAGTTCTATTGCAAGGGGTCTCTGCAAGATTTTTAGTGGTTATTTCTTCGACGTTATTTGAGTGTGGGGATTTCCTCATTGCGTGCGGAGGTGCTTAACTTAAGACGAGTTCAGCCGGGTCGTTACGCCGCGCCTCGACCGACAGGGGAGCTTACGGCTAATGTTTTCGACAAGCTCCAAACCGCAGCGACTTTTTGCCTAGCAACCGCGTAATGGCGCGTTTACGGGCCTGCGCGCGCAGCGCGGGAACCGTAAAGGTTACAGTCGAATTTAAAAGCGGGAATGAAACCAGAGTTTTTTATAGTTTTTCATGGAAAATTTTGCTACCTTTGTATTGTAAGATGGCCTTATGGGTTTGAAAATTTGCTTGAAACTCACAAGGACAGGTAGGACCTATGACAATAAAGTACAAAGGATTATTGAACATTAAACTACCGTGAGACTTACTCATGTTGAAAATTTTCGGATAACTGACGTTTAATAAAAAAAAATCAATACAAAGGATTAGGAAAATATTGGTGATTTCGTGATTCTTTTTAACGGGAACTGCTTATTTCGGTCCGCCCGGTACCTTTTCAGGTTCTCACGCTTCAACCACTGCGGGGTTACTTTCAAATGAAACAAATGAGAATAAATTCGAGTCGCCCAATTTTCTATCATGTCAACATGACAGCTCATTCTCATACCTCGACTTTGCGCTCGTGGACGAGTGTTCAGTTTGTTACATTAGAAAACGACACCACTGAACTGAATTCGACAGAATTTAGAATAGAGACAGTTGGACAGAAGGAAAAAAGACGTAATCTAGGAATGCATCCTCACCAAAAAGTTATAAGCCATTTCTAGCAGCAGAGTCGCAGGCAACGGTTAAGACAACTATTTTACTAAAAGCAAGCAGCTAAATACCGCGGCTGCGGTCGCGCTGGCGCGGTTTTTGTCCCCGCGTAATGGCAGCGATCAAAATTCCACTGATTTAGTGGTTTCCAGCGACGGCCCCTTGCGGTCGCCGGCGCTTTTTCATCGCCAATCAATTTGGATTTTAAACTATAATAATAACGTAATAGCACCGCCGCCATTGCCAGGGCTTGTTAAAAGCGTCCACCGCAAGGATAGCTCCTGGGATACTTCCTATACTTATCGAAACCACAAATTTATACTGTTTTTGTAAACAGTTCGAAAGAACCAACCCTTGGTTTACCCTTTGTTATTTCATACGCTCCGACCAAGAGGATTGAACGATGCTTGAAAAAAAAAAGTGACTGTAATTTGAATGATGGGGAAATTCACAAAAGGGGAAGTTATAGATCAACCCGAACAACCAGTGTTGCTGTGCTAAACCTGCAGACGATGATGACGAATTGATACTAAAAACTACAAAAGTTTAATCTGAAAATTGTTAACAAGATAACATAAAACAAATAGAGTAAAGTGTCATGAATACCAAGACATGAAGCCATATTCAATGAACAGAACAGGCTACCAAAAACTGCTCCAACGAGAGCGTTGCCCTATAAATATGACGAAGCCTATCACAGATAATGGCATCGATTATTCCTGCGAGCGTCAGTTCGACAGGCGCGGATTAATGAGTCGATAGATCACTGCGAGCGCGATCGCTATCACAAACACTTATTAAACCAGCAACAGCTGTAAATCTAGTTAATAAACATGTTTATTCAAACGGGTGTCGGACGGACGGGCACGCGGGGCGTTATAAACTGCGCCATTCCGAGCTGCGCCCGCGCACACCTAAATCAGGGACGCGTGAAGCACCCATACACTACTACCACAGACATATCGAAATAGATACCGCGAGCTCCTGCTTGAAAACCAAGCGTGCCACTTTTTCTCTACCTACTACGTCAGATGAGCGCTTTAGTGATGGGAATTGACAGTCCGAGTGAGATTCAAAAGTGACGCTGCCTTAGACAAGTCCTGTCTCTAGGAAGTTAAACTTAATCTAAGTGGTAAAAAACTAAATGAAATCGCGTCATAGGAAGAGCACTGCTCTCCCTTTTAGCTGCCTTTTGGCACGCGAAGTACATACACTTGAGTCATCTATTTCGATATAAGTCTGTGACTTACCCTTTGGACGATACACACCTTTACTGTTGGCTCCAAGCCTGTATTTGACTTGGCTGGGTGTTTCAAGGCAGTACACGGTGTAAAACAAGCCCTGAGTGAAGAAAATAGGGTCCAAAGGTGCGCCGGCGCAGCCAGGGCTGATTTAGTGGGAGCTGCGCGTGCTCGTTATGCGTCTGCTCGTGTTCGGGTTCGCGCAGATTTAGGGGCCGACAGAACTATGAATAATGTAAGTGAGGCATTACCTGGTTGCGTTGCGTAATGGCGTTTAGATCGGGAAAGGGGGATCTCCTGCGAGCACGATTTTGGTTTCTAGCTTTGTTGAATGATGTTTGCAGTTCTGAACTCTGAACATACTCTGACAGTCCAACTGGCACGTCCGATATTCAATCTACCTATAGCTTGCAAAAGATAAGAAAACGACATATGTATCGCCCATAAACAATGTCATTTTCCTATCTGTGGTAAGCTAAACTATCGACAAATTGATTACCGGGACCGACAGTTAGTCGTAAGTAAGTGTATCTGGGGCTTCAAAAAATAACTTTTAATAAGCCTAGTCTTAATTATTAAATCCAAAGCTTGCGCAGCTAACACCAATTGATTGGTATGCAGATTTTTTGAAAAAAAATTTCATTTTATTCGACAATTTGAAATCTGAAACTACTTGATCGTAATGTACATATTTGATAGGTAATGTTAAAAAATGCGAAGATTCTCAAGTCAACTGTTCTTCTTTTATCTGTTGCGATTTAACAATACGCACTGGACCTGCGAAGGGACTGCATTTTGAGCGATTTTAATGTGTCATTTACAAAACTAATAAATCATACTTATAAAGTAAACATTACATTAATTCAGTTACTAAGAGTACCAGCGCATTTTCATGCAATTAAATTTAGTTTAGCTACTTTGTATCAACTAACCTAAGCATTTGCATAGCCAGTCTCTCACGTAACTCGGGACCTGCGCGCACGCACTTAGCATAGACTCGCAGTTCTTTGCGCGTCTGGTTTCCGCCAAGCTTTTTCATGGGAAGCTGTACTGAATTGTATAAAGGTTATGTTTATTTTAATTTTATTTTTTTCAAAATTTAGTTTTATTGTTTTATTTAGTTACATTATGTTTTTTACCCGTGTGGTGCCGGGTTAGAATAGCACCTCCCCCTTTCTTCCCGTGGGTGTCGTAAGAGTCGACTCTGGGAAAGGGTTAGTGTATTGTGGGCGATGGGCTAGCAACTTGTCAACGCAATATCACGTTTAACCATCTGGTTAGCCTGAATTTGCTAGACGTGGCACTGGTTTTTTTTTTGAATCCATGTGCTCTGCCTACCCCTCATGGGAATACAGGCGTGAGAATATGTATGTATATATGTATGTATTATGTTATTGTTATAGTTCAAACCCTACCCATTAACAAAATAAAGAAAATGGGTCTTGAAACTCGGTCCCTATTATCCGCTTTTTTTCTGTGCTGTCGAGTTAGATTAACACATCACCATTTCTTCAGTGGATGCCTTAAGAGGTTCAAGTATACCTACATAAGACGACGGGCTAGCAACCTGTCATTAATATACCTTTTGCATCTGTTTTTGAACCTAAAATTATGCTAGAAGTAGCTGCGAAACTTGTATAGTCAAGATTTAGTGTAAATCACGTTTCGTGTGCTCTGCCTACCTTATTTTAGAACACGAGCGCATTGTATCTCTGACCAAGACAAAAATTTAGTTCCGTTTGGTTGAATTGGCCTAACATGCGACTTGATGACAGAGATTCTCCCACATTTGCGTCATCGCATTCGCGACGCTCTCAAACTGAACAAGAGAGGCTTCTCCGTAATGTCCATGCAATTTAATCGGCCTACTTTCAACTGAACATTTTGAGGTAAAAAAGTCAATTCATTGTCTAATTTACCGTTTTTATTGCGCCATATTTAACTGTAATGCGGTTCGTTTTGCCGCGGCGGTAATGGCCGCGAGTTGTCACTAGGGATGTCGTGAATGTCATTTACACATGCGAAAGCGATAGCGAATGTCCAGGATGCGAATGTTCGATTGCGAATGCGAATGTAACAAAAAAAATACATACGTACATACATATCCGTCACGCCTGCGGGGTAGGCAGAGACAACAGAGCCCCATTCGCATCTATTCTGACATACCTCTCTCGCTTCACTCACATTCATCACTATCGTCATACACGCTCGACGGTTTCGTGTACTCCTAATTTGGGCTTAAAAAATTAAATACCACATGTAAATAATATTTTTTAACGAAATCAACCATAAAAAAGTTACTGTCACAAAATCAACATAGTAGTTGAACACAAAAAGTATTTACAATGAAATCTGGACCGATCTGGATCTGGATGGACGCATCGAGGGACCGAGATAAAACGCGTCCTGTCCCTTTAGCACGACAGGGCGCGAGTAGAGATACGCGCGACATAGACTATATCTGTCACTGTCTAATTAGAGACGTCAGAAAGTGACGGGTAGACTATCCCGCGCGCGACGCGACTAGAGCGTGTTGCCGTGCTAAGCCTATCATCATTTGATGCGAATGCGAACGTCGATGCGAATCCTAAAAATGTTGCGAATATTCGTGACATCCCTAGTCGTCACGGTGTCGCGACAGGTGTCGGCGACACGAGCGTGTTGAATCAATGCCTTGTCTTGGGAACAGAAATTGTGCTCATTTTGGACCAAATTCCAATAAACATAGCATGTAATTGGGTGATGTGATTGGGATTAGCTGAGTTTTATACGTGGTTATGCTGTTTAGTGTCACTAGTAGTGTGTCAGCGTAGATGCTTGCTAAGCCATGTTTTTTGAGTTCTAGTTTTGAAAGAATACCTCTCTGGGATAAGAAATGTTTTTTTTTTACCAAAAACGATTAAAACAAGACATGTATTCCGAGATTAAAATAAGTTTGTCGTTTGGTAGAATCAATCCTTAGTTAGAGAGATAATCATGCAAATTTAGGATTTTTTTTCATTGCTGTAGGCTTTGCGTGTCGGCTTGTGCCTTACCGTGCTACGCCGTGGTGGCTTCCCAAACGCATAACATAGGCTTCGGAAACATGGGCAGAGTGCATAAAACGCTATATAGACAAAGCCATAACTTTGTTATTCTGTATACTTGTTTTATGTGCAATAAAGAGTCATACAATACAATACTATTTTATGTGTCTTAGCTACGTCTAGCTTTTTTAAGTTTTAAGTTAGAGATGTAATAATGACCCCGTGTTGTGTTGGGTTAAAATAGCACCTCCCCTTTCTTCCCGTGGGTGTCGTAGGAGGTCGACTCCAGGAAAGGGTTAATGTACTAACTAGCAACCTGCCACTACAATATCACGTTTAACAGAAAAAAGTGTCATTCTAAACGCGACACCACACAACAACATTCACCTAAGTTACTTAATATATTGATAAGTTCCTTAAGCTCTCCATTAGTTACCACACCTAAATTTATCGCATATCAGATTCAGATTGCTTACAACTATTAGATCCCGATACGGCATTTTACAAGATTATTCACACTACATCGCAAGATGGATCTGCGCGTGGAGGATTTTCCATGACCAGCATCACAGTAGGATGTCGTCCGTTTATTCCCTAAAGCGTGTCACACACTAAGAAGATACGATAATATTTTATCTGCCTATAAATTCCATCTTTCCATAACATCTAATAATGTGACATGACGGTGCCAACAGATACTTGACGGTAAATATGTAAGTTATCTGTGCTGTGCGTTATGTTAGCTCATTGAATTGTATAGGGAGCGATATCGATAGATATCCGTTCAGATACATCTTATCGTATTTGCTTAGTGTGTGGCACGCTTTAGGCTAAGCGCGCACTACGACTTTTTGTCGCGCGACAATTTTGTCGCAGAAATGCAACGTAAGGGTTTATAATTATGTCATCGCGCGCACTATGATGAAAAAATCAGTATGGACAGCGCTATTTTAAAATCGTGTCGCACGACAAAAAGTCGTAGTGCGCGCTTAGCCTTAGTGTTCATCTTCATAGTCCGAATAGTTATTACGTCTCCATTGCGCCAGTTACCAAGTCATGCACGTTTGTCTCGTCAAACCCACATAAAACTGTCCCCGACGCGTCATCCGTTTAGTTTCGTTCCTTCTGTGCGGTTTTTGCTGCCCTTATACGGCTTTATGCGTCCGTATACGGCTTGGCAATGTTACGACGTTATTAAGTATCGCGAGTGATATTAGCGTGGTAACTTGTTTCTTGCGACGTATCATTACAATTATTTTCCTGGGCATAAATTCTAGGAGTATCCTCTTAAGATGTGTTTAAGAGTGTTGCAGAGTTTTTGATGCTCAACTACTAGTGTATAGTTAAATACCAATAAGAAGGCTTCAAGGTCCTTTTTGCGAGTTTCGTATTTCGTCACCACTTTTAGCACGTTCTGAGTTGGCAAGTAGGTATAATAGTGCTGGGTGCTAGCCTGTCGCCTAAAATATTCCTTAATTCCTTTGTCGTCTCATACCTCATGCCCTAAAGAAATGGAAGGGTGTTATTTTACACGCGACACCACGCGGAAAGCCTTTTAATCACATGGATTAATATTTTAAGTATGTTTTCAATTACCTCGACATTTCGCGTCGTGGTCACGAGTTCCTATTCATGGCCGTGCAAGCGAGCTAGGCTAATCTGCCTGAAATCGGTCAGTTACGGGAAAATAAAACCACAGCAATAGCCCCAAACAGTTAACACGTGGATGTCACACACACACATACACACACGCAGTGGACACGACGCGAATCGTTTACACCATTAGGTTTCCCGTTTGGAGTTTATCGCTGCGCCTGTGCCACTTTCCCAGCATGGTTACCTACAGCGTTAATTTAAGCAATGAGGAAAATAATGTGATTTCATTTGGTGTGAAATTATAGCAAACTGCGTAATTGATGAGTTATTTTTAATAACGTAGGTAGGTAAATAATAGTAAGTATAACATAAAACACACACACACACACACACACACACACACAAATAAATAATTATTTAAAGTGTAATAGTGTAATTCCTGTTTAAGCCACTGATTGTATCTAGTGTTAAGAAGAGAGAGGCCTCCTGACACAAGTTTCAAACTTAATAGAAATAGAAGGTCTCAACCTATTTCTGTATATGAAGCTTTGAAAAGGAAAATAAAGTGCTCGTGTGGTGTCGGGCTTAGAATAACACCTCGCCATTTCTTCCGTGGATGTCGTAAGAGGCGACTATGGAAATAGGTTTTAAGGGGCTTTAGGCGACAGGCCAGCAACCTGTCACTATTATACCTACCTCTTTCTTCTCTTTATTAAACCTAAAATCATGCGGAATGTGGCCACGGAACCTGAAATGGGCATGGCCTGTCTATGTAGCGTTTCGTGTGCTCTGCCTACCCCATTTGGGAATACAGGTGTGAGCGTGACTGTATTTATAAGAAATCATTCCGATGAAAACTTCACGTTTCATTTAATTTTAGTTTTCCGGGAAGTCCAGCTATGAGTGTAATTATGAGTCAATAATTTCACACCAGATCACATAAAAAGGTCGATAACTATGAGCAATTTCCTGCGACTTGCTCACGGATCGTGGGGACCGGCGCGCGCGCAGCGACGCTACCGGAGCTCATAGTTCTGCTCTTACTTGGCTTTCCATCAATTACTTACTAGTCAGTTTATTAGAGGAAATCGATCATTGACAACATCTTATCTATATGGAATTATTATAAAGGAGACTAGGAGACAAGTTGTCAAAATAAAGAAAAAAAGTGTCATTTAGCCAATCAATTTTAGGGAACTTGCTAGGACAGCCAAATTGAATCTCAACGATCATTCCTTTCTGTCATTCTAAGAGGAATCTCTTTCAGTCATTCAATCCACTTGTTTACATCAATCATTCGAAATTAGTGTTACCAACTTATTTCCACGTCGATTCTCTGAATTGTACTTGTTGAAATGAAATTACAGGTACAGTCGACCAAGAAATTGGTCTACCCCCTCAAGATCGACATTCATTTGAAACTCATGAAACAACAAGGTCGATTTCCCCGCGCCATAATATTATGACAGTGACAATGTCAACCTTGTGATAATTTCGATCTCACAGAAACTTTTGTTAAAAGTGGTAGACCACTTTCTTGGTCGACCGTACCAAACGAAATCCGTTAAGACTTAATCACATTTTTCTTAGAAATATAAAAGGTTGTGAATGTGTGCGTATGTTTGTTACCTCTTCACGTCCAAACGGCGGTACCAATTTTGGTGACATTTGTTATGCAGGATGCTTACACCAAGGATTAATACAGGCTACTTTCTATCAGGTGTAAGAATATGTATGTATGTATGTATGTATGTACTTTCTATTCTGGAAAAGCAGATAGATCTCGTAGGATTGCGATAAATAAATTCTAGCTAGTAAACTACAAAATTATGTACTGCGGTGGAGTGCCTACATAAGAAAATTAGGACAGCTGTCCAAATAACCTGCACGCTTATTTTTTGTAGTAGTTGAAAAGGCTCTCTAACTCTTTCCGTCCGATGCAGACATATCTAAGAGCGCTAAAGTCACCGGTATGGCATTAGTACAGACATACAATTTAACACAGTCGCCGTCACAATCTAATATTACACACACACACACACACACACACATCCTCACGCCCGTATTCCTAAGAGGGGTAGACAGAGCAGTATGAATTCGAAAATCCAGTCCACGTTTAGCAATTTCAGGGTAATCAGATGGTAAAACGTGATATTGTAGTGACAGGTTAATATTATTAAGGTTACCTAATATTAAGGACATTCTAATTCTTCCCACAGCCATCGCCTCGCATTTAAACGAGAATATCAACCGATTCTTATCTTATGTTGCATCCAATTTCGGCATCCCGTCCGTGTCATAACATACAATGCGAGACACATAAAAATGAACGTTCAATTCCGTTACGGTGCAGAAGCAATATCGTAAAAAGAGGACGTTTATTTTGACAGGGTATTTAGATTGGCGCAGCCGCCTAACGAGCACCGCAAAAACTATTGAGCTGAGAGCCGCACGCGGCGCGCGCGCAGGCTCGGGCCCAGTTACGATATTAATATGTACATACATTACTGTATCTATGACTATGTATTGCCTAGATACTATCACGGTGTTACAAACCATAAGTTTGTTTTTCCGGTTTTAATGGAACTGGAAAGGACTTGTGATGCAATATTATGTATAGTTGTTCACTTGAATTTAAGCCTAAAATTATGCTGAAAGTGACTGCGGACATGTACGACGGGAGGAAATAGGGCGTAATGTTAATTGGACGTAGCTATAAAACATGAAATAGTCAAGAAGTAACGCTCTTTTGGTTATATTTCTAAGCAAATCTAGATTAAACTTATCTCCTTAGAAAAATAAATAAAAAGGAAATCTACGAGTATAAAGCTCGCAATGGCGTTCAAACTTCTAAATAGTGAAATTGGGTGCAATCCAAAGTTTTCCCGAATTGCAGGTAAACTAAAAAATGAAAGTTTCAAAAATTAAAAGTCTTATTTTTGTTTGCAAAAATAAGATTTTTAAATTAATGACTTACTATGATTTTTGGGTAGTAATAACGTACACAAATGCAACTAGTAATTTTCTCTTAATCTTAATCGCACCGTACCCAAAATATTAAGCAGACCCCATTCTATAGTACTGAGGCTGGCGTAACCGGACCTCAGTGAGCGCTATGCGAATAATTACGGTACGAAACATACAAACTATGTCTGGCACGATGCAGAACCAAATTAGATGAATTTGGTTGAATTATCTTATCGTGCCATCTGGTGAGATAGATATTGGTTACAAATGATAATGATAACTGGCGGGTGGCGAGGTTTGAGCTTGCAAGAGGATTATGAAATGAAAGGGCCTTATTTTATTGTTCTAGCTGTGTTTGATTATTATTGCTAGAAGACATACATACATACATATTCTCACGCCTGTATTCCCAAGAGGGATCGGCAGAGCACATGAATTCAAAAATCCAGTGCCACATTTAGCAAATTCAGGGTAACCAGATAGTTAAACGTGATATTGTAGTGACAGGTTGCTAGCCCGTCGCCCACAATACACTAACCCTTTCCCAGAGTCGACTCTTACGACACCCACGGGAAGAAAGGGGGAGGTGCTATTCTAACCCGGCACCACACGGGTACCTAGAAGAGGTAGTTTAAATTGTTAATTTAATAGTATAGGTACACTGAGTCGATCGCCGCATGTGGCAATCGCAAAAGTGTAAAGAATACGGTTGACATGGTAGTAGGTCGCTTTCGGTGGGCGGCAGCTCTCATAATTTGTCTACATAAATATGTGACGGTGGTCGGCGGACAGTCTAGTGTAGACGATATTCTTCGACCAAAATAGTTCGGCATAATAAGAACGGCATTAATAATATTCTTATACATTAAAAATGCGAAAATAAGGCAAAAAAAGTTTAGTAATGTTCGCCTTTTGTTTCCTCACTAATACTTTGTATTTTCATTAGTTCACATTCGACTAAATGAAAATAAATTTTGTCTTTGAATAAGTCACGAGTAAAATATTTTTTCACACAAATAATAAGGTAAATGTACCAAAGTTCGACACCTCAACGCCCAGTAGATGACACCCTATGACATAAGATTGCAAGTGCTGTGTATTGGGTCAGTATCGAGCACAGGGACATTTACCTTAGGTGACTTATTCCTAAACTTTATCCCGTTTGGTCAAATCGACCCTTACACGAGCATTCACTCTCCTTAGCAGTGTTCCTCTCTCTACAAACCCCAATCCTCACTCCGGCATCCCACCAGTTAGAGTAAGTGGCAGCTCGCCTTGAGCCGTCCGTCACCTGCGCGGGCGCACCGAATTAGGCGCAGCGACGCCAACAATAGCGGTGATTGCAGCGCCCAGGCTTGGGAAAGAATGGCTTTGCTCTTTACTTCTTTTTTTAGGGTTCCGTACCCACCCAAAGGGTGAAAACGAGACCCTATTACTAAGACTTCGCTATCCGTCTGTCACCAGGGTGTATCTCAAGAACCGTAAGATGGGTAATTGAAAATTTCTCGAATGATGTATTTCTATTGCCGCTACAACAGCAAATAAGTACTAAAAATACAATAAAATACTTATTTACGGATTTACGGGATATTCCCATACCACTATCGTGATCTTTTTCGGTGTTTTCGGATTGAAAATAACGGTAACAGGCCGACACTTGAAATATTCACAAAATATTACGAAATATAGAATATCTACTTTAAAAATTAATAATTAAATAAATAAAGAGTGTTTTTTCCATACATAAAGCGTGTTTTTTTGTTGTTTTCCATACAGAACCCTTGGAGCGTGAGTCCAACTCGTACTTGACCTGTTTTTTATACCACAAGACAGGTAAACGAGCAAGGGGGTGATCTGATGGCAAGTGATTACTATTTTGTTCATGGATATCTGCAATGTCAGGTTGTCGATGCCTCGTTGGCGACCTAGACGCCTAAGGTGCCGGTTCTTTGTAATCTTTTATGATGTCTTAAGCCAAGGATACACTAGGGGACAAATGTCCCACGACACGTGTCCCCAGCAACGTTGGGTGAAATAGCGCAACATTGCCGGACTTCGCTCAACATGTCTGGCAACATCGCGCGACACAATATGTCGTGGGACATTTGTCCCCTAGTGTATTCCTGGCTTTAAGCAGCAAACACACTGACAGCAGAATCGAAGCGGCGACTCAGTTTGTGAAGAATTGTTTTATCGCATGCATTTTCCAGGGCAAAAAGTGGCCTATGAGTAGGTAATCTAAGGTGTGAGATCTAATTATAATTTTCACAAGAAGCAATAACAAACATAAATCCGCACCAACTCACAAAGTTTCGCCTTTATATTACTAGTGTAATAATAGTTTAAAAAGCGTATTAAACCAAGGTGATGAATGGCAATGATTGACCAGGGGGATGACAGAGCAGATTGAGATGGCTGGATGACCAGGACATTTTTTTTGGCGACTGACCCCAGGAGCGCTCTGGATTGGGATTCGGGAGGAATGGAGAACGTGGGGGTAGGCTTTTGCCCAGCAGTGGGGTACCAACCCAAGCTAGATATTATTAAACCATCGTTGTAGCCGACTTCCAAACACTACTAACGGTAAAACGGGGTCATTTACCAATCAGACAGTTGTTGTGGCCGGCACATCCTTGTCACAACAAAACCATAAAACAAAACCTCTCTCGAAATCTTGATCGTCACAACAGGCCTTTGTTCACAACAGTTCGGGGCTTTGTTTAAGCTAGACAACTTATTGAACGATATCGATCGTATCTCATGGACTTCTTAATATGGACGAAAGCAATTTAGCGTCTGCTTAACTTTAACCTTCGATTGCTTGAATGCTGTTCCGATGTTATCGCGGCGGGTCGTTACAGTCGGAATCAATTACTCTGTCACGCGCCTGCGCAGGGTAGGGGGAAGCACGATGCCACAGACTCAACAAAAGTTACAATTAAATTTGAAGTAATATAAAGTAAAGTAATAATATCTGCCGTGTGGTGCCGGGTTAGAATAGCACCTCCCCCTTTCTTCCCGTGGGTGTCGTAAGAGTCGACTCTGGGAAAGGGTTAGTGTATTGTGGGCGATGGGCTAGCAACCTGTCACTGCAATAACACGTTTACCATCTCGTTACCCTGAAACAGCTAAACGTGGCACAGGATTTTTGAATTCATGTGCTCTGCCTACCCCTCTTGGGAATAAAGGCGTGAGAATATGTATGTATGTATGTAATATAAAGGAGTGATTGTGCAAGTCCCATATTTATACCAATGCTTTTTGCATCTGTGGTTTTTGATTAAACTTAGTGTTCCCAATTTTATTCGATAGGTGCACAAAGCTCCGCTGACGCGGGGCTCCTGTTTCTACAAGCTTTTGATAGTTACTACCTACTTGCCGATGAAAAGTTGACGTAACCTAAACTTATGTATGTTTGTGTGATGATTCAAAATGGAGAAAAATGCTACTGTGAAAATAAGCTTCACCAAAAAAATTGTGAAAAAAACTGTTTGGTCAAATTGACTGGTATTAACTACCAGTAGGAATAAATATTTCGGAAAATATAGCATGCACACTGAGACTGAGCAAAAGCCTGTGTGCAGCAGGAGTTTAAACATAAATAAATGTGGCAAGTAATAGCCTAAAGCATATTTTAGTCTGTGTAACCTCAGTCGCCTGTTACGTCATCCACTGCAGAAATGGATCTTAACCCAATACCACACGGGAAACTACACATAATTTTCATCCACATCATTGTTCGATTGCACAATAACTGATTCGTGCCAAAGTGATTCTGCGCAGCACCACCTGTGGGAAACTTTGCCATTCGCAACTTAAGAATGGGTACATTTTTAATGTGAGTTTCAAGGCCCAGGGGATTGAAAGTGATCGGTCATAGTTCAAACCGCAGGTCAGGCGCTTGCTCCCGCCTTATTGATACTGCGTTTGCGCAGTGCGCAGACCAAAGCGGCTGCTGCACTAACGCCGCAATTCAAGCGAAATGTTCCTTTATAATGAAAACATTCTTGGTAGACCTATGAAATATAGGCACTCGGTTATTAAACTAAAAATCGATTGAAATCCTATTCTATTTGTAGTCAATAAATGGGTCTTTATCGAAAAAACTAAGTTTGATCTTTCGAAACAGCGGATGCTGCGGCGCGGCCAAAACGTTGAATTAGAAGTAAAATTTGTACACGTTAAAAATGTATGATAATCGTCCACTCGCTTGCTAGGTGGCACAGAATAGCAGCGTAGAACAACACTCCTTTGTAAGCCGCTGGTTAACGGTGGCTACAAAACACTTCCATGCGAAGCAACTGAAAGTCTTTGCGGTTTTATGCTCAACAGTGAATGTTCTTCAGCTTCTATGAAGATGATTATGATGATGGTGGTGAATGTGGTGATGTTAAGTCGTAAGAAAAGGAAAAGCGAATACCGAATACTGCGAAAAGGGGTTAGGTACGAGTATGTAGATTGACATACGCGTGCAAGATACTTTCCCAAAAGTGAGCAAGCATGTACAATAGTACTTTCCCGGCCTTAGTGTCCCCGCACTCAGGCCACCGGCCACAGCCACAAACGCCGCCACGAGAAACTTGACGCAGCTACAAAAGCAGTTGAAGCGCGACAGCCACTTGTCTAAGTTCAGACAGCCGTTTAGTGGCCGGTGCGGGCCATAAGCGAGCTGCGACGATTGCAGCGTGTGGTGGCCACCGGCGTCAACCGTGTACGGCGAGTCCGTATCATCATCATCAGCCTATACAGGGTGTCCCAAAGTTATGGGAC
>BHDV01065402.1:4331-30202 GCA_005406045.1 Adoxophyes honmai
GGACAGACGGACGGACGGACAGACAGCGAAGTCTCAGTAATAGGGTCCCGTTTTTACCCTTTGGGTACGGAACCCTAAAAAACGGTGAAAGCGTGTACCAGTTATCTTCTGCACTCTAGTTCTTGGGTCCCTGCTCACGATGCCAGCAATGTGGGCGCCAACATCGAACCCAACGATGTGCACCAAGTTCCTATTGATCTTTCCCAGGGTCTCCATCCGAACCAGCAGGGAGATGACGTCATCAGCTACGAACGGCACGGCGTTGAGAGCTGTTGCGTAGTCCATGTTCGCTATGACGGACCAGTCCACTAAAAGTACTACAGTTTCCTGGTCATTTATGAAAGCTGAAAAAGAGGTAGAAAGTTGATTAGATCCAATGTATAACCAAATGGGCTAGCCATATGACATAAAACGCTACGTAGACGAAACCATGACTATCTCACGTCTCATTGCCACTTCTAGCACATTTTTTAGTTTTTAAATTGGCAGGTATAATAGAAAAAGATTACTAGCGTGTCATCTAGAATATATCTTAACCTATTTCCTCAGGCGCCTCTTACGACATCCATAGAAGAAATGGAGAGGTGTTATACTAAACCCGAAACCATACGGGAGAAACACGAACACGGTGTTTAAATACAGTCAATTACGTTGTAGGGGACAGGCTGGCAGCCTGTCACAATTATACCTCTTTTATCTAACTTTACCCTGAAGAATATGCTAAAAGTAACGTAACATGAAATAGTCATGTTATTGTTTGCTTTTCTCATTTGGCAGTACAGGCGTGAGAATCAGGCGTGGTATGTACCTATGTCTCATCATTCTTTGGTTTTGTCAGTACTCGTATTTTGCTAGACAATAACAATATCCATCTAGCAAACAACAATACTAGAAGCCTACTTACTACATGGGCCAGTAGTCTAAAAGGTATGCGATATTCGGGCGCATTTGGCGAGCGACAGCTAACAGCCAGACTAGGTAACAACGGTCGACAGACAGTCTTGTGTTAAAGACGATGTTCGATGACTGAAGCAGTTTGCAAAGACTGCTATTGTCACTTAATATAGACTATACAATTTCTGTAACAAAAGCAAAAGACATAACTCAACGCTGAGTTAGCTACTTATCTGCAATTCGTCTGGTTTTGCGACCGTCTAAAGGCGATCGTGATCGTGAACCGTCAGTTACACTTACGTCTCTTCCGCAGTATTAAAAAACTTACACTGTCGCAATGAATCGCCAAACTCGCTGAATGCAGAACTGCTGCGGCCGTGAATGACGATTGCCACCCGCTGGGTTCCGTCCAAGAGGTTTATAGCGTTGACAGCAGCGTCCGTGTTTTCTAAATGTACATGTTCCGTACCGGTTGAAACAGACGCCCTGGGAAACAATAGAAATTGAGTTTCTGCCATGACGTCTCAGTAGTTTGACCACTGGCCTATCAGGCAAAGGGTCGTAGGTTCAACGACTATTTGGTGAAAGAAAGTATCGTGAGGTAATTGGTACTATAGCCAGGCACTCTGATTCAGGAAGGCGGCTTGTGTCCAACAGTTGTTTCTGTTGTACCTAATGCACAAAATCTCATTTCACCGATTTTTTTTTATTGACTCTTTGCTCGGAAGTATCAATAAGTGGAATTGGCATAGGTACGTCAACGCTAGTACGGGACCCGGTGTGACTTTTTTTTCAATGAAAATTGTGCTAACTGGTCATAAGAAACACCCAATTACTGGACTTTATTTCTTGTTTGTGGTTTTTACCTTCCATCATATCTCAATAATGCGTGGTTTGTTTTAGGTAATATCCAACGATTTCGTCAACTCCAAACTCGAGCATTGTTGTATGAAGCTCCGCATACATGTATCCGGAAAGCGTGCATGTGTACAGACATGCCAGAGTAATATCTGACTTTATGTATGTATCATTTGCTTATTACATTTATTTACTACCTTTTCTTTGTTTTATAGCTAACGTATTCGTAGTTGTGCACGTAGAACCCGTTTGCATCAAATTTTGCACAATGACTGCAAAACGGACGAAAACTTAAGTTCGTACTGAACAAAATCGAATTACAAAAATATTATTAACAAACTCTTGTTGTTTACTATGTACATCATAATCCTAGAGACTGCAATTCTACGCTTGGTTACTCCCCCTAGCAACTTACCAAGAGGACACGTAATATCTGTTAAGAGTGCCTAAGAAGCGCGCTTGCATCCTTTGGTCCCCAGCCTGCACCTCGCTTTGACATAGCTGAACTGGAAATATAAATCATATTTTACATGAAAAGGAGGAAGGAAGCTTTAGATATCTCTTGAAAGCGTGTCAGTCTTGAGGAAATTAAAATATTACGACGTGAAAAATCGAAACTTTTGACTAGGGTGATGTTTGATGTTTACATTCAGTATACAAGACATAATCTGTGAGATTTTCCGGGGTATTTTCTTAGCTCGAAAAGAAGTACTCGAGATTGATTTTGATAAATTGAAGAACACTAAGCAAGTTTATCGAAAATCCATTATTATTACAAAAACTGATAATAAGACATTTAAGAAACTTGATTAAACCGGCTTTCAATGAAAATCAGCTCTTAAATTAGCATACTACGATGTTATGTACTTACAGAAGCATTACTTTTGCAACTAGACTAAATCATAACAAGATTTTTTTTTTATATTTTACTGAAAGCTTTATTCTGGTATTGCTCCAACACGGGGATAAATCACATACAACTTCTTCAACACAATAATATGTAATACGTAGGAAATTTGTATTAGCATCTTAAACTAAACTAAATCTAAAAAGGTCACAAGAAAGTGGCATTGTACCCAAAATGCTGGCAGCGTTCTCCTTTTGAAAAGCTATGCTAATTTATTTGGGAAAGAAGTTGCCATCCCGTTGGTCGTCAGTTGTGTCGACCAGGCGCTTTATAATTCATTAAAAAAGTATGGCGCCGGGACCCCATGGACCCAGGGTCTAGATTCCGAAATTCCGAAAACGATATAGGCAGAACCAACACCCTAATATTTATTAATAGTCAAATGATTAAGCACTATCACGTTTAGACACATCAAGTTTATCGTTGTTTATTTCAAAATATATTGACGTCAAATAGAACGTAAAATTGTGAATACACAATTTTCACCCCTCTTATCCATCACCGAAAAATAAATTTCCCGTATCACAACTGAACACAACTTACTTGTCAAAGCTAGCGCAAACGCGGCGAAGATAATCCCTGCATTTGACATCTCGAGTGTTCGAATAGATCACACGGACCAAATGAGATGCTTTTATAATACCACAGAAATAAGATAATCTGATAATCGCTAATCGCTTTACGACTTTACATTACTTTCAGCAGATAAACTAGTTTATCGTCTAATGCTTAAAAGGAAGCGGTGAATATCAAACGGTCCCTCTCTTAGTCATATCCTAAATGAGTAGAAATGTCATTGATTTCGAGTGATTTTATTGTGACACTGATTAATTTCTCTGAAATGGAGTCGGTATCAGATTGCATTTTTAAGTTATGATATTGATTTTTAGTTACAACCACTACTTCATTCACTCGTGAGGTTTTAAGGGATACTTCATGGTCACGGCGGAACTTCGAAGTTGCAATTTCTGGTAATTTGTTATTTAATAATCTGTCATTTTCACTTTGAAAGCTAAATTATAATAATAATCTAGGCACAGGCCTCCTTTCGTTACGACAAAGAATGGGCTGTAGTTCCCACGCCGGACGGCCAATGCGGTTTAGGAAATTCGCACACAACTTTAATTTACTTCGTCACTGTGTGCCAATTTTCTCCTGCTGCTTTCCTTTACCGAATGGTAAATTTACTTAAAATATTATGTACCTATTGTTGCTCTAGCATCTGTCTGCGTGTAATTCGAAATCGCTATCCCGTTGGTTACCAGTCACTTATCTCCTGTTTGATAGGAACGACCGTAGGTATTGATTAGGACTCAAGTCAAATTGGACCTAATATTCCGAAAACTATGTTTTCCTATGAGAAAAAAAATGCGTATGTGTTGAACCAAAAGGTTGCTCCTGCGTTAAGATGCGTTAAGTCCACAGACTTATATCGAAATAGATGACTCAAGTGTATACCTACACTTCGCGTGCCAAAGGGGAGCCAAAAGGAAGAGCAATGCTCTTCGTCGTAAAAGGCAACTAAAGTGAATCAGCTGTGTTATATTTTAGGCAACGGTTAAGCAACCTACCTCTATAGTATCTCTTTAGGTTGTAATAACTAAAAAATACGCTAAAAGTTTGGTAGAATTTGGGAATACAGGGGTGACGTGTGTACCTACTATAATTTTAACAGCGATTTATCGCATCTTAACGAATGTTGCCACTACTTAGTCCTCAGTTATATCATTTCTCGGGTTTAAATTTTTCTACATAACTGCGATCGGTTCAGCTGTTGAAAGTACGAAAGGTTACAGGTAATCAGACAAAGCGACTGTCTCATCTATAATTAGTAGGATTATTTGGTACTTTGATTTTTGTTTCCTCTGTGGTGTCGGGATAGAATAAAACTTCTCCATTTCTTCCGTGAATGTATTCAGTGGCGACTAAGGAAATAGGGTATGTTTTAGGCGAAAGGCTAGCCACCTGGCACTATTATACTACCTCTTCCATCTGTTTTCAAAAAAGTAGCTGCGAAGCGTGTACAGTCAAGGAAATTGATACCTGTGCCACTTTGAATCTTTTCATAGTGAGTTTCATATTGCTTTGATTAATAGAAAGTATGGTATGTCACATTAACATTTCTTGTGAAAAGGTATAAAGTGGCACAGTAATCAATTTGCTTGACTGTACATATTAGTCATAATCATGGTTTAATCTATGTAACGATTCTTGTGCTCTGCTTGCCCCGTTTGGGAACATAGGCGTGATTGTACATAATTATGTAAGTTGATTTCTGTGCTTTAAGAGTTTAGGTTCAATCCAAGCAATTGTTTGCAGACGATTAAGAAGCATACAAGAACACAGAGACGTTTATCTAGAACTTTTATACGTGTCTCTTGTCTTTGTCAGTCTTTTTTCTAACTTAAAACCTAGAAATATGTTAAAAGAGACTGAAACCAATAACATTAATTTTAGTTCTTTGGTTTCTTCTGCAGAAATTTGTAAGAGACCGACGTTATGGACCTCAAATGAAATGTAAGTAATTTATGGATTTCAAAAACCTCCCTCAATCTGCCCATTAAAAGTTGGTTCCAATTTACGAAACAAAGTTTGTAATCGTTAACTCGTTAGTAGTTTCCAATGGACGACTTTCATTAAATTACTTTATAATCATTTGACTTTTAGAGGTAAAATTTGGTAAAGTTTCAGTAGGCACCAATTACACTGGAGTGCTGTAAAAGATTGGTACTGAAGGTAAGCCTGTAGGTACCAAATAAGCCCGGCTAAATTCTTAGCGGGTGGATGGCCCTCGAAACATCGGTTGTTTTTCAATTCTTTGATCTCGAAAAGAGTGAATTCCGCACCTCTTCAAGTTAATTATGGGTTTGGAAAAGGTCAAGTTAAGCCCTCTCAGCCCGACACTCGGTGCGGGTTTTGTGTTTGAGTCTAAGCCCCACAACTAAGTAGGTATTTTATGTTTCACCCCTCGATAGGCGTTTCTCAAAGGTTATTGAGAATTCGAAGTTATGAGTTATGAAAATGTTTGTCATTGTTCTTTATTTACGGGTGCAAGGCCTATTGTTGTTTTTCCTTTACTCCATACTTTGCGAGTAAACAAACTGTGATGCTTACGAATACACCTGGAACCTTCCTATGAAGGTCGTTGAGTTGTTTACGTACTTTAGCAAGATTAGTGTGATTCATTGATTATGAATCTTTTCATTACCAATTCGTCTGTTGTTTTGTTATCATAATAGCAGATGTCTATCAATTAAAGATTAGAAAACAAAACAAATATGTATCCTTAATATAACATTTATTCATTATTAAACGTTCCTTAACACTAGGTACATGATACTTCAGATTCCTTTTACGCGGCAAACGGCCAAGTTCTTCCTGTGTTCAACCGGTACATTCCTTGCCTGGAAATATAACAATTTAAATTAGTTTTCTTCAAATTGACCACAAATCACATCATAATATTATTGTATTAATATGAACGTATAAATTATTTAAGGCGACAGGCTAGCACCTGTCACTATTATACCTGAAAAATCAAAACCTAAAAAATATGCTAGAAGTGGCCACAAACCCTAGAATAGTCATCATTTTGAATATGTAGCGTTTCGTGTGCTCAGTGTACCCCATTGGGAAACACTAGCGTGATTTATGTTTGTCTAAACTAGCTGTGCCCGCGACTCCGTCCGCGTGGAATAGTGACTGTTTTTTCCCGTTTTCTTCATATTTTCCAATGTTTCTTCGCTCCTATTAGTCGCAGCGTGATGTTATATAGCCTAAAGCCTTCCTCGATAAACGGTCTATCCAACACAAAAATATTTTTTCAGAACCAGTAGTTCCTGAGGATATCGCGTTCAAACAAACAAACAAACAAACAAAAAAACTCTTCAGCTTTATAATATTATAGTATAGATTATTTAGGCTTGTCTTCTATCAGCAAATCTAACACTAATTTTATCAATCCCTGATAAAATTGTTTTGTATCACTCGAATATTGGTTGTATGTAATAATGCCGCTTTTATACTTCAAAACTTTGTTCGTAACTTTTATGTATTTATCGTATTTTTTGTAGAAAAAGGTGTTTACTTATTGGTAAGGTTCCAACCAATTACCAGAATCTAATTACAATAGATGTATAGATCTGATGTCATAGCGGCAATTATAACAAATGCGGCGACTTCATTCGGTGACGACTTTCACTTTCACCCAATGCAATCGCTGCACAGCACTTGTTCCGTACTAGACTGTCCGCCGACCACCGTCACCTGTAAGGCTGTGACGGCTGTCACTCGTCAAATGCGTGTCCGTGTCCTTTACACTGTTATGGTTACCGCAAGTAGCTTTGCTACCAGATAAAATGTTGGCAAATCTCTTAAAGGCTTCATAAAAGTACGCACAAGTGATACTCACGCTGACTTAACCAATTGATTGGTCCCCATGGTAGCAATGGAGAAGCCGGTGCAACGGTTGTTCAAAGCTTGCGTTAGCGTGTCACAACGAATCCCAGTAAGGTGGCCGCCCATCTGAACGGTGGCTGCGAACAACTGCCACGCCCTGTTGTGGTGGCAAGAGTTGTTGCTGGCTGTGCAGCCTGGCTGTCTCGTAGCTCCGTTGGGGAAGAAGTCCAGGGTTCCCAAAGGCTCGCCGATACCAAAGGCTCTGGCACCCACGGCATCAGTGTGGATCACCTCCACAAACTGGGCGTCGGTGCTCCTCAGACGTTGGGAGAATGAGTCCCAGCCTGTGCCAGCCGGCGAGAGGGCTAAAAAATGGATTGTTTTAAATACATATCTAACTGGAATAAACAGGGATCAGTTTTGGATTTACCGTAGAATAATTATGTCTTTTCTGGTCAAAACACAGCGTTTCCATATTGGTAAGGATGATAATAATTAAGTATATTCAATTATTTACAAGTAACACAAAACAATAATCATTTGTTAAGTTATTTTGATTTACATTAAAGTATTCGCCGTTTTCTATGAGATGTCGGGCTTAGAGTAACCCCTCTACGTTTATTTGGTGAACGCCTTAAAAGATGACTAACGAAATAGGTTGAGGTATTCTTTAGGCGACAAGCTAGCAAACTACCACGATTATACCTATTTCATCTATGTTAAAAAACTACGATACTTCACTATGTAGTTTCCTGTGCTTACCCCATTTGGGAATATAGGCGTGACGTTTATGTTTATGTAATACATTGTATCAAAATAAAAATGTAGTAGGTATTTACATTTTCGAAGTCACAACTAAGTACTTGACACGCAATGCGACATGAGTCAGCAGTAATATACGATTTCGCGTTAAGCACCGTTATGATATCAATATTAATATGATTGTAGCGCCCTAGCGCCGTCTATCATTGAGTAGTAGAACTTCTGCTGTCAAAATAGTATCCTACGAGTACATCCCGCTAACGAAATTTCGACATTCAGTTGCATGAAAACAACTTCCAATTTTGTATCTGTGGACTTCGGTCCCCAGACATAACATGTGCCTAGAAAGAGATATCTCTATTGAAGTCTATCCCCACATGATAATCAGTTGCTGTATTCATAAAAATCACAATTATTACTTACCAGTGATCTTTCTAGCGCGGGACGCCGTAATCCGGCTGGTGATGCCGACCACGTGAGCTCCAAGGTCGAAGCCAATCAGATGTAACAGGTTCCTGTCGATCAATTCAGCTTCTTCCAGAAGGACGATGAAGTTGCTCAAATCTTGAGCGACCTGAGGCACCAAGCTCCGAGCCTGCTCGTACGGATTCTGGGACACAACTGACCAGTCTACTAGGATCACGACGCTGGTTTGGTCACTTTCTAGAAGAGCTAAGGAGCAAAATAAAAACTTTAAGGTGATCTGATAGTTGATAGTTGTAGATAGTTGGCTACTTTTAATAAGGATATCACAACAAAAGAACAAGTCAGTCGCTTGATGGTAAGCAATCGACATCACTCATAGACATCGCAATATCAGACAGACTGATGATACCTTGTTCCTGCGTTGACATGTTAGAAAAGGATTTAAATCACCCTCCTTAGTAACTAACACAAACAAGGACAAGTAGCTTTAATTGCCAATCCCTGATCACGACTGTAGTTTATAAAAAGTTGACTCTCAGATAAGTGAACAAGCTTTATTTCTTACAAGCTTTCCGCCCGCGGCTTCGCCCGCGTGAAACTCGGTTATATTGCGGTATAAAGCACAACTATCAGAAAACTTCTCGTTTCAAACGACACACAGCGCCATCGATCTATCATCTATCGATCGATCATCGATCGATATCGATCTATCATCGATTGATATCGATCTATCAAGCAAACTATATTTTTGTTTTCCCTCGGGAACATCAATTTTTTCCGGGATAAAAAGTACCCTATTATTTAATCCGAACTTCTATATTTATGTCTGCAAAATTTCAAAGCAATTGGTTCAGTAGTTACGGCGTGAAAGCGGAACAAACAAACAAACAAACAAACAAAGAAACAAACTCACTTTCTGATTTATAATAGTAGTAAGGATAAGGATAAGGATAAGGAAGTAAGGATAAGGATTACGATATGCCTTGATGCTCCGTATGGTGGCAGGTTTAGGATTACTACCTATTATTTCTTATAAATATCTCTAGAGCAGAGTAAGGAAATATGTAGGCTTAAGAGACATTTTAGTCGAACTTGTCACTAATTGAACCATTTCAACTTGAAACTTAATTTCTAATAATGGTCCGAAACGTGAACTAATTAGTCAAGGATCGGTCAATAATGCAGTTTTGTGTGGCAGTTAATACAGACGAGTTGTGACTGTTCTTGTACTTACTGGTTCTGAGGGTATGTCCAAACTCGCTGAAGACGGTGCTTTCTCGACCATGGACAATAATCTGCACCGTCTGAGTGCCGTCAAGGTAATCAATTGCTGCGACACCCTCTGCTGTGTTTGCTACAGCTTCATTTTCTGTTCCATTCTCCACGTGACTCCTATAAATACGGTTTAAAATTCCATGACACTTACTCTTGTTTATCAATTGCTCTATTTTCACGCAAAAACTACTTGATAGACTTTGTTGAAATTTATGATAATAGCTCGACATCATAAAAACACATAGGCCACTAAATTACTAATTCTGCACAGGCGAATCTGTAGTTTAATAGTTTACGTAGAACTCACCAAGTTGTGATGTAGTACGAGTTCGTGACCGCTGTGTTTCGTGCATTATTCTGCGCTTCGTCCTGCAGGGGCACACTATGGCATAGTGCAACTGAAACAGACAATAGCTTCACGTCACTTTATGACTTTATTATGGGTATGTTATAAAACTTTATTTTCTTTAAAGTACCAGCAGCCGGGTGATTTACATTGGGATTTTGTTAGCAATATTAGTTAGGTACTTTAAGTAGACAGGGTCCATTAACGAAACGAAAATATAATTAATTTAGTGTCTAAAAATTTCTTGCGAGCTTTTTTCAGATTAAAATAATATTTATTCGCAAAAAAACAGTAAATATTATAGTAAAAGAAAATATTACATTCTCGTTTGATTAAATCGACTAATAAATATTAAAGCCGTATTTTAAAAAATAACGCATTTGTTAATTCTTTAATATTCACTCAAGTTTTTGCGTATCTGTAGATAAATAATTTGCTAGGTACCTATCCAACTTTTTCTAACATCAACGAAGAAGCTGATAAAGTGGGAATATAGGGATTTGTGGACCAGTAAAACCAACGAGTGGTGATACAATACAACACCTTGAAAAGCCGATCTGATTGCCACAACCAACTTTTGCTTTTTTAAGATATTTTTCATCTACGGACTCGTGGTCCGTACCTTGATGATTTTAGAATTTTTTATTTTTATTTTAGGTTAAACTGTGCGCTCCGCGTAAAGCCACAGCAGTTTTTACAAATATATGCTTTTAAAATTATCCAACTTTTGCTACCGAACATTAGTGTTGGAACGAGCATCCCTATGTGGACAGCCAGACGCGCTTTCTTCGACTTTTCTCACCACTCACAAAAGCACACAGCGCACCATTGACCATGTTTCCGCCATTCACCCTTCTTTAAATGTCGTTTTTACAAAATTCAAAAATTCAAAATTCAAAACTTTATTTGAGCAAATAGGTTAAGAGCACTTTTACACGTCATTTTTGAGTCTACCAGCGCTTCGGAAAGACCATCATTGCCAAGAAGAATGCGCCGCAAGAAACTAACCTACACTATCCATAGTACCCATCTTTCGTAAACGCCGTACCCAGATAAACAAACTATGACTTAATAATGAGTCATCATTATCGATAGCTTCGTGGATTTTGTTTAATTTAGTTAACTACATACATTAAAAAGTTAAGTATAGCGAAACGCTAAATTATTTTAGCACTCAAATAAGAAGGATCGATATTTTTTTTTTATTTAGGTTTGGCATATTTAACTAACACAAAAAAGTTTTTTTTTTTTCAAATATATTCGAATCGGAGATGGTAAGTAAATAACGTATACGTTATTACTCTATTTAGCTATTTCAGCTAGATGCATACAGATGCTCTGAGTGCAACAATGCTGGACAGAAATTGCTGAAAAGTTTGTAATCATTAAACTGATTATTTATTCGAAATTATGATATTCGATATCACACGAGAATAACTTACAAAAGCACGCTGCTAGCACCGGAAAATATAAGAAGCTCACTCGCGTCATATTTTATGGACTGTTTACTAAATCGTTCAGAATTAAACTGTCTGCTACCGGTTGATTGATACTCACCTGCTACCTGCTTTCCGCTTTTATACATACGCATGACTAGATAAAATAGTTTTATCTGTATTATCTGTTTATCAAAAGATTTATAATTATTTTGATCTATTGGCAGATCTTCATTTTAATCACACATTGGCTTCCGCAGGAGTAGCATGTTTGCCTAACAACTGTTTTGTAACATTCGTTTAAAATTATTTTCATGAAGACATTAGGCCAGTTATTTTTTTATCAACTTCTGAAGGTAACATACAACGCCGTCTTAACCAAAAGAGAATAAAAATTGGAAGTAACTATTTGTTTAAAAATTAGTTAATCAATAAAACTATTAGCATCGTTTACTTCGACTACACCGTGGCAATACTTGCAATGCAGTTACTCTCGCCTCTGAACTTTTCGATTGTCTGCCAGTACATATACTAAATTAATTCCCTTATTATTCCCTCGGCCGTTTGCGTTGTCGCAGACATAAATTATGATTGCTTTATTTACTGAGATAAAGGCAGATTACAAGCGGGAGGCTCGGATCGCCTCCCAATAACAAGTGCCTACAAATGAAAGCCTTTATGGGCCGTAAATAGAAATTATAGTCTCGGCCCGGGCGGGTCATTGTCGCAGGACGTCCACTATTAATATAAAGGACCGATGCGCAGTACCTGTGCAGTAGCTAGGTGAGGTATTCTGTTCGGATTTCAATGGGTTTCGCTTCAGAGTTGCAGAATGGCTATACTGGTATAGGTGGACGATATACTCGTAGGTTAATCAGCGAGTGCTCTGTGTCTACGTTGTATCTGAGTTGCCAATCTAGTGATAGTTTGTGGTTAAAATTGTTTCCCTATTTACCTATTCACCCAATAGCTGGCGTACATAAAGAATATCTGTTTTCCGCATATTTTTTTGTTTTAAGTTAGATAGAAGAGGTAAAACAATGACGGGATGCTAGCCTGTCGTTAAAAAAATACCTCAACCTGTTTCCTCCTACGACATCTGCCCAAGAAATTTATGGTTGTTATTCTAAACCCGACAAACAGCATGTAATTTGTATTTGTTAAATTTAATAATCGTTTATTACATACAGTCAGTAACAAAGATAGTGATATCGGCATGGTTAAGGTACAGAAGCATGCGGTCGAAGTACAGAGGACAAAGTCGGTCGGGTGTTATATTATAATACTAGCTTTTAGCCCGCAACTTCGTCCCTGCAGAAATACCTATGTAACTTAAGCTTATTTTTCTTTAATAAATTATGAATACCTACCTACGTAGATAAATCTAAAAAAGAACGAAGTATTTTTTTATTTATGATTGAAAGAGACTAATTACATAATAAAAAAGGGTAAAGAGGTCGAAAGACTGGTTCAAAACACCTGGAAGAGCTATTGGTCATTAAAAGATATTCTAAAGGGCGAACTTCTTCTTAGTCTGTCAATACTTACGAGTATACATATTATGTATTGCTGACGTTACCAAAGCCGTATTTACTCGTCGAATTATAAAAACAACTATTGTTCTGCCAAGAACACGCCACAGGTTATATAAGTATAAAGAATCCGTTGAAAATAATGTTGCTTCCGATCAATAATGTAAAAGCTTTTGTCCTCGCCGTGTTCATAAGATCATGAAATTTTATAAGCGTTATCGTATAACCTCTCAGTGGCTCTGAATGGGAAGTTAGTGCGTCGGGGACAGTGGAAAACAATCCACGCTCGATATGTGGAGAACGCTGATGGCCGACATAATGCCTGGTATGCTGGGAGTCCATTGGATATGTCATGTTGTATACCTATGTCACGGAACATGTGTGGTAAGAGAATTAATAGAAGAGAGCGTAACAAGGTAGCGTTGCCTTTAACTAACCTAAAAACTATGCTAAAAGATTTTACGCACCGTGGAATAGACACAATTGAATAGTGGAATAGGCATTAACCTGTTTCCTCAATCACCTCTTACGACAACCACTGAAGAAATGGAGAGGTGTTATTCTAAACCCGACACCACACCGTGCCGTGAAGAAATCTCCATACAAAACCCAAATTTCACAGGTAAGGACCAATTTGTATATTTGTACTCCGCGATTTAATTTGTCCATATGGTTTTTTTAGTTCGTGTTCTTTCCTTTTGGAAAATAAAGTGTCTACTTACTTACTCAGTATTGTTTTTGTACGATTTCATTCTCGTGTCGAGTTGTCTCATATAGATTAGAACTCGCGATTTTCACTCAACTACAACCCAAAGCACTCGTAAGGTAGCCGTCCACTTTTACACGAAAGCTGATTCTATTCTCAAAGGCAAATAGCAATCTTCTCACAAATGTATCCATTTTGATTCGTCCCGCTCTGGGCAAAGCCGGTGGGACACGATCCTTTGTCCGTACTTTTCTTAATTTATACGTCTTTGTCATTTAATACATTGAACGCGAGGTTGATTGAGCCGTCGAAAAAGGATCTGCGAAAGTGAATTTTGTAGTAGAAGTGTACCGGGTGTCCAGAACTATGGGACATGAAGGGAAAGTAAGTGAAAACTTAGGTGTTCAAAGATAAACATTATATTGCTCGAAGGAGACTCGGTGTTCTATTTTTAAAGATTGATTTTTCTGTTCGATGTCCAAAAAAATGTTTTTAATTTACATACACGCCTGTGGTCCCAAATGAAGTAGGGAGAGCACACAAAACGCTACATAGTCAAAAACTGTTTCACGTTTGTAGCCACTTTTAGCATAGTTTTAGATTGAAACATTGATCAAAGGGAAAAAATAATGGTGGATTGCTAGCTTATCGCCTAATTTAACTAATCATTATTTATTTTTTATTTTATATGTACTTTTCCTTCATATACCTATCATAGTTTTAGGACGCCATATTACCTATCAATACGCATGTCAAGAGGATGATTATAACATGCTCATAATATTCTCCATATTCGTTTGATTATGTTTACATGTATAATATTGTATAACTTCACTCGGTAACCCTGCATAACATTAACGCCTTGACGTTACGCTTTAATTACGTACCGGCGGTATTCATGTAATTATTGGTGTAACCAGCATTAAGTACACACATCCGAATCAAAAGCTTTGTGTAACAACTTCAATTTACATAATGGTTACGTCACTATTCTGAGTGGCAAGCTTTGATACATCGAACCAAGTTTTTTATATATCATACATACATACTCTCACGCCTGTATTCCCATGAGGGGTAGGCAGAGCACATGAATTCAAAAATCCAGTGCCACGTTTAGCAAATTCAGGGTAACCAGATGGTGTTTTTTATATATCATTGGACAATATTTATACCAATCACTTAGTCCTAAAGTACCTAGGCAATTTATTGCCTGTGTTATGGGTAGGTAGGTACTAGACAACGGATAGACTCGAAAGCAACTCACTGTGCCTATGAACTTATGGACATACTTTCCATATTACCATACAAACCCCTAACTTTCCCTTCAATAATGTACTTTCGAGTATTCATCAAAGATTTTCCATTACGAAACTACGCTGGAGCGAATTTTTCGACCCAATGGGCAAGAAAACATTAAACGTATGTGATTCTTATCCAGACATACACGCAGTCGTATATTCGTAAGGTGAATCAAAGATGCGATGTGTTTTTGTGCAATTTATTCTAACTCAGAAAGCAATACCTGTGTATCATCGAACCATTTTATTCCCGGCCCACCGTGAAACCTATTTACAATGACCGTCATAGTGACATTGCATTGCTCGACAAAGGAAATCTGTGTTATATTTACTGTGATAACGTTCTGCAGGTGAAACAGGAAACAATTGATAATTGCACAATTTTTGGATGGCGAGAGATTTTACAATGGCTTCCATTTCTTCCGTCGCGAGATGAGAAGTGACTGATGAAATGAGTAAAGCTAACTTGACACTACTGTAGCCTAAAACTGTTAAAATTCTCGTAAACGTAAAGTAATCACGGATTTGTGTATGTAATGTTCGCTGTTTACCGCATTTAAATAAGCTCTTTGGTGACTTCTTCAATTTAAACTGAACGACATCATAACAGCAACTTTTTTTCAATTTAACAAAACACAGACAAAACCTTTTTTTTACACCAATACGGACGCTTCTAATCTCTGCTTGAAAATGGAGAAAAAAAAGGAAACAAATTACCTACCAGTACAATTTTTGTTCCATAAGATTTACAGCAGTATTTTTGCTATCCTAAAAATAAATACACAATCTGAGTGAGCGCTCTGCGGACTGGTAAACTAGGTTCCTAAGTTATACGGCACTTATTTTTCCGAACCGTTGGCTCTCGTACGAGGTCGTTAGCTCTTGTCCATAATCTTTCACTTGCGCTGATAATTTAAAAATAGCAGACACAATAAATAGCATTTTAGTGATAAATATAATATATTTCACCTAACGCTCCTACGTTTCAGGAATTCGCGCGGGAGTTAATGCTTCTTCGTTTAAAAAAATATATTGCGTTTTAGGTTATGGGTCCTTTATTAGGTATTACTTATATACAGCAACTAAGAGCAATTTTTTTTAGTCATTAGACATTTTTCGGCAACTGAGACTGAAAATATTTAGAAAAATCTTACAAGTACGGTACGTATAATGTAAGAAAACTGAACTAAGTTATGTTAATATTAAAATCATCGCGAATGTTGATGTTTTGAGAGTTATTTGGCGATTTTTTTTTATACTCTCTAGTATATTTATTCCAGGACAGGAAAATTTGTACAAAACAAAAACAATTAAAACGATATACAACTAACTTAAAAACGAAACTTAAATCTAAACTATATTTAAAAATGGGCACCCCCGAGGCATGGTTCCAAAGACGCTGGCAGCGTTTCCTCGCTGTATCGCAATGCTGATGCGTTGAGCGAGGAAGCTGCCAGCTCTTCGGTCTCCGGTTGCATCAACCAGCCGCTTGGAGAGCTGTTTCATTAAGTTGGTGGCGCTGTTATTGATGTCGCAAGAGGCGATTAAGGAAATAGGCTATTGCACCTACCTTTTAACTTAAAACTTGAAAGTACGCTAGAAGTGACGAATTGTGAAATACTTAGTCATGACTTTATTTGTATAGCGTTTCGTCTGATCTGACTAACATATTTGGAAATAAAGGCGTCATGTTCGTTGCATAACATTAAAAGGTATTTTTTTTACCTGTACCTAATACTAACTAGTAACGCACACAGCAACAAAACACTATGGATTAAAGTCCAAACTCTTAAGAGTAAGATAACTGTTAATGCATTATATTATGCTATGTCCGGATGTATGTAAAAATCATATGCGAGATTTATGAGAAAAGGAGCTTTGGTTGGCTTATCCTCGTTAATCTATGCTGCTAAAGGTGGTATGAATCGAAAAAAATACAACAGTTGAAAGATTACTTTAGCGTTGACTTTTAGTTTTTGGGGCCGTTTTCTGCTTTTAAAACGCACGAGATAAAGTTTATACATAGAAGAACTAATTTATTTTCTTAAGTAGGAATATAGACACGTGACCTTCGTCAGGTGTACTCGGCCCTTGAAACATCGTACGATAATGATTATCAGCATGATATTTAATATTAGAGACCCTTTTAATATTGACCCCGTGTGGTGCCGGGTCAGAATAGCACCTCCCCCTTTCTTCCCGTGGGTGTCGTAAGAGTCGACTCTGGGAAAGGGTTAGTAGTGTATTGTGGGCGATGGGCTAGCAACCTGTCACTACAATATCACGTTTAAACATCTGGTTACCCTGAAATTGCTAAAAGTGGCACTGGATTTTTTTTAATTCATATGCTCTACCTACCCCTCTTGGGAATATAGGCGTGAGAATATGTTTGTATGTATGTTTAATATTGAATCAGCAAATGTAAGAACTTCATTCACTAACGTCTTATCCCCAGACAACATAACACTCGCCGCGTTTCTCATGACTCGTTGCAAAGTAATCTAAAACCTTAACAGCCCTCGTACTTCAAGATTAGCGATATAATTTTAGGGTATTGGCGCAGACTGATTGCATTTTAGCGAAGTCGGGCTCGCGAGCTCGCGTAATTGGTCGGGAGGCGAAACATATCCCGTTAATGACGGCGACACCTTCACTCGCCCGAAGCCGTTAATGGAAACGACATTCAATATTCATGAGACATTCTTGGGATGAAAATTTCAAGCTTCGTTTTAACACGTGGCTTGACAGTGCTGTGGAACCAATTAGCGGATACTTCGGAGCCGTTCGCGTGACGGCTCGGCGCGGCGAATGTGAAAATTTACGCGAATAAACGCGTAATGTCAATTTTCATGTCTTTACCCGCGATGCGTCGGTGCGTACCGTTGCGCGCGGGGAGCTCAAACGTCTAAATCATGAATCACCTTTGAAATGAGAGACGTTTCGAGCCAAATACTTAGTTCTAAGAGGAGGAGGCTACTTCGTTGTTTGTGAGTCACTTACGGCCCGGATCAGGCTGGACAGCGAGTATAATACATCACCACGTCTAACGGCTACACGGGGAAGTGACGAGAGGCCCGGAAATTACATTTTTAATCTCCTCTGTCTGCCACATATTACGAACAACACGTCCTGCTGCGGATGTTAGCCGTTATATAAAAGAGCTGTGGAATAGGTACAATATTTGTAATTGGTTTATTAAATTTTGTGTCGCAGCCGCGCTTGATATTGGAGCGGGCTCGGCTCCGCTTTTATATGGGACGTGCTTGTTCACTTGGCGTGCAATTCCTTACCGACTGTTTACATGTACGTTGTAAGCCTGCTGAAAGCGCAAGGAACACGTGTGCTAGTCATGTAGTGGCCTTGGCATGAGTTTTCAAATTGCTTAATGCTGTGTTACTTTATCCACTCACCAACCATCCGCTAACAACACCTCTCCGTCAGTTTAACAACCTGTCACTGTTATTGCCTATTTCATCCACGTAACGTATCGTGTGCTCTGTTTATCCCATTTTTGGGAATACACGCGCGATGTATGCATGTAAATACGAATTATTATAAAGTACTCTAGTAGCATTACGTAGCGTCCAGCCTTCTGTGCACCCTGTCCATTGGCAGCGACTCGGGACAGATTTAGCTTTAGTTTTAATATTAACATACTTTAGCGGCTTTATTCCTAATACAAGTGACAGTGTTTTCTTACAATTATACTACGGAACCTCAAAATCTAAGGCCTTCTAGTCACCGCGGCTAGATTAGCAAACAAACACCAAGGCGTGCAAAAGACACTTCCTATTATTAATAACATTATCATAAAAATTACAAGGGCACTTAGCTCGATAATGCCATAATCTTTGGGAATCACAGATAGCCAGCGATCAAGATCTGAAATACAGAAGATAACCTTTATTTCGCCGTAAAACTTTACGACCCACTTTTATCTTATTATTCATTGATTTATAGATAAGGCACAAATGCGTTCATGTAAATTCTAACTGGGTCAATCAATAGTGAGATATTATGGATGTGCACAATTTGTTAATCTTCAGCCTTACACTTGCAATCTGTGACTGAGTGTTAAGATTTAGTAATAATCATAACAACTAGATTTAAGCATTATCTTACAGATTTTAAAAGATATCACCATGCATGACTGTCATATTTGCTGAATGTACGTTTTATAACGATGTGCTAATTTTAACTAGTAATTATATTTATGCTCATGTAATATTATGTCGGGTTAGAATAGCACCTCCTCCTTTC
Source organism: Adoxophyes honmai (assembly GCA_005406045.1). NCBI lineage: Eukaryota > Metazoa > Arthropoda > Insecta > Lepidoptera > Tortricidae > Adoxophyes > Adoxophyes honmai. The sequence goes on from BHDV01065402.1 coordinate 23,430, forward strand.
TTCCCGTGGGTGTCGTAAGAGGCGACTCTGGGAAAGGGTTAGTGTATTGTAGGCGATGGGTTAGCAACTTGTCAATACAATATCACGTTTTACTATCTGATCAGTGATCACCCTGAAATTGCTAAACGTGGCACTGGATTTTCGAATTCATGTGCTCTGCCTACCCCTTTTGGAAATACGGGGGTGAGGATGTGTGTGTGTAATATTATGTCGGATAGCAAGTTAAAATGACAATGTGCAGGCCACATTGCACGCAAAGCAGATGACCCCAGGGTCAAAGATACCAAGGACCAGTAAGCGCAGCGTTGGACGTCCACCTACAAAATGGATCTTATGGAATGGACCTTAAAAAGGTCGCCGGAAGACGCTGGATGCAGGTCGCTTCCATCCGGTATACGAGTATATGGAGGTCCAAAGGGGAGGCCTATTTGATTTCAAAACTGCCAAAATTAGGACACCAAACATCTGCAAACCTGTCTTATAATCATGAAACAATGTGAAATCTGTAATTGTAGCAGGTAGGTAAAGCAAAGCAAGTCTCGTTGAGTATTTGTATTTGTTGTTCGCGCTGCAGCCAACCTGGGGAGCCGTGAAAGAGAGCGCGAGATCAAACATGGCGGCCGCGAACAGACAGCCGCGGGACCAGTAGAGTGGCCGCTGCTTAGAAAATGTTATTGTTGGAGCAGTGGCAAGTTGACTATAACAGGCTATATAGGGTGTAACAGATACCCCCGGCAATCCACAGGGTATACATAAGTAGCTCTAGAAATTATAAAAAATGTTTTTAATTTTGAAAAAAAAAACGAATTCATTTATTTAAGTAAGTACTTACTTAAACTTTAAATCCAAATAACGAATACAATTTTTATAATAAAATACTAGCTACTTTACAAAGCAAATTAAAATTAACTTAAAAAGAATAAAACTACACAAATTAAAACTAAGTTTAAATGTATAATGACTATTTATTTACTACTACTAAAAACCTATTTTTACAAGCAAAACCTTGAGTTACTACTAGTACCTATATAGGACTAGCACCGATAGTTATACATATCGACGGTAAAAAGCAATCCTGCTGTAAACCGCACCTTGGGCAAAAAATTTTTATTTCATATTTGGAATCAGAAAAAAATTCTGCGTCGAATGGTCCTATTCCCGTGGCTCTACGACCTCTAGAAATTTTTGTACAGCATTGGAAATTTTCATTTTTTTCAAAAATATGACCGACTACTTGCTGTAAATAGCAAGAAAAACAGCATTTTCCTGTTATTTGTATTTACACCAATTTCCCTTTTATAATTATTGTGATCTTTGTAGTTTACAACGCTATTCAAAGTTGAGTAGTGCGGGTTACAGCATATTTGCTTTTAACATTTAAGTAACGTACCTTCTTTACTACATTTATTTGATAATAAACTGTTTAGCGATGTTGTTTACTACATTTTCAACAAATAGTGTATTATAATACAATCACTGTTACACCAATTTAAAAACATACCTTTTTTCGGATTTCGCTATTTATGCTATTTTTAATAGAGTAGTCACCTGTTGATTGTTGGTATTTACTGCCATTTCAATACGCGCTCGCGTCTATTTGACTGCGGCTTACCGCGTCGCTCAGTTACTCCACGACACTCGACAAGTTATGACGATTTTGTCGTTACCTATACTACCTACAGTGTTTCGGTGCAGAAGGAGTATTTGATAAGAAATGGAAACCTAAATGTTATTGTTTGGTAGGTTTCATTATTTTAAAATTAAGCTTCTTCTTCTTCTTAATAATAAACTTTCGCCGGAATACAAAAATCTCTGATAGAATGACAATCATTAAGTTTTCTAATTTTTTTGTACTTAGTTCATATTGGGTGACTTTTAATTATTGAACGATAGAAAAGTCTGAGTATCTACTGGTGATAACAAACAACTTTCTCTAAGAAACATAGGACTAATTCTCAAAAAAGAAAATACCTTGAATCGGATGATACGCGCTATTAGTATGGGAACTATGTTTTTGGGAAATCACCCTATGTTTCTTAGAGAAAGTTGTTTGTTATCACCAGTTGATGGTCAGACTTCTCTGTCGTTTACTAATTAAAAGTCGTCCTGTAAATACTAGTACCTACCTACATAGATAATTCTTAATATAATTTTCTATTAAATGTCAATCGTCATAATTATCATAAGATACAAAATTACTATAATTAAGAAAATAATAATTATAAAAAAATCAGGAAAATAATCTTACAAATCCCTACTACACCCTACAAACCACCAGTCCATGTCATACCTGGTTCAAAAGTCCCCATCACCCCAGCAGCATTGCCCCGCTGAACGGCCAAGGCAATCTTTTTAATTTTGAACCAAGTTCGACCCAGAGCGGGGGTCGCAGCTCCTATTGCGCAATCTACGGCCAACTTCACTGCCCAGGGATTTAACCTCAGCCCCCCAGGGATCAGCCGATTCGACCGTAATGGCACGAAATTATACGCTGGTGTTTGGATATCGCAGCATTTTCAGCTGCAGACTTAGCCGACCTTGACATGCAACCTAAGTGAGATGGATCTATACCTATCTATCTATATTTTGCCGTCGCTACGGCTCAACCCCGGAGATTCCAGCACATAGGGCACATTTGCTGCCACCATTGCCCGTTGAATGGAGTGATGACGGCAAGAGCGGCCGGTTTATCACTGACAACTTAGGCCGTGGTGTCCATTTTCTTCTACCATCACTCCACAAACACAAAGGTGCCGAGCTGGGACGAAGGTAAAACCTGTAACCACGCACCCGCCTCAAGGCACACAACCGCCTTCAATCACGCAACATTCGAGCCTGTAGCCTGACCCATTAAGCCATCCCAAGTCCGTTCACAAGCAACCCCACCCCATTACCTTTGTATAGTTCGATCATCCGGCCACAGATCTCCCACACCCAACGACGACCAAACCACCATAGCCTCTGGCACAAAGGTTAAAGGGACGGGTTACAGACATAATCAGGAATAATGAGAGCTACAAGGTCCCCCACCCCATGAACCGAAGACAAAAAGGCAATCAAGCCAACACCATGCAGTGCGCCCTTGATAGTGTTGTTGACCCGTCTAACCTCGTCCTCAAACAGCCAGGTAGGAGCTGTCTTCAACAAATAATATACCATCCGAAGCATGGAAAACCAATGTCTCAACAAAGTGTCTCAAGAAAACGACATGCGCAAACAAATGCGTTAGGTGATTCTGGGCCGAAACCAATGCCTGCCTCTTGGCTTCAAGAGCTGAGCCAACTCCTTCGGGAATAATTGGAGCACCAAGCAAATTCAATCCAGCTTTCCCGGGACCAAAGATTCTAAACTCCCCAAAGATTCCCTGCTCAGTGCCCCACATGCGTACAATTCGCACTTCTCTGAATTTACCTCAAGCCCTATCTCCCTCAAAGCTGGTACAAGCTTCTTTAAATCGGCTTAAACCTCGTCCGGACGGGTGCCAATAGTGCCATCATCCAGGTATCATACATTCAACGGTGAGCCTATATCCGTGACGATCCCCTTACTGCGCACCCACCTGCGAAGATACCAAACTACCGTTGAAATAAAGTTTTTCAACGTGAGTAAGTCTCACAGTAGTTTAATGTTCAATGGTACACCAAACTGCCGTTGAAATAAAGGCGACTTGGCTCGCGATAGCATTGGTGCAGAAAGGGATATAAAGAAGGGACTTTATCCAGCATCTCCTTCAACATTATATCCCTTTCAACACTTTTGAAAGCATTCCTTATGTCAACCTTTACCACAACAGCACCCGGTAGCTTCGCTTGCGATTGCAAATGATCGTGTGGTATATTATAGCCGCCTCACACCCTTGGGTGGTGCCAAACCCCATCTGCCTTGGATGCAGACATTCGGCCATCACTTTCCGCACCGCTGGACAACCCAACTTCGCCACCAGACGACGAAACGTCGATCCCCCGGGAATGGTTCTGACACCTCCATTGTTTTTTGAAAAGGCACTCAGAGAAGTTTCATAGATATGAACAAACTCCAGGATTAAGCGAACCCATCAGCAAAAAATACATAATTTAGTAATGAACTCCAGTAATCGGACCCCACTGTCACCTGCCGAAACCGATGTCAACTCCTTAAGGTGCTGCGGGCGCAACCCATAAAAGCCAAAAGCCTCCGCCACCTCAGGAGGTACAATCGACACCACATGGCCATCCTGGTCAGGTGCTTGTGGGAAAATGAACCTTGAAGTGGATGGGTGCTTATCCCTGAGCAACCTTAACGTTGGCTCACTCGATGCTAACGAAGAGTCCGACACCATCAGACGAACAGCTCCCCTCGAGTCTCCCTCATGAACCTTGGCCTCTATTGTGCTATAGATTGAACTCGGTCTCCAGGCTCCGCTTTCCTTGGGACAAAAAGGTACCGCGGAGTTACAAACATTTTAACCTCGGAAGTCGAAGATTGGTCCAAACCCCGGTCAGGAACCCGCAGCACCGTGAACTAAAAGGACAGTAGGTTGTACCAATGCCCGACACTATTTGTCCGCAAGCAATTCCCAATGACCTGACACAGTCTCTCAGCTGCAAGACTTCTGGCGCCCTTGAGTATGTGTTTCAAGACTCTAACTTCTAACCTGAGCCTTAAGGTGCGCCAAACCGGCAAGAGTCGTTGGGCCCACAACCTCTTGCACCACATCACTCGAGCTCAAAGTAACAGTGATCTGTAGAATCGCATTTTCTATTGTGTAATTAAAAAGAAGGTGTTAATTTTATTTTATTATTTGAGCTGTCAGACAGTATTTCGTAGCTTCCGGGGTATAAGTGGTTGGTAATTGTTACTTTGGAGTAATATTTATTTTTTGATCTCGTATTTGTGCTATAGGTAGTCCTGTTTTAATTTGTGATCTCACAATTCAGAAGAATTTTGCGTTACTTACGTTTAAGTTTCTGTTTTTATCTATGCTGTTTAAGATTTAGAAGTGATTTTTAGGTCTGGAGCATTTTCAAATGACAGCAAATAAACATCAATTCATACTTACATCGTTTTCATTTTGCTACCTTTTGGTGACTTGCAACAGTAACGTCAATTAAATGCACCTGGTAACTAAGTGTTATGTCATTAACGTCAAAATGAACACACGTAAATAATAGTTATAAGTAGCTACAACAATTTTGCTTTATACTAAAATACTTGGTTTGGAGCGGTCCATACATTTACCTGCATCATTTACAGCATTTTTGCGTAACAGAAAAAAAAGTGCTTTTGTTGTAACCCACAAAAACATTGACTAAAACTAACTTCTAGTAAATTTCAGGTATTGGACTTGATAGACATTGGAAAAATACACCTAGATCTGAAATATCATTTTTGTAGGTGTAATAGTTTAGAAAATATGATTTTTTTTCTAAAATTTCAAGAGTTTTTTGGCTCTGGTGAACATTTTACATTTTGTGGGTTACAGCAGGATTGCTTTTTACCGTCGATATATACCAATAGCTATACCGATAGTTTATCGATATAGGAACTCCCTACTTGTCAATCGGTTTTGCCCCGCGGATTCCTATGTCTGATCATGAAACAATGAGAAAAGTGTGTAATTGTAGCAGATAGGTGCTTAAGCAATTATACATTATTTATTTTACAACTTTCTCTAATTTAAAATGCACCTAAAGCAGTCCAAGAAGAGAAGTTGTTACACTTAATATAAACAATTAAATTGAAACATTAATAACATGTAGCTATTTCGTCAAAAATGTGCCCTTGCGTGGTAAATAAAACTGTCGACCCGTTATGCAGTAGGCATTCCTACAGTGAACAAGAAAAATTGCGAATCCTTTTTTATATCGAGAATCAAAATTCTACAAAAGTATCTGATTATGAAAAAAGACGACCAAGAAAAAAACTACTAACAAATATTGCTTATAAAATACAGGAAAAAATAACGATTGGAAACTTTTACAAGAAAAACTTATTAAGAAAATGATAATTATGAAAGGAAAGAAGGCGTTTGGATTATTTTATACTGGCGAACAATCAGGACACTTGTGTCTATACACAAAAAGACGGTCGCATTTATTACAGCAAGAAAAAAATAATATAGAAAAGTACATCTTAACAAATCTGCTAGCTTAGTAAAAGTTTAAAGCACTATTGCACTTTTCGTATTTCTATACTGCGTTTTCCATTAGTTGTGGCACAGGCTACCGTCGCGCCCCAGGCGGCGGCGGCGGCCGTCGGAACTAATGGCTCATTCATACATAAATAAGGGATGCGAATCGAACAAAAGCCTGGGACTTTTTATGCGCTCCGTTCAAACGATTTACAAAAAAGGAAACGCGAATAGCGCCATATATTCCACTGTTCTCGACGCAGTTGTAAAGATTTCTCAAACTGCTCTGTTTATGACATGCATTTTTAATTGAACCTTTGTTTTTAGCTAACGGGTGCTTACATTATTGCCAACACTCCTATGAAATGAAATACAACTTGAGCCAAGTACCTACACCTAAACGCATTATCTAAAAACCGACCAAATGCGTGTCGGACTCGCGCACGTAGGGTTCCAAACCAAAAACAACGAAAAAAAAGTCGGTTTTTTTATTCTATAGGAGTTCCCCTTAAATATTATTATTTTGTTTTTACTATTTGTTATTGTAGTGACAATACAAACACATGATCTATGAAAATTTCAACTGCCTAGCTGTCACGGTTTCTAAGATACAGCTCGCCACGGGCGTAGCCAGGATTTAGTTTCGGGGGGGGTTTGACCAAAA
>BHDV01065402.1:30632-45640 GCA_005406045.1 Adoxophyes honmai
CATCTGCCCCGACCGGGGATCGAACCCGGGACCTTAAGCTTCACAGTCAGGTTCTCTAACCGCTGGACTATCCGGCCGTCAAAAAATAAAAAATAGGGTCTCGTTTACACCCTTTGGGTACGAAACCCTAAAAACGGTCACCGTAAATGAAATTCCGATGACTGCCTAAGATCGTTAAGAAAACAAATGCACTGTATGGAGAAAACACGCGAAACTAAGTTAACACGATTGCCACCTGAAAGACACAGTTTCATAAGGTTTAAAGTGACTTAAATTTAATTTCCCTTAGCTTTTTTGAAGCTCAAATTACTGCGCCATTTTGTTGACCTAAAAAGACTGCCTCTTTACCTTAAACTTAAACAGAGTACCTATATCATCATGATAGCCCGACTTCCACCATTACTTCGCGCCCAAGGTCCAAGTGTGCGAAGGGCGGGAGGTATAACTATATTTTGCGAACATTTTGCTAAGAAGGCCGCACTTGCCGTGAACAACAAACATAATGGGAAGCAGTAAGTGCCCCAAGCTGGGAGGACAGCGTATACTATAACGGCGTTATGCAAAAGCGACATTTTTAGATAAAACATGGCGGAAGGAAGTCTTACACAAAAGTTTATAGTCATTAGGAAACTAAAATACTGTAATGAGATTACTGCATACAGGGAGCTTTTGAAGGTTTATCACCTTGCACATTTTACCGTAAATATTTTAACCAATGGTCGGGTCAAGTCAGTAAAATATTGTTAAATATGACGGTTAACTAAATAATGGCTTTGGCACAATCGCACCCGCCCCAGTCACGTGACATCATGTGACATTCAGAATAATAGGGGTTAAAAATTCGGATTTATTAAAATCGGAATACTTATGTTCAGAGCTTTACAATGTTCGTTATTATAATAATCGGTACATATTATGAAATTCGTGATCCCGATAATTGAAATATAGTTTTTCTTGTTTATCTAGGTGGGTAGCGTACCAGATTGAATGCATTATAAAATTTATGAACGTAAATTTTAGGTCAAATAACACTCAGTAGCTGAGAAAATAAGTAATTCATGAAGGATACTAAACATTTTAATAAAACATAGTAAGTAGGTAGGTGTATTATGCATTATCATACCACATCCGATGAGCAACAATAATTAGTTATGTCCTTTATCTCGCATCAAAATTAATAACCAATACTATATCTTAATCACCAAAACAATTTTCCTTGTAGATTACAGAATAGAAATTACTGAAGGTAAAAGCTTATCCTTTATGTGTTCCAACTGTGACTTTTTTACAACAAAGTAGGCAACCAAATCTAAAAAATATCGTAATCCCTAGGCCAAGGTTAATACGAACAATAATATGAATGGTTATTGCATTTTATTTCTTCATATGCTTGAAAGAGACGAACGCACGCCCTTCGGTAGAGCGGCGTCCCGCTCCCCCCCACGGGAGTGTAATCGTAATACACGTCCTCTGTAATTTGATTATACAAAACCGTTTGCTGCAATGCTTACGCTGAATTAGAATTTTATACATTACCTACTGTAATGTAATGGTATCTTGGAATGTACGGATGTACGTGCACGAAATCGAATATAGTTTACTTACTTTGATCCCTTATTTGTTGATTTCAGATCAGCCTACGACAGGTTTAACAATTAGGTTCATGAAATCTCATAATTTGTCTACACATCTCAAAGAAAAAAAGTATTGTGGATGACAAATGCCCAAGGCCCGATTTATCAATGTTCTCGGCAAAGAGGATAAATGACACGGGTGATGGTGTGAATCACCCCTTAAGTAACGATCCGTATGAGTTGGCTTACGGTACACGGTGGTTTCCAGTCTACCGTCCAGTCTTCGCATTACCAAAACATCCAAAAAAGGTAAACAACCATCACTCTCTGTCTCCACGGTGAACTTAACCTTATTGTGCAATGTGTTAAGGTAGTCTGAAAACTGTGACCATTCATCTCTCGAAACGATCGCAAAAATGTCATCCACAAACCGCCACCAATATCTAGACACCATGGACGCGTTGGTTAAAGGCTTCTCTCTCCAACCACTCCATAAAATCGTGAGTAGTTTCGTTTTTTCACTATGAGTGAGTCTCACGGTAACTTTATGTTTAAAGGATCACATATCATAATAGTGAATAAATTACTTTTCTAAACAATATTCTTTAGGGTTTAGGCTTATCTGCTACTATTTCAAAACATACTGTACAATTCGACTTGATTTGAAAGAAACCTCAAATTCAACTCAAAAAAAAACTTTCAACCCTCCTCATGCTGCTTTAAATCTACAAAATGGCTGTCATGGGCTGGTAGGCCAGTAAAAGAATACTGCCAAATTAGTTCTAAAAAGCACGTAACTTCGCTGACTGCTGTATTTGATACGTAGAATGAAAACATTTACGCCCAATCTCTGTAATTATGGCGGCCATTCAAAAAAATATGCGAACTGCCAAACACCGAGCCACTCGAGCTGTGCGGCTTGCAAGTGTCAGATGTCACGAAAACATCCGCGATACGGGAACGTGTTCAAAGTTACCCTCGGTTTGCTGTTCGCTGAAAACATGGTACCTACTGACTTTACTGGTCGGTTTTAAGCTCAATCAAAATGTAAAAAATTACATACAAACATCACCTGTGTGGTGTCGGGTTAGAATGAAGTCTCTCGGGCGACTAAAAAAATTGGTTGAGGTTTGCTTTAGGCGACAGGCTAGCAACCTGCTACTATTATACCTCTTCCCTCTTCCATCTGTTTTCAAACCTAAAATTATGCTCCATATTGACGTGACTACAAAGCGTGGAACAGTCATTGTTTGTTTGTGTCGCGTTTCGTGTCCTCTACCTACCCCATTTGGGAACATAGGCGTGATTGTATGTAATCGCGACTGTATACCCAATGGGGCATGCGTTTCATAGCCATTACAGCATATTTCTAGGTTTAAATACAGATGTTAGGGGTATAACAGTGACAGGCTGCTAGCCTGTCGCCTAAGGCATCCATAAACCTATTTCCTTAGTCGCCTCTTACAACATCCATGGAGGAAATGGAAAAGTAAACACGACACAGCACAGGTCACCAGGTAGAATTTAATCCAGAGACTTGACTCAGCACAGCCATCCTTATACGTCTTTCAGTCACAGTTTGTCTCCGAAACTTCTTCATGCTGTCAACAAATAAAAAGTGGTTTTAAATAATGGCCTTTCCTTTAATGCGCGCTCTACACTCGCGACGCGAACACCCGCGAACGCCCGCGAAAGCCGCGAATCGCGAGAGTAGATGTTGTTCACGCCTTGCGTTCGCGCTTAGTTATTATGCGTGAGCCGCTGCGTAAATTCACGCCGTGAATTCACGGAGCGACTTCGCGCCGCGAGTGTAGAGCGGGCTTAATTTATCGCAAGTAGACCAAATGAAGGAGGCTGTTCAAATTTTAATTTGCTCCCTCAGCGCCCTAGTCCGAATACTTTGGGTTTGTTTTTCAGCTCATCGCAATCCACTTTAGATGTACAAAGCCACGATATAGGTAGGTACGGAAAAAAGGTACTGTGAAGGTTACAGTGGAGAAAAAATGTTTAGCAGTTGGACATAATTCTGAAATTGGTCGATTATTTCCAACCAGGTAAGTAAAGCAAATAGGCACATAGTTCGGATAAAACTCAACAATGGCGTTTGTCATTATCATACGAACAAATTGCCAATCATTCAATTTCATCTACTATACTTTCAACAGTATCAATAAGTTTTTGTTCGGCAAAGGAACGTAACATAAACAGCCTGACCCGAGGGAATCTTTCATTTTCCGAGGTAAAAGTGGATATCCATGCGTTATTCTGACTATCTCTAGTGGGTACAGTCGCGAACCGGGATCGTTGAGCCACTTGCCACTGTTCGCAATTTAGACGTGTAATCAATCAATGACCGATGTGACCGACTAGACGTTAGCTATTGGATTAGTATTACACGACCAAGTTACAAACACTGGTAAGTAGCTCAACAATCCCGGTTCGCGACTGTACAATGGGATTAGGTGCTGGTTGTACGACCCGCATTGGCCATAATCGGGAAGGACATTTGTACCTCTAATCTTCATCCTCTAACGAGAAAGGTTTGTTTGCATTTCTTTGATAAAAAAGTCTATTCTAATCTTAAATCAAATTGCGTAGCTTCTTGTGAGTAGGCTACTTTATCATCTGTTTATAATCATTAAAGATGCTTAGATGATTAGAAATTGTTACATTGGAGCTAAAAATTCTATTTTTTAAACTTCTAAACAAACGGTTTCAATCTGGATGGAAGAGCTGTGTACCTAACAGTGACAGGTTGCTAGCTTGTCGCCTAAAACAGCCATTAGGCTTTTCTCAGATAAACAGTAGTAAGTAAACAAATATTTGACTTAAAACTTAAATCACTCTATGTGACATACATATGATTTTTTTCTTTGTTGCTACTAGTAGCAGTAGCAGGCTACTGCTATTATGACTTGTGACGTCACATCGCGGCCGGTAGCATTACGATACTTCAAATGACAAAATAAAACATTTTAAAATTGAATTTTAGAGCGTACCTAACGACCCCGTTCATTGAAGGAAATTGAAACAAGCATTTCGGTTTCCTTAGTGACGTATTTTATGAAATTCAATAAATTAACGTATACTCCTCTTTCATCTATTGTCTCTTTATTGTCTATTTTTATTCCTAAAATAGAGCTAAAAGTGTCTACGAAGCTTTTATGCATGTAACGTTAAATGTCATCTGCCTACTACGCGCGTTCTGTAAAATTCAATATAGGTAAAGTAGCTCATACTGTTTACGGCTGAATGATTTTTTATTTTTATTTTTAATACCGTAATAAAAGTAAAAGGATAACTTAACGTTTTAAGATTTCATGTTTCTAGAAGATAACAGCAGTCCAGTGAACACAGTGATGTTCTTAGTGCTCTGCAGTAGTCACCTTGTCGCACGCTCCTAGATGAAGGACTGCGCAATGGTGCAAGACCTATTGGATTCGACTCGACTTCAAGACTCTACTTTTAACGACGTTTAAATTTGACACAAAATTAACTCATAAGTTAAAGCTAAATCCGTACGACTACGAGTATATGAAACTGGCAAGATTAAATAGAAAGAAAGATAAAAAAGACACTTATGTTGATCTAATCTAAAATAAGCCACAACAATAATCAAATAATAACTCAATGCAAACAGTGCCAAAACGCACTCTCTCAGCACGACGACCGCCACGCAGATTTCCAGTACAAATAAATAAATAAATATCCCGTACATTTTCGCATCTTAAACATAGCCCTCAAAAGCCCACCTTTGCCCAAAAGGTGAATCTATCACAATTTCCCGTCGATCTAAAAACTCGGCGAGGCGGGCAACACCGACCTTATACATGTTGATGCGCGCTCAGGTGGCGTTATTTACCGCGCTCACTTCCCGCAGTCGTAAAGACCTCGTTAAAACGTGCACTGACTAACTAATGACTTATGAGGACGCGGAGCCTCCAGCTATCCGAGTAAGCGCCGAGGGCCCATCGCGTTGGTGTGTAATTATTGCTGTGTGCGAGCCTGGAGTGGGATGTTGTGTAGACTTTTTTGTTAGCCATGGGAAATAGGTAAAGTGGTCGTTTAGTTATATATGAAAGGAATAGAGAGATCTCCCGACTCTGGGTAAAGGTTAGGGTATTGTGGGCGATGGGCTAGCAACCTGTCACAACAGTGATGTTCACATGTGATGTTGCAACATCACGTTTTACGTGTGTGGTTACCCTATTGCTAAACGTGGCAATATTTTTTTGAATTCTTGTGCTCTGCCTACCCCTCTTGAGAATACAGGCGTGAGAATATGTATGTATGTATAGAGAGATTTCTCTCCAGGCTGATGTTATGCCGGACCGAAGTCCACAGAGAGAAAGTTGGAAGTTGTATTTATGGAACCGATCATCGAAACTTCGTTAGCGCGATGTAGGATTGTTTAGTTCAGCTATTCGACGAATGTGGCGCTGGGGCGCTACAGTTATATGAAACTAGCTTTTGCCCGCGGCTCCGCTCGCGTTAAATTCGAGGTATCACAGAAGAGATAGCACACATACCAATTTTATAGCTTTCTACATTGAAAACTTCCACTCCTCACTTTAGGGAAATGGGGGGTTTTGAAGAGACAAAATGTAGCCTATGTCACTCTCCATGCCCTAAACTATCTCTATCTAAAAAATCACGTCAATCCATCGCTCCGTTTAGCCGTGAAAGACGGACAAACAAACAAACAAACACACTTTCACATTTATATATTGGTACGGATGGATTATGAAATGTTGAAATGCCATTGTTGAGCTTAAGTTTGCATGTGTTAGTTAGTCTTGTTCTATGTAGTTAGTTTTATGGTTTCACCGAGGGCCCATCATGTTGGTGTGTAATTATTGCTGTAGTGTGCGTGCTTGGAGTGGGATTTTGTGCAGAGTTTTTGGCGGTGAACGTCTATAGCGTTATGTTGGAGGTCATGGGAAATATGAAAGTGATCGTTAGCTATAAGAAATGGATTGTGAAATGTTAAAATGGCACCTACCTGTGTGATGTCTGATGTCGGGTTTAGAATAACACCTCTCCATTTATTTAGTGGATGTCGTAAGAGGCGACTGAGAAAATAGGTTTAGGTATGCTTTAGGCGACAGGCTAGCAACCAAAGCGTAAAATAGTTATAATCATGGTTTTGTCTATGTGATCTATGTCACGTTTCGCGTGCTCTGTCTACCCCATTTGAGAACATAGGGGTGATTGTATACATATATGAAATGGCATCTTTGAGCTTGAGTTTTTGTGTAGCGTAGTTAGTCTTGTTCTAGTTAGTCTCTTGGCTATGACATACGGATGGACAGACAGACAGAAACATGTGACGAGTCTACTATTATAAGGGTTCTGTTTTTTGCTATTTGGCTACAGAACCCTATTAAGACTAGTACTACTAAAGACCCTAAAAAGACTACTTACGTTCATAGATACATTACATTCGCAAATATTTCTAACACTAGGAACTAGAGTAACTATGCGACTTATGCGACCTGTCCATTCATCATCATCATTATCAGCCGATAGACGTCCACTGCTGGACATAGGCCTCCCCCAAGGATCTCCACAATGACCGGTCCTGAGGTGCCCACATCCAACGGCTTCCCGCGACTTGCACCAAGTCATCGGTCCACCTTGCGGGGGACCTGTCCATTATCATGTTTAATTCCCATAATTTCCTCCCCGCCTTCACGCACGCAGTAAGATCATTTTATAAGCGAGTAGATGTTTTGTTGTAGTTTACTGTGTCGGTTACAGCAGTTAATATTAATAATAATGACTGCCCTCATTACAGTTGTGGTTGATACTCCAAGCGTAACCATAACATGTCAAGTAAATACACGATTCTCAAATAGTGAACCATTTAATTTCCAGCAAAATATAAAGTAATATCACTAGAGTGATAAAGTTTAATAATTGCTGTGTGGCTACAGGATAGAATAACACTTCTCCATTTTTGGGTGTCGTAAGAGGCGACTAAGGAAATAAGTTTAGGTAGGCTAGCAACCTGTAACTATTATACCTTTTTTATCTTTTTTAAACCTAACATTTTCAGGATTCTGTCTATGTCACGTTTCATGTGCTCTACCTCCTCCATTTGGGAACAAAGGCGTGATTGTATTTATGAACGTACCACTACATAATATAAAACAAAGTAGCCTTCCTGCTGTTTGTCCCTATGTGTGCTTTGATCTTTAAAACTATGCGGCGGACTTTGATGCGGTTTTCTTTAATAGATAGAGCGATTCAGAAAAAGGGTTTATAGTATGTAAATACATGCATAATATAGTACAAAAACATAGATCAAATGAGTTTTTGAAAGTGATGTCGTACCTAAATACAGTATTACCAAACTAAGAATTCCTCTGGACATACCTGCGCAGTTGACGAGTTTTGTGACGCAGGAAACTTCGATCTACCAATGATAAAAAAGATTTTTAACACTCGAGTTTTGATTGGTTATTGATTGATGTCACAGACAGATGACTCATGACATATGTCCAGGCTGGCGTAACTAGGAACAAAAAACCTTTTCTATGGACTTTGCATGTCAGATCATTACCATCATACTAAAACAAAACGTCAGGACAGTTTATTATTAAACGGTTTTACTTAGCTTACAGTGTTACCAAAATAATAATAATGGTAAAAGAGACTTTCGCGCGCTAAACTCTTGCGTTGTTTTTGGTTATTGATTGATAGGGATCTATATCTGGATCCCTAATTTTTTTTAACCTATTTTTTTTTTCCCCTAACGTTTTTTGCCATAATGATCATTTGTCCTAAAACTCATATGCCCTATTTTTGGTTAACCTAACCATTTTATTTCAAAAACGATTGTTTTAGCACTCCGCTCGCTTCGCTCGCTATTTATGGTCATAAAATAAACCTAACCTAACCTAACCTATTTGATTTCTAGCCTACCTAATTGATTCCTGACTATTTTTAAATTATGCGAAATGATTATTATGGCAAGTGATCGTTAGGGGAAATGCCCATTAGGACAAAACGGTTCGGGCAAGTGATTTTAGGACAAACGATGTTAGGAATCGCGAGGTACACCCATTGATAGATGTCACGTCAACATGACAGCCGCCCGTTTGGTTCGTCATGTTGGTAATGATCAGCCATGCAAACTGATTCCATTAGCTAGTATGGGAGTCCTGACTCTTAAAACGTTCGGCTACTCTCGGATATCGTTCTGTCCCTCTCGGCGCAGACGGTAACAGCCGATCGGAGTTATTTTCTTGGGAAAACTGTACCCACATGTTATTGCGCTTACATTGTAAACGATTGATGAACTTTACGAGATAGATCAAAACAATGTACTACAGTAGTGTACAGCTGTGAATGTTGTAAAGACAGTCGGTAGTATATTTACGGGACGGGTCGCTATTTTACAATATTTAAAAATTATTCCCTAATCCCTGTGTGGTGTCGGGATAGAATAACACCTCTCCATTTCTTCCGTGGATGTCGTAAGAGGCGACTAAGGAAAAAAGGTTTAGGTATACTTAAGGCGACAGGCTAGCAACCTGTCACTATTGTACAGCAGGCTGCAAAATTGCATGGACAGCTTAGAGGCGGCAATCGTTTGGCGTCTAAAGCCGTGTTTTCATGACCATCACTAGATGGCGCTTTAGCTGCGACTAAACCGTTGTGATCATGTTTCACTAGATGGCGTTTTGCCCGATATGCTGCATAAATGGAAGATTACACACCTTTTTATACGAATTTATGTTTTTATACATTTTTACGTTATCCTTGGTTCTTTGAATTAGATATTATACTTTTATTTTCCATAATTTCCAGCGTCTTTATTTACAATCCTAACACTAGAATTATAGCATTATTTTGCAAAGCCTTCAACAAAGCCCAGTGGCTTCGTTGAATCGGTATAGGACTAAAGTATCACAAGCGTAAAGGTGCCTCCGGATCGATTCCTATGAGTGTAACTTTTTGTTTGTTTTTTAATTTTATTTTTATAAAATATATTTATCACTTTTAATTCTAAATATGTATTTATCATTGAACAGAGGATTAAATAAAACCAGAGTTTGATATAAAACAGTTTACTTAAATCATTCAAGAGCTGATTCTCAATAATTTATCGTTTTTAATAGAACAAAAACCATTTGTGTGTAAATTTATTGAGGTTTTATAGCTTAAGTATTCGTTTCCAGAATCGGAAAGATGATTGAAGCTTTACCACAATAAAAATACATAATTTTAATAGCGTAATTAAAATTGCATAATCCTGGTTAACAAAATATAGAATGATTGATAATTATAATTAACTCACATTCTCTTTCAAGCAATGGTCACTTGGCATTAGTTCACATTTTGAATAACAACACATCACGTTCACATTTTAAAATACTAAATAAGTGGATTTCGTGTCGTGTAATAACGTTTGATTTGACTACATGGATGGTGATTAAGGTTGTAGATTTCCTCGTTATGCGGAGCACGACGAATGATAGTCATACACATCAAACACATTTCTCGTGGCGGTTGGTTGGAATAAAACCATATTCTTCGTGATTCTCCGGGTGTAGGGCTAGGTATAACTAATGCTGCATAGCGTCTAAGAGACGGTGTCTGCCGGGCCTCGACTACATAATTATCTCCAAACCCAAGAAACGATCCGATTTGCGCTGTAACAAACGAGAGAGTTAGTTTTTTTGTTTTAAGTGTCATCAAAAATCAATTCACAAATTTATCATTTAGTAGACATCTTTAGTAGAAAAAATACTTACGGTTCAACTGTTTCATTCATCTCGTAAAGTAATAATTATGTGCGACATGAAATAATTAAACATAATGCTGCCTCGAGAACTTATATTTCTGTCGAATAAACGCACATAAGCAATGAGCAAGTAGAATCATAAATATAAGGGCCGTTCTTCAGCCGTACGATTTTTCGTGTTCTCAAGTTCAAGTGCTTGTGAAATCTAAATTTTAACAGATAACCTTTTAAAAAAATTACCTTACGTAATTCACACTTTATTCTGCTCAAAATAAGTCTAACAATAGTATATTCTTATTATTAAATGCGCGAAACAAAAATCTAAAGTCAGTGGAGTCCATATTTTCGCCTTGTCCCACCTCCAAAATTTGTTAGTTGATGACATATACTTCGAAAACTAAACGCGAAAACTATAAGTTTTTGTTGTTCACAGCAAGCCAATTACATGATAAATTGAATCCTATTGCCTAAATAATTATTTTTACGTTAGTTTATTTTTAAAGCCACTTTTAAAAAGTGTCCCGAGTTTTGCGTCTTAACCAAATTCGGCCATAAAACGCGTCGTACTGCTCAAACGCATACTCCGAGAGACATCCTCGATACGTTCCTAGAAAGAGTCTGTCACGCCGCGACGGCTAAACAGTGTGAATCTGTGATTTATTGTGTCGTAACCGAATCACGAAGGAAAGAAAACAACACGAATTTTTTGTCACAGTTAAAAGTGATTACCATATTATTTTTTTCTCGCATGTTTTGTTAATATATTTAACTCAGATTATTTTGACATATTAAACAGTGTTATAACTACTTACAAAAAAAATATTGAGTTTTTATCAATAACCGTTTCGAAGTAATTAATTAAAAACTAAATTGCTCACGTGATTACCGCGACGGTGATTACCGTAATTTGAGTGATCTCCGCGGTTTTATAGACGTGGTAATAACTATATTGGTCATTTATTGAGTTATCACTGTAAAATATATAAGTTTTAAATAATGCTTCCCTTGATTAAGAATATTACTCTGTGCAACACAAAAAAATATATACCTAATAAAAAAATAATAATTTCACGTTTCTTTTTTTTATCAATGGTTATCATTAATTAAAATTATTATACTATTACTTAAGATGTTTATAATTCAAGGCTATAAATGTATAGCATAAAAAGTCTAGTGATATCTATCAATAAACATGATTTCATGCCAATATTGTTTGCTTGGGTGATTACCGAATTATATGAAAAAAGAAAATTTAATTATCTCGATAATTATAAGGTTTAAAGTGATGCCTCTTTTTGCAAAACGTTTGAAATGTGAAGCATTATTCGATTTATTCATAAAAACACACATTAACATAAAATGAAATTATGCCTCGGAGTGTCACGCAAAACTGCTTTGGTCGTGGAATGACCCATAATCTTATTAGATCACATAACTTGTTTGTTGAAATGGATCTGATATTATGTTTTCTCTTCAACCTACCTTCAATCTTATTACATATCTTGAATCTACCCTCTTAATTTTTAGTCAACATGAAGTTGCGTTCTTATTGGAATGTCGTTAAGGTCTAATTGATTGTGTTAATAATAGTGACAGTAAATTTCGCTGCAATGTCTAATGACTGCTTGGCCAGATGCGTATACGGCACGCTTAATCTCCAAAGATCTTAGGCGATCTGGGTTCGAATCCATGCTATGATTATAAAAATATTGTGTTTTTTTAATCGGACATTTGGAGTGTTTTGAAATAAAGATTTCAAGTTTTCAAATATGTTTATTAATAAAAAAATAAAAAATATGGGAATTGTGGCATCTTGTAGTACCTAATTGACTAAAATTTAATAAAATTGTGAAGACGAAGAGGAAAGATACCAAAAACATTGAAATTTTATTTTAGTTTTGAAATATTTAGATGTTACAACGCCATCTAGTAGAAAATCATCGAACTAATACGGCTTATTGTTAGTTAGCTGCCTAACGCTGTTGCACTGCGTAAATAGCTACACACGATCTTCATTTCGATTTGTCCATGCACTTTTGCATCCTAGTGTACCTGCCACCTCAAAACCTGAAAAAATATTACTTGTGCTAGAAGTGGCCACAAAACGTGAAATAGTCATCGTTTTGTCTATGTAGCGTTTTGTGTGCTCTGCCTACCCCGTTTGGGAATACAGGCGTGATTGTATGTATGTATGTAAAAATTATTTAACACCGTGTGTGATACTGATATCAGGACTAGCGTTAATTGTGAAACATCCGATACCTCTACCAAAATAAATCAAACAGCGAAACGTTAAAAAAACTACAACGTCGACTAACAACCTGAACCCACAGTTACAGTCAATTTTAAAAACAAAAGCTAGCGACATCGCGTATTGCGTTACAGAATAATTAGAGGCAACGTGCCCGGGGCGCGGGATAATAAAGGGCCTGCAAAAGTCGGGCTTTCATTATTCTAGTTAGGTTTTACTGCCCCAGGTCGCACCTCGGGTGACGATACGTGAGGTCGTCGGGGGCAAAATATTCCACCAACACCGCCATGTTTTTCGGGAGAAATCATCGATTTCGATATCGAACTCTTTGCGTTGAAGGATTGTAACGACTAAAATAACATAAGCCTTAAGGCGTCTATCAATTTTTAAACATATGTTTCTGAAATCCTGTTACCCATGTGGTTTCGTGTTTAGGATAAAACCTCTCTATTTCTTCCGTGGATATCGCAAGAAGTGAATAAGGAAATGGAGCAAACTGTCACTATTATACTTACCTCTTTCAACTACATTTGTACTGAATTATGCTAAAAGTGATTACTTGACGTGAAATTGTCATAGATTTGTCTAAGGTTCTCTTCTGCCTACCTCATTGGGGAACATAGGAGTGATTGTATGTATGTATCATAAGGTACAGACTAATCGCGCATCCGTACGGTTGCTATAAAATTAAACTTTCAGGTAATATAATAAAGCTGGTAAATGTAATCAGAACTTTACTAGATATCTGGTAAATCGCGGGTGTAGCTAGCACTCGTGAAGCCCGTAATCGCCCGCATGTAAGCACCCTTTGAACCCGGCGACGCAAAGTTTTCAGACTGTTTACCTGAACGGCCGACAACGCAATCGATTATGTATAAACGTACGTATATTATACATCCCTAGTAATAGTGAACAAGGAAGGGGAAGGTTCAGTTTCGGCGAGATTTGCGGATACCGAAATAAGGGCTCAGTAAATATTTGATGTAAATAACATGTATATGAATGTGACGAAATATATATCCGAATAAAAAATCGGTTGTCTGTAAAATCGGCTTACGGACGATGGTTGAACGTGACAACGTCATAAGAAAATACTGATGGAATGGTTCCATTTTTCAAAAGTTTTTTTTTAATTTTATTTAATTTTATTTTGAATGAATTACTACAGTATATTCATTCAATATTATAATAAAATTAACATATTTTATAGCATGCATTAAAAAAAATACAAAAAGAACCCTTTCGAACCGGATTTGAACCAGGGACCTGTGACTCTACAGTCCACCGCTCTACCAACTGAGCTATCAAAGGCTGAGAATTGGAGTTGAAATTCTGATAAACTTTCTGCAACGTAGTTGGTTTAATGGAACGCCTCAAATATCGAGGTAACACCGCATACGTCATGTTTTTTCGTCCGTGCAAATCCATCGAATTATAAGACGTTGTCACGTCAAAAATTATGTAGGTTACCATGATTGTTACACTTAGGGCTCAGTTAGTTGTAAGGAGCTTTAGGAGCACTTTTAAATAGGTACGGGGGTCGTTTAGGATTGCACGAGACTCTAAACTTATAAATGTATTAAGTATTATTATTCTTTAGTAAATAAAATAACATTTTCAGGAGGTCTGCATCGCACTGTTATATCAGCAGCAAACTTACATTACATTTAAATGGTCTCTATTAATTCATGGCGCTGGACGATCTTTGAAATAGATAAAACAAATTCATCAACTACAGCAACAGCTACAACAATTTACTCGTAGAATGTTTTGAATACATTCAAAACATAGAACACACAGCCATTGCTTTCAAACATGTGCAACTATGTATATTCAACCATCCCGCACCCTGCAGTAAGTATTTTACCTTCATCACGACCAAATATTGCATGTTATTATTTATCTCAAGATCTACTCATATGTAAGTTCTATATAACCTACTCTGAAAAAAAAATGACAGATGGCAGGATTATAGCTATTAAAATGTAAAAATCGTATAGAACGACTAAATATAAATATATTTACAATTTTCATTAAGGTAAACTCATAAATGATACTTAATTGTGTACATACAGGGTGTCCCATAAATCGCGACCAAGCCTGACACCGGAGGTAGGTCTATTCAAGAGCTATCGAATCAACCTAACATGACCTCAGTAAAAGTTGGAGGGTTTTCGAGATTTTGCCAATTTAGTGTTTGTTTCTAACTTCGCCCTTTTTTCACCTCTTAAGTACCATAATTTGTTTAGATAGCTCTTAATCCTCATTTTTTTTATTGTTACATAATCACAAATAGTTAAATTTAATAACAACAGTGTAATTTTGTTCAAAACGTGCGAGAGATATGAATGAAACGTAATTCATTGTCGTAATAAATGATCAACCAAAACAATAAGTTGGCCTTTGATCACCTGCCCTGAAAAAAAAATAC
>BHDV01065402.1:54005-103430 GCA_005406045.1 Adoxophyes honmai
CGTCATTATCAATTATCAATCATAATCATATGAATTCTATTTTGCATGGATGAATGCGAATGTGAAATTGTTTTAATGGCAAATGTTAAATAAATTTCTAGTTAATTAGAACTGAAAATGGCAGAAAACACAACTAATCCGGAGCCTAATGCGAACCCAACCCCAACTGGTCCAAAAAAAGAAGAAGCATGGGGTTACGACTTATATCCCGAAAGGCGCGGAACTTTTTCTCCCAAAATCAGCAATATTCTTATAGGTAAAGAGGGCAAAGAAAACGTTGAAAAATTGAAATGCGAGCAGAATGTCGTTGAGTGTGTTAAAACAAGTAAGTTAGCCCTTGTGTCGAGTTTCAGAAATTTTCTAATTTATTTTTACTAATTGAGTAAACTTGCCCAATATTTTCTTAACATATTTCAAATATGATTTCAGGTCCTATTGTCAAGCTTATGATGAACGCATTAAAGAGCTCTGGATGGTTAGTCCTCTTTTATAATCATATTTAATTTGGTTTTCATCACATAATGATATTATAACCTATATGCACCACATAAATCCTTGGCTTAACAGAAAGTTATTTATAAGAAGTCTAAGTTTTGTGGCCCAATTATTATTTGTTTTGTATATTCATTAATATAATTACTAATAATGGTACTATAATACTCAAGTCTATAATTTAGTGATAGTTGACAAAATTTAAGTTGCCATGATTTTCTTTAATTTCAGCACTATTGATATTCGAAGGCATTTTTCGTGTGAGGTCTGTGATTATTCTGTGAGCGGAGGATATGACCCAGAGCTTAATCAGGTATTGTTTAAGACTTAAATATTGCACAATTATTTTATACCTTGCACTGTTTTTCAATGTAACTCACAAGTCAGTGTAAGTATAACAATTAAAATTTTTGTTTTACAATACTTGATAGATTTTGTCTGTCATACACAAATTTCTCAAGATTTGGTTAGTATGTGTAAATTGTGTAATTATGCCAGTTATGATTGTTCTTCTTCATAGCTCTACACAAATTGTTCTAATCAAAGGATATTTTCCCCAAATTATGTAGTATTCAATTTATGACTGAAATTTTCAGATTGTAGTGTGTCAGAACGTGAGCACAAGAAAAGGGATGGTGCAAGGGGTCCTGGTCCACGAAATGATCCACATGTTTGACTACTGCCGGAACGAGCTGGACTTCAAGAACATGGAGCATCTGGCATGCTCCGAGATCCGGGCTGCTAACCTCACACACTGCTCTTTCACTAGTGCCTGGTCCCAGGGTGACGCTTCCTGGACTAAGGTCAAGAAGGCTCATCAGGTTAGTCTCTTGCATTGTTGTTTTGGCATATTTTTTGTATGGTTTACTTAGTCTCTAGTCGTCCAAGAGACATCACTCATTATGTTGTCTCATAGAAACATGCTTGCATTAAAGTATCATCAGAATGGGCTTCAAAAAAAATTAAAGAGATGTATAAACTTGCATAAATATTTTTTATATTTTGGAAAAAATTACATGCAATCTGTTGCCGGTTTCAGGTGAGAAAAAATAGTTTATTGGCATGGATCTCTGCAAGTGAACATCTGACTTAATAAACTAGGTTTTCTTTACAAGCTACACACCCACTTGTTTACTTGTAAATTTCCAACTTTATTTCTTACAAAATTTTCCAGCCTAGTGACTATAAATATGTAGCAGATCTGTTCTATATGTATTTGTTTTGTGGTTGAAGACTGACAGTTGTTAGAAACAAGTACAATCTCAGTTGATGCTAAGCTACCTAACCACAGTGTTTTTTTGGAGCTCATTTTGGGACAGCCTCATTTTATTGTATAATCAAATGCTACAATATATCACGAATATAAGACAAAAACTCCCGAAGTGCTCTGTGGTATAGTTTTTGAGAAAATTAGTTTCAAAGTTGAAGTCCCGGATTTATGAAGAAACGGAAAAACAATTATTAAAAAAAAAGTACAAACTTCTGACCCACTTTTGCAACGTGGCTCGAGAGGGCTAATATAAAGCTACATTTTGAAATATTAGTTGGTGCGCTAGGGCTTGTCAGTTCCAAGTTAATCGCATTTTCATGAAAATAGTTTTCTTTTTTTTCTGGCTAAGGTCTTCACTATTAGCGGCTGCTTTTTATTTTAAAATGTAGCCATACGTGGAGACTACAAACACAAAAAAAAATCAGCTGCTAGAACCGCGGAACTTCGGAGAAATCATTACTTGAAAAAAATCTCGGATTCCGGGATTATGGTAAAACATTGTCGATTATTTTTAGTGTTCGTTTTGGTCATTAGGATGATAATGCGGGAAGTTAATAACTGTTAAAATCAATTTGAGAGACCATTTTTTTTTTCGTCATCTACCACGTAAACGGATCGTTTTCGTTAGTGGAACTGTTGTGAATTCACTTTCGGCAGTTTCAGTGCCCTCAAATGCAACATCCTCATCGTCATCATCGTCATCGTTGTTATTAAATTCAAACAGTTCTAACATTTCAATGACCGGAGGGGGCAGAGATATCTTTTTCGGGCTATTTTGACGTCTAGTTAGCCTTGTACTGGATAAGGCTGGATCGGATGACTCAAGCGCTCTTTGAAATAAATCTTTAAAAGTGTGCTGTCTACTGTCTTTCTGGCAATGGCGTTCGCGATCGTATCGCCAAAATTTGTTTCGAGACTCTCCACCCTGTTCAGACAGCAATCCTACTGGCAGCGCTGAACTTTCAATAATGTTTTCGACGTGAATTAAAATTTTGAGCATAGTTGTGGTCTTTTACATATTTTTTTTGCCAAATCTTTATAAAAATTGCCGAAGGCTTCAGGTTGCACCTGACCACACGAACCCAATGCTGGTTAGTAAGACAAGGTATGTGACCGCTATTTACAATATCTAGAAGACCAATAAACTCTGTATTGTAAAAAGTAAGTAAACAAACACAATTGACAAACAATTCATAAAATAGGCTTCAGTCAATTAAGCTTAGAGTTTAGTGGAATCATTAAAGCCAAAAAAATTGTTTAGGAAAAAAGGTGAACGACGAAAAACAAATTGTCTCTCTAATTGATTTTATCAGTTATTAACTTCCCGTATTATCATCCTAATAACCAATTCGAAGACTAAAAATAATCGACAATGTTTTACCATAATCCCGAGATTTTTTTCAAGTAATGATTTCTCCGAAGTTCCGCGGTTCTCGCAGCTGATTTTTTTTTGTGTTTGTAGACTCCACGTATGGCTACATTTTAAAATAAAAAGCAGCCGCTAATAGTAAAGACCTTAGCCAGAAAAAAAAGAAAACTATTTTCATGAAAATGCGATTAACTTGGAACTGACAAGCCCTAGCGCACCAACTAATATTTCAAAATGTAGCTTTATATTAGCCCTCTCGAGCCACGTTGCAAAAGCGGGTCAGAAGTTTGTACTTTTTTTTAAATAATTGTTTTTCCGTTTCTTCATAAATCCGGGACTTCAACTTTGAAACTAATTTTCTCAAAAACTATACCACAGAGTACTTCGGGAGTTTTTGTCTTATATTCGTGATATATTGTAGCATTTGATTATACAATAAAATGAGGCTGTCCCAAAATGAGCTCCAAAAAAACACTGTGCTAACCTACCACCAGCTTGTCTAGTATTAGTAGTATTATTTATTTATTCGATTTCACTTGTGTGGTGCCGGGTTAGAATAACACCTCCCCCTTTCTTCCCATGGGTGTTGTAAAGAGGTCGACTCCGGGAAAGGGTTAGTGTATTGTGGGCGATGGGCTAGCAACCTGTCACTGCAATATCACGTTTAACCATCTGATTACCCTGAAATTACTAAATGTGGCTCTGGATGTTTGAATTCATGTGCTCTGCCTACCCCTCTTGGGCATACAGGCGTGAGAATATGTATGTATGTATGTATGTATTTATTAGACTTGTCCATGAAAGTTGGGCACAGATGCAAAAGTGGATTATTTCAATTCCTTTTTTGGTTATTTTTTTCTAATCAGGTTTGACCACATATAGTATTTTATATTATTTTTATATTTTATCTACCTTTGAAATTGTGGCAACTGTCATCAAGTAATCTCTAGTGATTTCAATGACATTGAGGTTTTGGTTTCAGGATTGTGTGAAAACTAAAGCCTTGTATTCAGTACTGGCAGTCCGACAGATTGGAAAAGCAGAAGCTGTGGACATCATTGAGAAGGTCTTCCCAAAATGCTATGCCGACTTAGAGCCCATTGGCAGGCGAATAAGAAGGAACTCTGAGGATATGACACGGGTCCTCCGTGATGCATATTACTATGGATATGTCTAAGATGACGCGCACAAATCATGGTGGTAGTATAAAATATGTAGATAATGTGTTAAATATTTATAGCAATGGTTAATAATCATTTTTAGAAATAAAATGCAGTTTTGAATTTAAAATAATGTCTTTTATTTCATTATTTTCATTATTTACAGAACATTATTGATAAAGATTAAAATTAATATTGACTAAGAATTCAAACTACTATTTAATACTGCCCCTTCACACGATTTCATTATTATACATGTAATTGTGAGTAACGAGCATAATATCATAGAAAAGGCACACATTTATGAGCTAACGTCACTTTAACAGGCATTTTGGCTGTGTATTATGAGAAGCAAGTTGTAGAAAAATCGCCAACTTATTTGCGTGGGAATTATCGGCGCCAATGTATATTGTGACTAAAGTTAGATTATGTATAATGTAATGAGCTTAACAGTTTTGTAGAAAATGTTCTCTTACCCCGGGTACTAGCAGGATGACATTAATCTTGTCGTCCTACCAAATAATTACAAAATTTCCAGTAAACAAATTCATTTCATACAAATGTTAACACAATGGAGCCGTAGTCGCCGTGTAGTTAAGGAAGCTAGTGTTTATGCTATTGAGCAATAAGATCACTTTTGTACGTTTACTATGATTTTTTAACGTAGGTAGGTAGACAGATTTATAAAACAAGGAAGAATCTAATATCCACTGTATACACTCACCGAGACCGTGCGGGACCTTAGTGCCGTACTCTTCTAATCATAGGTATCAGTATGATGGCGGCTGTACACCATCGTCGAGAGCCTTTCGCCGAGAGCCTCTCGTCACGCCGCCGAGAGCGACCGATATGAGAACGGAGAGCGAGACGAGACGAGAGCGCCCTGTACACACCCGCACTCGGCCTGTCTCGGGGTGTCTCGACGAGTGTGTACAGCTGCCATGAAAATGTCGACAGACTAGTCTCGCCCGGTCTCGGAGTGTTGTCTGCCGGGTTAACATGATACCTACGTAAAATGAAGGCAAGTATACCTACGGATAAAAAATAATTATTGTAACTATCACATAATGTACCTACTTGTTACATATATTTCATGTTTCAATTGCAAACAATCGCTGAGGGGCATAGTGCTATATGGGCAGAAAAAACAAAGTAAGTAAGTTAGTAATTGTTTAAGTAACTTTTTTCTGAATTTAAACAGAAACTGGTCCTTTATGTGGTAGAGGGTAGAGGCCCTTATTGGGCCAATAAATCAGTGATGCGGGGCGGGGCATCCATAGACTATGTTGCACTTTCAGGAGGGGCTTTACGTGGCCAAGTAACTAACAAGCTATTTTAACAGTAGGTAGGTATATCACTTACAGGTAAATATTACCTGTATATCAAACAATTATATGTTTAATTATTAAAGTTGAATATGTAAAAATAAAACAACATTTGTAATAATTTTGTTTTCTCTGCATATAGCTGAGTAGATTTTACACGTCTTGTTCATAGATTACTTTTAAATTAAATAATTTCACACTTCGATTTTTACACAACAATACATCGCATACATATTAGTAAGTAAGTACTTTATAATTGTTGGTCTCATAATTTTAAGAACTAATAAAAATATACATATATTGAACCAAAATCTTATTAGGTATATTATTATTTATTACCATAGATATCTACTTGTCACCAGATTGTACCTATAGGTAGGTATTTACAATATTTGATAAAAATATTAAATAATTAGTTAAGGATTATAAACCGTTTTCATAACGCGTGAATTTAATAATAAAGTAATTTTAAGCAGTTCCTGAAATATTTAGTTTTGGGTCTGAAACAACGTGTCTATACTAAATGAAATAAACGGGTACCTAGGTATAATTAGCCGTATTAGCGAGCGAACAAGTTTACAGGAATTCCTTAATATTACCTCCATATCTGATCTTAATTTCGAAAGTTTCTAAAACTTGTAGGTACGCGTTAGGACCGATTCAACTAAACGAGAATAAAAATCTTGGAAATAATCCCTCTTTATGCGGGTTACACACGTAACGATATGTCGTACTTAGCGATTAATCTGTGCAAATCGATTTCTGCAATTTTATCAATCGCTACGCTATGATATTTATATCGTTACATGTGCTGTCCGCATTACTCGGGAGTAAAAAAAAATCATTAGGAAAATGCGGGTAGTAATAACTTTTTCCAAAACGAAATTTTATCCATGTTTGTTTAAATCAGTCTATAACAACTAAGCAATGTTTGCTTTTTTGAAAGAAATACAGTAAATATATAGTTTTCATTTAGAAACATTTTATAAATGTAGGTACCTAATTGCCAGCGCATTGCACATATAATTTGCTCTATCACTAATTTTGATTTCGTGTAGGTAAGATACAATTACGTAAGACTTAGCGAAAGCACCCGAGTTAAAGACCTTTTAGAAGTTAAGTTAATGGTCCCTTTGGCTCCTAAAAGTATTTAAGAAATATACAATAGTCAGGCGACTAGGCTGCCGAAATATATATACCCTACCTGATATTAATAAAGAATAAATATTTATGCGTTTGAATCGCCACCGCCAATAAGTGTGTCATTATAATGTGTGTATAGGTACAGGTTGACCGAAAAATGCCCGTAAATGTTTTAACCAGTGGTCGGGTAGGTATATGCGACTGCAAAAAACCCTTGTGAAGTTTTTTCCCGGAATTTTTATGTAAAATTTTTTTTTCGAAGATCTGAATTGCGGTCCATTTCCGGCCATCCTGCATATAAAGAATATTCATTCTTTATACACCTTGATACACTTATTGTATCAATTTCTTTAGAAATCTGGTAAAAAACTGTCGATAGTAATGATGGCGGTTCAAACTCCCGGATATTCCTCTATTACTATACACGGTGAGATGAACTTTGCTCATGTTGTGGTCCAAGGTGACGTACCCAGTCACCAAACAATTTACATGTCTATAATTTTGTCGAATATTGGTACAGTGAAGTACTCCAAGTTTAAGTTGCTACTGTCTATAGCCGGGTACTCACTAGCGAGCCGTAACCGTAACATGTGTGATATAGTAACGAGGTTCTAGTGTGTACGCGTATTGCAGTTTCAGGTTCAGAAATGAGTAGGTAAATTGTAAACATCGGCTCTCTGCAAGCCGCTCGCTCGCAGGAGGTTTGCGAACCGCGTACACATTATGTTTTTCGGTTACATTAGGTACCATCGAACCAATTGATTCCTGACCCATTATAGAACCTATTCACATTAAAAGTCATAGTGACACTGCATTGCTCGACAGGCGAAATCTCAATAACGTTTATTGCGACAAAGTTCTGCGATGGGTCAGGAATCAGTTGGTTCGATAGTACATGCAACGGTTACAGTTACGGCTCGCTAGTGAGTACCCGGCTTATTGGAGTAGGTACCCATAGAAACTTGAGCTTTTTGCATACATTTGCATAAATAGGATAATATACGATTTCTTAAAAGACTGAATAAATATTACACAATTTATGTATGTATGTAGCTTAAATATTAGGTGTAAGCTCAAAGTGAATGTTCTTGATAAAATTGGCTGAAGAGCTAGAAAAGGCATATGACAGTTACTTAATTACTTTTTAACTTTTCTAAGAAGTTGGTATGAGATATTGTTTACTATCAAAGTCACTCTTAATTGTGGTTCTGGACGGCCATAAATAGTAGATATTGCATTTAACCTGGGTTTTTAATTATTCTTATTTACAGCAATATTTTCTTCGAAGACACTAAACTTTCCCAAGCGATTTAGAATAAACTTTATGCAAAGCAATGAGACACAATTTGCCATTCGTCTAATCAATTTAATGAGGAACACTTGCAGACAACTCACTCCAAATGTTTCAATTTCGTTGTAAAAATTAATCTAACTTACTTAAGTAGAAGGATCGTAGATAAAACTAACGTTGTATAATCGACTAGCATTTGTCTAACAATAATATGTACAAATAACTCACAACATCTTTGCACAGGCACTTTAGTCTATCTTATGCGCGTCAAAAATGTCTCGCCGTATCAAAACTAGATATGTCACTCAGTTGGTAACTCGATATGCACTTAAGTACGTGGTCCAGTATATGATGGCGAAGAGGACGAAGCACATTGGGAAGACCATGAGCGCTATGCGGTCGAGCGCGCCGTGCTGCGCGCCGCAGAACATGATGCCCTTGTACACGCACGCACCCAGCCGCGCCAGCGCGCCCTCCGACCCGCTGCGCTCCAGCGTGTCCATGATCGGCGGCGAGTCCTACCGACCAACAAACAGTTCACACGCGCACAGGACACACGTCAACAAATATCCATAAACATGCTCTGTACACTTTATCAAGACTTAGCCTCCCTCCATGAGCCTAGAATACCGTTACACATCGAGTAGGCCTAACATGCGCTGAAAGCTGTGCACACAATTATACAGTTTGACCAAAATCTTAAATTACGTACTACGGAAGCGAGGTACAAATGACGAGCGTCTAGCACATTGAGTTAGATACTTACAGCGTAACACAAGAGCAACAGGAGCAAAGAAAGTCGTTGGAAGAGTTGTCGGAAACTTATAGGCTATCTTGCGCGTGATGTTGACGGCTGTCGTGATCTACACAAAGATACGGTTCGTCCACCTAGTCGTGTCCTTCTACAACCATACTGCGTTGAGCTACGGCCACACAGTGCAGCGTGTTTCTTTGATTTGTCTTTACCTTACTACCTGATCTTGATTCAGTTCCAACCTTATTTTTTCTCCAATTCCTTTTTCCCGAGAGGGATGACTAGAAATTGGTTACCTAAGTTTAAAACATAATTTAGGCAGATTCCTAAACACACAGAGCAAACGTTAGTGGCACAGATTTGCCTACTCAATGAATGTTATATGCAAAAACATTCTACGGTACTAGTACTTCTACACAAGAAACGTATCAGGAACTAAGAGTAAAGATCGGTTAATATTTACCCTCTGAATGGTCTGATGGGAGAACTGCTGCTTGAGGCCCTCGTCGTCGGCGCTCAGCTGCGGGGAGAACACCCCGCCCTGAGGGGTGCCTGTCACGGGAGTGCAACTCAACCTCTGGAATCGCAAGAAAATAATAATTTATGGCCTGGGATCAACTGCATGCAGTTGCTTCCGGTTTATTCGGTTCATCCTGATTTGTTAGGGGATATTGAGATCCACTCTCGTCTCGTGGCGGATTGTGTGAGATAATAGTAGCAAAAGAAGCGAACTATAAAGAGAAAATGGAGTGGAAGGCTACTTCGCATGCATTGTGTTGTAATATGGGTCGAACCTGGGAGTGGTTGACGTGGAGGGGCGGCGGCGCGAGCTGCGCGGCGGAGGCGGCGCGCCGCAGGTCCTGGCGCCGCTGGCACCAGCTCTTGTCGTAGCGGATGCCGAATAGCACCACGAAGTACTCCAGTAGCGCCAGGAATACGAATATTGTGCACGAGATCAGCCAGACCTCGATGCATTTCAACTCCAAGGCGTCTGGCGAATTTGTGCTGCGGAAAAGGGAAACCAGAATCTTTCATACAAAAACAGATAGATTGTCATTGTCAGGGATACCTATTGAAGGGAGCCCATTTCACACAGGTGGGTAAGTATTTTTACTCTTTTTTAATAAGACGACATAAGTCTTTTTTGTTTTATAAAAAGGGTTCTGTTTTCAAAACGTTTTCATAACTGCACTGTTAACAAGAATCACTATTTTTGACATTTCAATTTTGTATTCACCACATGAAAGCTTGCTCACTATAGAATTCCCCAATCACTCGACTCACCTGACCGTATCAAACATGGTAACGAGCGACAGCAGCGTGGTAACTAGAAGCACCATCCTGCCGGGCACGATCTCCGGGATGACGCAGAAGCTGCCCCATGAGATGATGACGAACAGCGACGAAGGCAGGTAGCTCTCCAGCAGGTACCCTCGCAGCTCTCTAGACAGAGTGATCAGCAGTCGCGCTGCCGAATGCTCGCCTACAGATATGATGAACATTAAAACTCTTAATTCTAGAAGATCCATGTTGGGTCAGCGGCAGAGAAGCGTAACCTCCTTTACTGACTCTTCTCAAAGGGTTACTTCTCCTCTGCAACTTCAAAATTTACCTACTCGTATCTATCTACAGTTTCTTGAAGTGGTCTGTGTGAAGACTACAGTTTTTAAAGTGTTGGCTGGTTATAGAATTAAGGTGCACCGTTTACTTGTGCACAGTGTAAACACATACCTATTTAGTGTTGCTTTGTTGCACATCTAATTGCAGTTGTTAAGTTATACATCTAGTTATTCGAAATACATACTAATCTATTCCTATTTACCTTTAAAACAGTCTTACTTAAAAATAGAGACTACTAACCAACAACTTTTTCGAATACTATCTAATAGCTCTTTTTACATCTACGAACGATCACAGGACAACACATTAAATATTAGTACTGTTAATAACAATTACACAGATTAGCTAAAGATTGCCTATAACATAAATTACATATCCTAATACTTCAGTTGAATTTAGTAATAATTAGTGTATCAAAGTCCTATTGAAATAAGTAAGTATGTTATTATGTACTGTCGTTAGCTGTTGCATTATGTTCATAACATAGTGTCTTTGAATACCACTATCGGTTACTGCATTCAACAGTCGGCTGAGAGACGTAATTTTAAAACACTCAATACAACACACACTATGATTATGAAACATAAATTAGAAGGAAACAGAAAGGAAACCGACTACACATGGATCAACACTAAGAACAGAAAGGTATCATTTGCTAGGCGCGGATGACATGATTGCTAACTACGCGAAATGGTGATTATGTACTTATACCAAACATCAGCATTTGTAATGCACATTTTATTTTCGCTCGTATGTAAGTTGGTACCAAAATCAGATAGACGCGTACCTACGAGTAAAAGCGACATGACTTAACTGAACTTTCTCGCTATTGCATGTAAAGTTCCAAGCCAAGTACCTAATGAAAGATACCCAGTCTAAGCTTTATCTTATCGCATACTTCGTCTTTTCAAGACGTTTGGTATAATATTAACGTTGCATCATCCGAACCCAGCGGCCTAGCGACATGCCAGCGACAAGCGACAGCGCGTAGCGACGTTAGTAGAGTCAGACCGAGATGGATTACAATTTGAACCATCCTCGTAGGCACTTAGAATGCAAGTGCGATTAAATTGATTTGGTATGTACTTTATTGTCATTTTACTAAGAAAGGAGCACACTAGAGCAAAGATTCCCAAAGTCAGTCATGAGACCTTCAGGGGGCGTCGTTGGCTAGAGTATTCGGGATCCCAAGGTATTCCCAACTCGGCAAGAAGGCACCGCCAGAGTGGTTTCAGTGGGTAGGTACGTTCCTTCTCCCCTTCCTCTCGGGAAGAGGTCGGAAGAAAGAGTCCCACAAAATCCCGCCCCTCCCCAAGCCATTTCCATTAAAAAGACGTGGATCTCCAGAGGTCCGCGAGGGACTCGGCTATGGTCTACGCTAGAGTGAAAATAGGCGTACCTAAGTATCCGTGTATTTGTGAATATGAATTTGGTAGAGACGTAGCAACAGGGGTTCACCAACCAAAAGTAGTAAATTTGAGAATTGAGTCTACGAGAAAAAATATTGGTAGCCCTTGCTCTAGAGGAATACTAAAGGAAAGTACTTGATTTAAGTAAGTGTTAAGTTGATTAATCTACAAAAAGTGCCTACGATTAAAGGTTGCCCAAACCACACTCGCTCTCGGTCTAAATATTGGGATACGTACATGATTAGTGGTTTATGAGGCGCAAACTTAAGCGCAAAGCAATAAATATACATTTACCTTCACCATATTTTGCTATATGTTTACTTTTGTCCGTTGTGAAGTTGACTACGTATTTGGGCAGTCGGAACTGGTTCTTCTGGCCGCCGTCGCGGCCCCAGCCCAGCCAGGGCGGCACCTCCCGCCACTCGAAACGGACATACTCCGATGTGTATTTATCTGGATAAACGACAAATTAATTTAGAATAAGTTAAGTAAGTTAGGGTTTAGAGTAACACCGCTCAATTTCCTCTATGGATGTAGAAAGAGGCGACTAAGGATCAAAGGGTGTAGGTATGCTTTAGGCTAGAAGTGGCTGCGAAACGTGAAGGAGTCATGGTTTGACTATGTAGCGTTTTGTATGCTCTGCCTACCCCATTTGGGAGTACAGGCGTGACTTATATGTATAATTTCGCGACATTTATTTACAATTATAAATTTATCACGTATATGACAGTTGTATTTGCATAATGGCTTTGTTATGTGAAACCGAATATTGCCCTTATTGCTCATTAGATGCTTCCTAAAATTCTAACAGAATGTTTTTCGGGAATAACGCATACTTGAAATAAATAAATGTAAACGATCCAGTATTCGCAAAACAAGCGTCTACCATTCTCATGTCCCGTTTGCTTTACCTCCTTTTTTCAAATCGTCTCACCCCTTTCGCAAAGTGTACCTTCTGTAAAAACCCTTGTCGCAAAACGTTCTCGCTGTTCCTTTCCTAAAAAATACCGAGTGCGAAATATAGTAGCTATGCAAAATATCTAACTCTCGTACCTAGCTGAGCAAAATTAATTTTATGCAAAAAAACCCTACCTAGCTGAATCGTTGGGAGTTATTTCTGTAGGTACAATAATTAGTAATAAAATCACGAAACAAATGTTTAATTAAACCTTTTTAATTAGGATGCTAAACAATGACCATGAGACTATGTTAAGTTTTCCTTGATCTTTCACTGTGAACAAGGCATTTTGCGAAAATAACTTATTTCGAACAGGATTTTTTGTAAGGTGGACGTTCTGTTATAGAGACGTAATTTAGTGAAGGGTTATTTTGAGAGCATTCGGTATGATAATTTTTCGAATTTAAAGACATGACGGTCATCGTAAGTTTAGGATAATACTTACATACATATACATACACTCACGCTTGTGTTCCCGAATGCGGTAGGCAGAGCATACGAAACGTGACACAGACAAAACTATGACCATTTCACGCTCCGTAGAAAATTCCAGCATAAATTTTAGGTTTGAAAACTGATGGAAGAGGATCTACCTACATATAATAGTGACAAGTTGCTAATGACAAGTCGCCTAAAGCGTACCTCAACCTATATCCTTAGTCGCCTCTTATGACATCCACGGAATAAATGGAGTGGTGTTATTTTAACCAGAGACCACACAGACATACAGGCAGGTTTAGGATAATGGTAATGATTAATTGTGACCACGGACTGGATCACAAAATGAAGCTTTTAGAGATTTTTCCTCAAATTACAGTGAAAAGATCCTTACTTCCTTACTAATAATATTATAAATCGGAAAGTGAGTTTGTTTGTACCGCTTTCACGCCCTAACTACAGAACTGATTGCTTTGAAATTTTGCAGACGTAAAGTTAGAAGTCCAGATTAAATAATAGGGTACTTTTTATCCCGGAAAAAATTGATGTTCTCGAGGGAGCGCTTTATACCGCAATATAACCGAATTCCACGCGGGCGAAGCCGCGGGCGGAAAGCTAGTACTAAATAAGAAAATATGTTTTTGGTGCTTAAAGATAATTAAAATGTAATAAAGATGAGTATGATGTAGTATTGATTAGTGATTACTTACAGCTACTAAAGTCGATGGCGCAGTTTTGTACGTCTAAAGGGTACAAGACGAAGTTCATCTGGCATTTTATTGTAATCGTCGCGCTAAAAAAATTAAAGGCATTTTATTTAAACACAAATCATGTCTTAAATATACGGTTCTAAGCTATTAACCTGTCAGTTGAATTGTATCAGAAACTAAATTTTCAACGCCTCGTAAATTCAGTTTGTATGTCAACGCCATTAGGTACAATGGCAAGTTTTATTTCCCACTAACAATAAAATTAAAAAACTTTTATTTTCAGCTTTCGTGTGATTAAGACCAGACAAACATTCCTCACGGATGTTATCACACTGTCTTTTCTTCAGACTAGTAGGCGTTTTCAAAACGACATTGTCTGCAAGCCTCACGGTACTCATTAAATAGTTTAAGAAACATCTCGCTGAGCATTTAACATAACTACAGTGAGACTCACTCATGTTGAAAAAATTTACGAATAACTCACGTTTATTTAATCGAGTTTAGCTTGACATGTTTTGGTCTAATTCGTAGCCCTTCATCTAGGAGCCACGGCGGCTGCTACTGCCAAACGTGCACTGCGCGCCACCGCTCTCTTCGCGCGACTGCTCGTGCTCAACGAATCTGATACCGGCGCACAACTACCTTCGTTATTATCGTCATTTATATTATTGTCAAATATAGGGCAGTAGCAGCCGCCGCGGCTCCTAGATGAAGGGCTACGAATTAACCCGAAACATGTCGAGCTAAACTCGATTTAATAAACGTGAATTATTCATAATTTTTTCAACATCTCGCTGAGCATTTAAAAATAACATTTACATACGGAGACAGATAAAACTCAGTGCGACACTGGCTTGAAATTTCGACAAAACAAAAGAAACTCGTAAGAAATAAATAATCGACGAACCCAATACTGACTGAGACGGTGCTATTCGAGTAGAGCCTCAGCGAGGCCATCTCCTGTAGCACGGACAGGATACGCATCGTCTGGAGCTGCCAGATGTACAGGTCGGGCGTCCAGATGAGCTGCCGGAACTCCCAGGGCAGGTCGATGAACGGCATGCTGCCCATGCGCAGCCGGGCGTCCTGCCACGACACTTGCAGGAACACATCGAGGGTTATTTCCTGGAGAAGGAACAATGAGTCTTTAACGGGCACAGATCTTTATACATACATCACGCCTGTATCCTCGAATGGGGTAGGCTGGACACACAATGATACATAGACATTAACATGATTCCATAGTCACTTCTAGCATTTTTTAGGATTTAAGTTAAGAGGTACTATGGGGACAGGTTGCTAGCCTGTCGCCTAAAATATACAGATCATAATATGTAAAGATCATAATCATATCGCGTCATTTATATTTATACAGATCTTTATAAAAAAAATGTAGCTTTGTGTTTGGCAAGAATTTAGGTAGTGGAGGAGTTCGCGCATC
The DNA here is from genome assembly GCA_005406045.1 of Adoxophyes honmai. Classification (NCBI taxonomy): domain Eukaryota; kingdom Metazoa; phylum Arthropoda; class Insecta; order Lepidoptera; family Tortricidae; genus Adoxophyes; species Adoxophyes honmai. The sequence goes on from BHDV01065402.1 coordinate 69,386, forward strand.
GCTTTTCCAACGAAAAAGTCACAGGCACATGTTAGGTGCCGAGGACTGTAGGTATCTAAGGTACATGAATACTTCACACGGGAGGTTGCTCATTATTTTGGTTCTTAAGTATTAAAATAAAAACAGCTTTTAACAAGAAACTACCGTGATACTTGCTTAATAATACTGTCATTACGTAGGAATTAACGGCAAAGAAATGCAAATGAACCGAGAAAGCTGAATTTTTGATATGACGTAGAGAATGCCCAAAAAAGCTTAACTTGAAATTGTCGACCAAGATTTCCTATGTGGGTTTTCCGCCATCTTGAAAAATGTTAAGATTGGTTTTTTGACAATAACTCGGCTATCCGACGAGATACGATAATTCTGTCAAGAACCCAATCTTAACCCTTTTTTCAAGATGGCGGAAAACCCACATAGGAAATCTTGGTCGACAATTTCAAGTTAAGCTTTTTTGGGCATTCCCTACGTCATATCAAAAATTCAGCTTTCTCGGTTCATTTGCATTTCAAAATGTATATAATTCCTGTATTATAAAATGAATCTCGATTTGAAATTTGCATGAGTTGTCCATATATTTCACTAAAACTAAATGGCCGTAACACGCACAATCGCACATATTAATTATTATACGGTAATGCGACTATTTTAGTATGCATCATAATGCTTATTTCCCGCGAGTTCTGAAAATGATGTGTTATTGGAGTGGAGTAGGTAACATTAAAGTTGGAACTAACCTCCTTGTTCTCATCGACGCCGGAAACTCTGTTGACATTGAGTCCTATGTATACGGTTGTGTTCTTTCCTGAAAAACAAAAGTTAGAATACGTTAGAATAGAACACGGAAATAAAGAAATGAACTGAAATCCGCCCAATTAACATATCACGGATCACCAATGCTATGTAACCACCCTATGTGTACCATATTATGTTCTGCGAATAAACTTTCATTTAATTTAATTTAATTTCATTTTTAAATTTAAAATGCGGCAATACTGCGGAATTCCGTAAACATGAAATAATTTCTTGCACAGGAGATAGGTACTCTATTTCTTAAAAAACTGTCGTTGTCGTTTTACGCCACCAGCTGTCAAAAACCGTTCCACATCGCGCTAACGAAGTGTCAAAGATCGGTTGCATAAATACAACTTCCAAATTTCCGTCTGGGGATTTCGGTCGCCAGGCAAAACTGCCTGGAGAGAGATCTCTATTGGAGACTTTCCCACACATCCATCCAGATAAATGTAGCGCGAATGGTATACTAAGGGCATTACAAAGGATTTATTTTTACAATAACATACCAAGCGATTAGCTCGAAGGCTCGGGGTGGAAGTGATATTATGCTGTTCTATATATAGCGCAAAATGTATATAATTATGTTGTGCTATGTATAACACAGGCCGTGCCGGGATGCGCCTACCGCTTCAGTACCACATTCATCAAGCGACATTTGCATAAACCGTATTGTTGTACTGCGGTAGTGGAATGTGAAACGTTTTGAGCTCAGTCATCATTGGTGATGGGTCATTTATAAGCTTTAAAAAACGTTTCTGTTTGTAATTTGAATTCGATATACTAGCATATCGCATCCCGCAGGCAAAGTCGACGAATGAAAATGAGCTCTTAACATTGCTTGTTGTGCCTATAGTTGAGATAGGTACTTAGTTGATTTGTGATGATCACCTGATAAGGTAAGGCCCCACTTATAGGTACCTAATAGTATTCCCAAAAACGGTACGCCTGTATTCCCAAAAAGGGTAGGCAAACGCACGAAACCCTATGTAGGGTTATGTATGTTTATGTAGAGTATGTAGACAAAACCATAATTAGCACTTCGTGTTTCATAGCTACTTTTAGCATAACTTTTAGGATTTAATTTTTAAGTTCTAAGTAATAGTGACAAGTTGTTAGTATATCGCCTTTATTATCCTAAAAAAAACTCGCTTATAAATCCCATTTAGCCTTTCAGTCGTTTGCATAACAATGCAGAAGAATTGCCGCCTCGGCAGCAGTTTGTCATCTAAACGTAACATTGTACTTTTAAACGCTACACGACTGTTAAATCAATACTTAAAGTTCAATTCCGCCAAAATGACTACGTCAGAGCTGTAGACGGCAGACAAAGGAGTTCGTCTACCAAATATCTGACAATATTGAGGCATATTTAGATAGCGAAATGGATATGTTCTACTTAAAATGTGATCAAAACAGCTTATTCACCAGGCTGTGGATGCGGCACAATAAAGAATGTCCAGCATTACTTAAGTGTTGGGCGGCTTGTGTCAAGAATCTCAGCCAATTTAAAATAGGGACAAAGTGCTGTATTGTTGGTTATATTTTTTGTTGGATACGTTTTGCCTAAAGTAATGAAGCCACTCATAACCCAAAAACTTGCCCTTGAAAAGTTAAGATAAGTTTTTATTTTGCTGTCTTATTGTAATTCATTCAAGTCTACGTAGTATATTATAGATAGTTCAGTAACTTTGTAACTAACGCGAAGTTTTCCCACAAAATTCTACAGAAAACGTTACTTATTTAGTACCTACCTACACGTCCCTAGTCGCCTCTTATAACATCCACGGAAGAAACAGAGAGGTTTTATTCTTAACCCTCCACACGGTATCTACTTATTTTAATTTAATATCTATTATTAGACTAGATAGCGTATATTATTAGTGTTCAGTAAACTATGACGGCGTTCCATCCACTTAGGGCCGGATATTATTCAGCAGAAGCCACATGCCGGGTTTTAGCCAATCATTCATTAAGGTGGTTCGTTAGCGAGGTCGACGCCTTAAGGTCAGCATCCGCTGCCGCCATTTTTTTTATTTAGGCTGTGCTGATATGATAGCAACACTACCGTGAGACTTTAGGCCCTGCGCAGTCGGCAGACTACCCGCGACGGACTTTTTAGTTTGAAAATAGAACCTATGGAATTATATGCAGTAACACGACGCGCAAAAACTCCGGTGCACAGTGCATACAATCCACGCAGACTTTTTTGCGTCACAGACTCGATCGCACAAAAAGTATGTCGTCTGCGCTGCACCTCATGTTGCAACAAAACTGATACACTTATTATTTACGTTAGCTCAATGTAAAGACGTGGATGTATCCGTCTTGTTTCACGATGGCGACACTTCGGGTTGGGTTTGTGGCCCTCTCAAAAAGAGAGTTAATGTTGTAGTGTCTAGGGCAATGCAGCTCTTGACCCGTGGAGTGATTTTATGTTGTTTTGTGCTTGGAAACGAGGTTTTATGCGATTATGCTTAGTCAAGTTTCAGGAAATCGGATTAGGAGTTTTCGAGGTAGGTAAGTATAAAGTTTTGAGACGAAAATACATACATACATCACGCCTGTATTCCCAAATGGGGTAGGTAGAGCACACGAAACGCTACCCAGGCGAAACTATGACTATTTCACGTTCCGTGGCCACTTCTAGCATATACATTTTTATTAGGTTTACAGTTGGCAGGTAAAAGTAATAGTGACTGGTTGCTAGCCTATCACAAACAATAAAGACGCGAGTGTTTCCATTTTATTTCACTAATCACAGTCTTTACTCTTACTGGAAGGCATAACATAGCATACATCTTAAAAACTAAGATTATGACTGTGTTCTTTGGATGATGTTTACACTTATCGGGTGCGGGCAGTTTTGGAAATATGATTATTATAATTAAAGTAGAACTCACCGGGTGGAATGTTTCTGTTATAGTCTGTAGGTATGTCGTAGGCTTGTTGCTCCATGTAGAGGATCTGGCTGAAAACAATTTTTACACACTTTAGTACGTCATTAATGTAAAAAAATGGTTGCCTGTAAAGTCGGTTTTACGGGCGAAGATTTTACGTGACAACGTCTTTTTCTCGGTAGAATATTTATTGATTTAAGACGTTGTCACGTCAACTCCCAATCGTGACAGCTGTCCATGTCTGCGTTTGACGTCTCACATGATACCATAGAGGCTTCGCACTATCGAAGCGCCACCTCCTTAACACTGCGGGCCTCTCTCTCGTTCGGTGACGTCATCGTAACGTTACCGAGCGTTACACTTTTTCATAAGTGACTCCCAGCCGCAACCTAATTTAAGACGTTGTCACGTCAACATATTACCTACAACTAATGTTATGCGTGTCCCTGGCATAGATGCCAAATTTTTTTGTAGTGAACTTTTCCCTTGAATTTGCCGGGGTCTGTGGCATATTATTAAAGGTACTTAAGTGCCTAATTTGTTGATTTATAGCCAATAATATCTTCAGTACACATGATAAAATACAAGAGTTAATTAAGCCGCGATCTTACTTCGTCTTCTAGGTTTGTCTAAAGCTATGATGCCAATTTAAATAATTATCCGAACAATTTAGATTACATTGTAACTTTTAACTATATTATTATGATACTGTCGTTAAAACATAGGCAACTTTGTCCATAGATGTTCATAAAATGGACATAGTTTAATTGCCGTAATGTGACGACTGGGCGTCTTCGCGCCACGTGTCGTCTTGTTTGTGCGACACGTTCTAGTGATTGACGTTACCTCGACATTTGGCTGGAATTCGATATTATACTGTAATACAGGTAATGTAGGAATTAACCCGCCTGCTGACGCGTTACTTAGATATTGAAGTGCTGATTTCAGGAATCAATTATTATCAACTAGCGACCTGATCCTGCTTTGCACGGGAGCAATGCTGAATGCGTCAACCCTCTACAATGTTGTTCTAATCTCCTAGAGTCATTGCTAGTAGAAATGAGAAATAAGTCACTAGTCTTCTGTCTATAACATAAAGTTCGCAAATAATTGCCAGACACAACATTACGCTGCTAAACCTATTTGCTCGTGTATTTATTAAAAGATAATAAGATACAAAGAATGGTACTTTTATCATTGCAGATAATGCACATTGTGCAATTTCTCCACGTATATGTAAATGTTCTGAGTTCGGTTTATAACAAACGGATTATTATTCAAATCTTTTTCCTCATTCATCGATATGTGCATATTGTCATTCAAAATAAAACAACCTTTTGGGTACTTCTTACTGGTTTCGAATGATGAAATTTGGCACGACAGCAAGGTCTTACAGTGAAAGTAAAGGAAAAAACGAAAAGGGATAATTTGTAGTTATGCCACACGTAATGTGTAAGGACCTTGCATCGTGCCGAATTTGTCAATTTGAAATCAAAGGAATACACAATAAATTTTGGATTTGGGTGATGGGCACAGTGGCCTCAAAAGGGCTTTATTTCTTTCTGTGACGAGAATATTATAGAGAGTTGCATTATTCATTTCAATGTTACTTTAGGCTGGTAGATCTAGGTACCGTGTTTAAAAAAAAAATATACAAATCAGCTCCCATATATCTCAAAAACGTTTTATCATATTTTAGATCTCATATAAACCCACAGTTTCCACCCGGTGAATACCTAATCTGGAGTCAATTACTAGTCAGGTTTGGGTAAAAATAAATCTCATTACACAAATGTTTGCACCTAACTGGATTCCACCCTGAACTCTAGCTTTAAGTCAAGGTTTCAAAGTACCTAAACATCTATTCTATCTATCTATTGGTGATATTATAGTTGAATCCACATTAAAAACTAACTAGTAACAGTAACACACAACGAGTGAAACAGGTAAATAGCTCAGCTAAGCGGTTCTAATCCTAGTAAATGCCAAGTCGTAGACACCTTCCTGTAATTGTATTACTGAGATCTTCTTATGCATCACCTGCTACGTAACTAAAAAATGCTCATGATAAACAAATAAACGTGAGACCTACTGTTAGACTAATAAACCCGAGTAAACGTATGACCGCGTTTACTTATTGTCGTCATTTCTTTACGACCCTGTGATTGCTGGTTCCTGGTAATATTTACTGGGGGATATTTCAGGGCCTTAATCCGTTGAAATAAACCTCTCTACATTTTATAATAGGTATCTACTACAGTCACCAGCATTAACATCTGCCACGGCGGAGCGTGCAAAAATATCTGACACATCCTACTGCCCCTAGTAAATAGAGTAGAGTCGTATCAGATATTAAAGCCGGAAAATGTGACGTAAGGACCTAAGGTAAGTTATACTAGATATTAGTGTTTTTTTTACTGAAAAATACTGCATGTGATTTTTTCAATACATACCATTTGCTGAAATATTTACTTAGCTATGATGCTATTAGCTATTACCATGCATGATCATGCATGGTAATGATGAACATATAACTTTCTAATACGAACTGCTATTAACTATTTATTTTACTCTACTTATCTACTTAGTAAACTGATTAAAATGTGCTATATTAAATAACTATATTTATCTTTCTGTTGCCTTTTTATGCTTCAACCGCTAGATCAATTTCGACAAAATTTGGTATGGAGATAGACTCTCCAGAAAATACATATCTAGGCTAGGCTATTTTTTGTCACGGATAAACACATAATTCTATTGCGATGGCTGTAAGAGACATTTACATAGGTAATATTATAGATTCGCAAGCAACAGCTCCTGCCGGCTTAGCACAGCAAGGCGCGAGTAGAGATGCGCGCGAGATAGACTATACCTCTCACTGTCTAACTAGAGACGTTAGAAAGTGACAGGTAGACTATCCCGCGCGTCTTGGTGTCCTAAGCCTAATGATTAAATATACTGCATATCTACTTACCTAACGTAGTAACGTACCTATTTCAACTAACATTTTGGAGGCATTTTTAAATTCAACGAGGCATTTTTTGCACATTTTCGCGAGGTTAAGATCAAACAATCACATTGACGGGTCTGATTAATAATCACTATCACTCAAACTTGGTAACAATACGTTTTGAACAAACACGTTTGAGAATCGCCATATTTCTTGTACGCCTATTGTGCACAACTTGAATTAATTAGTAACTCACTCACGGTTATGGGTAATGAAAAATTGCATGTTTCAAGCTCACACGAAGGCGATATTATAACGTGTCATGATGAAGGATGACGGAAGTTATTTTATTATTCTTATCGCAGTAGGTCATCGGGTGCACTTGAAGGAACTTCAAGCGCCTGCGGCAGGACCATCACGCTAGGAACTGAAGGAACACGTCAGAATACGATTACTCATATTAAACGATTTAAACTACAATTTAAATCGAAATATGCTTCTTATTTACAGCATTGTGTCAATTGGTGCCGTGTGGTGTCGAGCTTAGAATGACACCTCTCCATTTCTTCCGTGGATGTAATAAGAGACGCCTAAGGAAAATAGGTTGTGTCACTGTTCTACTTGTTTTATTTGACTTAAATTAAAACTTAAAACCTAACATTGCTGAAAGTGTGATTGTGTTGTTTGCGTTTGGTGTGCTATGTCTAGCCTAATCAGGAATACAGGCATAATGGTGTTAGTAATTATTTCGAATGGTATTACCTAAGTACATGTAATTTAACTGACGAAATTATGCATTTTATTGTATTATGAAAATATTATCAAGTCCTTAATGGATAGTTAAGTTTCTTTTATGGTACTTAGTAACTACAAAGGTGTGTAGGTATTAGGTATACATGTATAAGTAGCTCACTAAAACAGAAACCCACAAATCATTTCAATCGCGTTTTCGTGTACGGAAGGAAATGTTCTTACAATATCGTGACTAATTAAGTAATTGTGTAACAAAGTAGAGGCGCTTTTGATAAAGAAAACATACACATTTCGCCTTCACTGGTAAAGCAAAATTGAGTAGTTTGCAACTAATTAAGATAATTTTAGTTAATTATTGAAAAAATCTTTATTTTCGATGCAGCCAATAAAAAATCTGTTTTCATGCGTACCTTACTAACGGGGCCCATCCAAACCGATGAAAATATTGAACTTCATTAAAATGTTATAAGGCTGAATAGCAGTTAGTTGACTTCGAATCTTGACCTTAGGTTCGATTCCCGGTAGGGGCTCGTAGACACTCTCTCATGGGGTGAGAGGTTTCGAAGTTAAGTGAAAAATAATAATAATAGATTATGTTTTAGCCGACTGTGTGGAATCTGATACGAGCACTAAAATCTCTTTATAAGGATTCTAGTGCTTGTGTGAGGATAAACGGGGCGTATACTGACTGGTTTAGCATCAAAAGAGGTGTTAGACAGGGATGTGTCGCGTCTCCGTGGCTGTTCAACCTATTCATGGACACCTGCCTGAATGATTTGAAGAGCAATGACTGTGGACTAAGAATGAGCGAGTTGACCATCAAATGTCTCCTATACGCTGATGATCAAGTGTTGTTAGCATCGTCGGAGGAGGAGTTGCAGCAGATGGTTAACATTCTATGTGGCACATTGGAAAGGAAAGGTATGAAAGTAAATGTAAACAAAACGAAAGCTATGGTGTTTGAAAGAGATGATTGTGGGACAGAATGTAAGATTATGATTGAGGGTGAGAAAGTAGAACAAGTAAAAGAGTTTGTGTATCTGGGATCGGCGTTTACGAAAGATGGGAAGTGTGAAACAGTTCTCTATTGGAAGGCATAAAGTTTTTTTGACTAATATTGTTTCGCATAACACTTTTCGCCGAAATTGTTTTTTGCATAATCATCATTACGCATATTTTTTAACGCATAACATTAAAAAGCATAAACACTGGAAGCATAATTGTCATCAAGACTAATGTCTATAAGCATAAGCATAAATAGGCATAATAATCAAATGGCATCATATCAATATGCATAACAGTATTATGCCAAAAAATAGTAAAGTTTTGTGCCAATGGCTCGTAGTAATTATTGCTATTCATACCAATGGTATGCATACTTATGTATTATTTAGGAACTAAATCAATGTCGATGATTGTCCGCGAACTATTCCACGATGTTTAGGCGCTTCGCACCAGGATTTCATACTAACCTAACCTAACCTAATAATAGTAAATACATGGTAAGAACGAAACTGAGTTTTTAAATTATGCATAAAGACATTTATACCAAATAATTATTAGCCCAAACAAAAGTATGCGTAATGTGTATTCGGCCAATACAAATTAGTCCAAATGAAATTATGCTATTAGCGTAGTATGTCAAAAAAGTATTAGGCCAAAGTATTATTATGCGAAAGTAGTGTTATGCCAAAATTAATTATGCCAAATCAATTATGCGAAACGATAATAGTCTAAATAAAATTATGCATTCCAAGGGGATCCCGTGTGAAACCGATATTGAAAGAAGAGTGAATGCAGGAAACATGGTCAATGGAGCGTTGCGCGCCTTCATGAGCAGTGAAAAGGTGTCGAAAAAGGCACGACTGGCTGTTCACAGAGGGGTGCTCGTTCCAACACTTATGTACGGTAGCGAAAGTTGGGTATGGCAAGCGAAGCATAAAAGTAGAATAAATGCGGTACAAATGAGAGCGTTAAGAAGTATGGAAGGTGTATCATTGAAAGACAGAATTAGAAATAGTGTGATAAGGGAACAAGCTGGTGTGAAAGTAGACATAGTGACAAGGATTGAAAGAAGTATGCTTAGCTGGTTTGGTCATGTAGAGAGGATAGATGAAAGAAGATTGACAAAACAGATTTATACGGGAAGTGTGAATGGATGTGTTGGGAGGGGAAGACCTAGACGGACGTTCCGTGACCAAATCGCGGACGTTTTAGAAACAGGTCAGGTCAAGAGTACCCGAAATCGACGAGCATGTATGAAGAGACTAATGAATGTGGATGAAGCAAAAGAAGTATGCCAGGATCGTAGCAAGTGGAACAAAGTAGTCTCTGCCTACCCCTGTGGGAAAGAGGCGTGACTGTATGAATGTATGTATGTATGTATTAACTTAGTAAGACTTTACATAGGAAATAGGTTAAGATATTTTAGGCGACAGTTTGGCAACCTATTACCCACTGTTATATCTCCTTTATCGAACAAAATACCTGAAATAGTTATGTTTTCTCTATATTACGTTTCATGAGCTTCCCGTTTGGGAATATAGACGCAATGTATAATAAAGAAATGGCATCAGAAGAATCAACTGTGTTGTTTGACGTGTTACATTATGCGATCCTCATTTGAAGTACCGTACTAGGAAAACCATTCGCGAATTATTTGAATATTTCGGGGTCCAGTCGTGAAAAAGATCAACAACACTGGCATGTAGAATATAGTAAGGAAGCATGACATTCAGTCGTTCGGATGTGATCATTACTGCGAATGTTCATTACCTCCGGAAGGAAACCGCACGCGACTCGGTAACACAACCGCAGTAATTTCAGATGGATTTTTGTTGCACGCATTGTGTTTATACCAAACCAGGTACGAAATCAAATGATTTTCACGAAGGTTGCGGGCATTTTAGATGTCTGTATTGTATAGCCGGCCGTATTGTTGGTATAATCAAGGGTATTTGTTTTGGTAGCGCTTTGTGGTTTGAATTAAAAAATGTATCTACATACAATCACGGCTATGTTCTCAATGGAGTAGGCAAATCATGCGAAACGTTATCATCGGCAAGACCGTGGCTATTTCAGGCTTCGTGGCTAGTTTTAGTATGCTTAAGTTCTTTGTTTAATACTTATTTATTTACTTACATTATAATATACAGTATAATAGTGACAGGTTACTAGCCTGTCGCCTAAAGCATACTTAAACCTATTTCGTTAGTCGCCATTTCCGGCATCCACGGGAGTAATGGAAGATTATTACCGACACCACATAAGACGTAATTCTTCCTAATTAATACTGTACTATACTTAACACTATTTGCTGTAAAGATTAAATAATCATGCTGTGATACATCACAACCAGCGCAGTACAACCCTAGAGCGTAGGTTGTAAAACAACTGACGTCCGATACGGAGATATAATGTCAGATTTGTTTTTATCAACGTTTTCCATTCTTATTAATGCCTACCTACCTATCTAATACTTATATCTCTTTAATATGTAACATAATTGTTTAACAGTTTTATTGTGGTTTCAGATAACAAGAATGCATTAAGGTTGCCGTAGCAACAACTTAGATTAAAAAGTAACAAAAGCACAAAAGAATGTGTAATTAGGACCCGTAAAAACTTTGCACAGAAGTACCGAACCAACCAAAGCATTGTTACATCGTGTAAAATAAACTGTAACGGTGTTAATTGCTTTAGCTGGCTCGTTGGACCAGCGTTTATGTTTCTTGTAAACGTTACGTCTCTATTATTCTATTTTAATTTACCACCCTCGTAAACACATACGACTCTTAGCTAAGCTTTGTTCAAATGTGCGTTGAAACAGCATTTTGTTGTCAGCGTCTAAGGGTCAATTCCCACCAAAAGAGCAGCGCAGCGCGGCGTAGCGCAGCGACCCGCTCCGTGGAATGAGAATTTCAACTTTATTTTCATTACAATAACACTTATTATCGCATGAGAAACTCTAACGATGCGCGCGCATACCCGCGTATCCATGGTGATAACAACGCATTCCATAAACGAAGCCGTGCGACTGCGCGAGCCTTCGCAGGAATGCCCGAGGATGCTCGAGCAGTCGCGACGGCCGCTGTCAATACATATGTCAATATGTCAATAATTATGTAAATTCCAGCGACTTCCTACGCATTCCAGCGGCTTCTCGAACAGTCGCAGGAATCGTCGCGCATTCTCCACGGAGCGGGTCGCTGCGCTACGCCGCGCTGCGCTGCTCTTTTGGTGGGAATTGACCCTTACACATACGTTTACATCATGTCAATGGCGTTGCTCTCTTCTTAGAGATCAACGCCAGCGGTGAGACCATGGTCCATGGCTGTTGCAGCGGCGTTGAAAATTCAGATCTACTAGCTGTGTACTGAGAAGAGGGAAGCTTTAATAATACTTACTTCTTTAGCTAGTTACGGGGGCGGTACAAGGTCGCAAATGACTCTAAACTGGTAAAACTGTTATTATTACTCATTAAGAAATAAAAGATCGACTGAATGAAATAATGCACTGGATAAAAAATATATATCTGAATCGAATTTCATTTAATTTTAAAATTACCGGGCTCTATCAAAAAAGTCATAAAAAATCCAACAGAAACCGTCTTAGTTTCCTACCTCCATTGAAGCATGGTAACATTTTTATCCGGTAGGTGAAAAATGTTTCCTTGTACGTGCTCCCGAGCACGCAATCCTGGTGATGCGGTGAAGCAATCACGGCCATCGTCTAGCCCCGAGTGTCCCCAAGCCGTTGGCTCCGCGCCAGCCCGTCTGCGCGCGCGCCACCCGCCATTGCTCTTACGCCATCTGACTTATACTTTGTAACCTGTCCGCCAGGCGGGAACGAATGGTATTGTCGCTGTCTGTCCTTCTCTGACCAATAAAATGTGCTGTAGTGTGTATAAGTATCCTTCAGAAGAAGTGTGCCATCTTGTTAAATGATTTCTCCGTATTTATGCAAATTTTAATATAATTTTTGATCATTTATGAAGAAAGTTATTGGGTAACTATTTAAGTAAACTGGGTACTATTTGTTGTAATTATTCCGTCCATTTTCGATCGTCAGTTTCTACTGAAAGATGGTATGTTCTATGTTTTTTATGTTGTTGACATCATTCGAGACATATTCAGCAAAAAATGTAGCATGCGAGCAGCATAATTATCAAAAAAATGCCTGCTTAGTTTTTATTCCTTTGAGATTCCAACAAAATAAAAGCATTTGTCGTAAAGCTAAATTCGAGCATAGTTTTCGTGCTTAAAGGTTGGTTGCTGCAGAATTTTTTTTTTTCTTGGAATTTGAAATTACCTGAAATAAAATACTGGCTGGATTCAAATGAGACAATGTCCGAGCAACAATGAATGCCAAATTAAATAGAAAAGAATGATGTGATGACGGTCTCATCAGAAGTTCGCATTGAAAAGGTCATACTTTTTTAGAACGTCTTATGAATGAAGCAGTAGTGGAAACAGTGAATGGGCAACGTTTGGACCCAATATGAAACGAAAGGTGCTGTTCTAGAGTACATGCGCTTATTGGATTCACTTGTTGGGTAAAATTGAAAACGATATTGTGTTCTAAAAATAATATTCGGGTTCATGCTCTGTGCCAATATCCACAACGCCGCCAGATCGTTACGGAAAAACAGGTGATATAAATATCAAGGTCTCAAAGTAGGCTTTTAGGTCAATAAGTAGGTAACTTAGACGCCTATTACACGGCTGAATGGTCTCAGAAATTTGTAAAGATTTATTATTGCTTAGGAAAATAACTTTCGTCTTTCTATTTACAATAAGGCAGATAATATTCTATCAGCAATGAGTATAGGAGAAATATTATGAATCCAAATTTTTACGCAGTTATTCACGAGTCAAAATTTAACAAATCTATTTGGGAAATAAATCTAGAACTCGCTTAAATCCCAGGTCAGACGCATTGGCCTATGTTAATAACAATAGTACAACTATCAAGCCAAAATTAACATGTTTATAGCTGCTATTTGCGTCACTAATTCCAAATATAACCCGACCGACCCGAGTAACTGTGACAACAGAAATAGACCCTTGCTCTGAATACCTCTCGTTGCATACGCTGTCAACTTGAATTACGGTGTCGTTGCCCAACTCGAGCCACCGGCTGATTTGTGATCGCCAATCACCGAAAATTTCAATAATAATATCTAGAAAATCGAGTTGAAAGAACTGCTCAGTTATTTGCGGTAACATTGTGTAGGTAATTGACAATTAACATACTTATAGCTAAAAGAAAATGGCTCACTGCGTCGCGATCGTGTCAAAATTTTACAGTTGTCACGTTCACTTCCAACTCCCGATTTCCGCATTTACTTTCACTCTCCGAAACGTTTCTTGGAGTAAAGGTGCCCCGTTGTCCTATTGGGGTTCCTTACTCGGGACCATATATTATTAAGAAGCTTCTATTCATCTGTCCATCTGCCAGCTTATACATATTTCACAAATCATGACAGCAAGATAATCGAAATTTTCATAGATAACATGTTAAAACTAAAAACAAATCAAAGTTAAAGGGGGGGAATCAATGAGGAAGATATGTTTTCAATGAGTTTTTTGAGGTTGTTTTTGCTTACATTCCTAGATCTATTACCGCACCCTACAGATAATGACTGTTACTTGATCAATAAACAATATGAAGTGTTATAATTCTGCATTGCTACCAAAAACTGAAGAATTAACTACTTAAAATTGTTTATCGAGATCAAAGAAAAGATAAAGCTCAAATACGTTTTAGGCAAATATAAATTATCTTAAAATTGTTCTTATGAATATGTCATGTACGCACATGTTCTTTTCGTGTAACAAGGCAACAAGAACCACCGGACGTGACACGAATTTAATAATATGCAATCGTTCCACGACGACTCTCCGTCCATATTACATCTGCTTCTTTATAACAACATTTATTGCGAAATAATAGGTTTGCACACGATTGACGAAGCAAAAAATCACGTGTAGTTAAGGTGTAATTTACAAAGATTCCTTTAAATACGCACGAGTATGACAAGATGGATTATAATTGGTTGAAAAACTAGAAGGTAATTTGTTTCCGGTTGTTTTTAGTTCAGAAACTGACCCGGTTAAGAAAATTCATGCTCGTAATAGCTGATTTAAGGCTCTAAAAATGTATTCTGGTCAAGTTTTGCTATTTTTAGTTTTTTTTGTCTGGTTGGATAGGGACTTGGTGTCTGTTAGGATCAATAAGCATAGGGTATATTACACTTAATTTTTAATTACGATACATTGCCAAATGTAAATACTTCAAATAAATATAAAAGAAATAACACAGATCGCGCAGTGATTTATGATCGTTTGAGAAAACTTCGTTTTATCATCTTTCTTAGAAGGCATAATGATCACCAAATCATAAAAAAAAGTTATAACAGTGGCGGACTAAGCCCATCAGAGGCCCGGGGCGGCAAAGTTAAATGGGGCCCCCCAGCTTAAAAAGCATAGTTAAAAAAACTGCCAAGTGCGAGTCGGACTCGCGCACGAAGGGTTCCGTACCAAAAACAGCAAAAAAAAAAACGTTTTTTTTTTTCTATGGGATCCCCCTTAATTATTATTATTTATTTATTGTTTTTAGTATTTCTTGTTGTAGTGACAATACATACACATAATCTGTGAAAATTTCAACTGCCTAGCTATCACTGTTCTTGAGATACAGCTCGCAGATTGGTGACCTCTAAAAGCGGCCAAAATATCACATTTTTTATTGGAGCCCCCCTTAATAATTGTTATTATTTTGATTTCAGTATTCGTTGATATAGTAGCAACAGACATACATTATGTCTGAAAATTTAAATAGCCTTAGATCTCACGGTTTTTGAGATACAGGCTGGTGACAGACGGACAGTGAAGTCTCTGTAAATAGGGACCCGGTTTCATAGCATACGGCGTATTTAAAACGCGCAGACGACGCGCAGTCGACGCGCAGATAACGCGCGTATACGCGCTTCAAACGCGATTTGAACGCAACCTTCTAACCAGGGCCATAGCACACGGCGTATTTAAAACGCACAGTCGACGCGCCGAAGACGCGCGTTCTTAATACGCGCGTCGTGCGCGCGTATAAAATACGCCGTGTGCTATGGCCCTTAAGTACAAAACCCTGCAAAAGTATTTTTTTTGTTTTTAGTTTTTCCCAGTTCACATTTGTATGTGTACTACGTAGTTTTTAGGGTTCCGTAGTCCACAAGGAACCCTTATAGTTTCGTCATGTCCGTCCGTCCGTCCGGGCTCGTACCGCGCCACTATTGCACCAATTGTAACGAAATTTGGAGGAGAGATAGATATTAAATTTCGAAATTTGTTTTTTATAATTATGCAAAAATAATTATTTTTCAGCATAGAACGAAAAGTGAATTTAAAATAAATAAATTGAACTAACCCCAACATGTGGGATATCATTTAAAAAGGTCTTTAAAATTGCAACAAAAACTGCTTTAAGGCTATGTAGATTAAACCCTCCAGTCTAGAGTTGGCACGAATAGTGATTTGGCCGAATACCGAATACCGAATGTCTATTTCGTTAAAATCTGGCAAGTGACAATTAAATTTGAATTAAATCATTACTATTGTTTAGGCTTAGTAAACAACATACATACCTATTTACTTACAATATGGAAAAGGTGAGAAATAGGTGAGAGAAGTAAAATATGAATCAAATGACAAAAAAAACAATGCTTGATTTTTTTTGTAGCATGATTTACTGCGTGGCCTGTAAATAGGTACTTAGTATCGCAAACTTATCGCCCTAAAATTGAGCGTCGACATTGTTACTCAACTTTCTGCAAAATTTGGACCTTCCTGGTATAAAAAACATGCATGACCATAGGTCAGACATTCTGAAAAATATGCTTGTTTAATAGGCATCAAAAAATGGTTCTCATTAAATTAACATTAAGATAATCACGAAATCGATGGCTTTTAATTTTTTCCTTCTATTGAAAGCACGGCTACAAGAACCATGCAGTCGCTCTTGACTAGACCCATTTTAGATAGAAGATATTTTTTCATTGGCTACTAACCCATTTCCCAATTTTATATTAGTAGTCATACCGCCAGAAGTATTGAAGCAAGGGCGTAGCTACTGCCCCGAACTTGATTATTTATTTTTCTTCTGTGAGAAATCTCTGCCTTCTTTACCCTTCTTAAGGGCCCCCAATTTTTTTTTTTATATGGGGCCCCGCCAAGGCACATTCCGCTTCTGTATTGTAGTATAGGCGAAATAAAGGGTTACGAATCACTGGAGTCTCCATTTCGCAGCAACGTCCATAATCGTATCGGTGGTTTCTACCCGTACATACCTTGTTATTTCTTGGGAACCTGGCTCTTTGTCAAATTCACAATGAATTGTATTTTTAAAGGGATAGCCTTAAATATCTAACCAAAAACAACCAAAAAAGCGTAAGGTTAGAAAAATAAGAGTTCCTACCCTATCGAAAAATAATCGTTATTTACCAGATTGGAGTTAAATACACATACCGCGTTCAGTGAAGTTAAAAGAACATTAATCCTGCTTAAAAAGTCTAGATGGCTGTAGTGTTTCTTTGATCTTTAGGTTTTGATCTAAAAAACGCGACGGCATTTGGGGGCCCCCCAAGATCGGGGGCCCGGGGCGGACCGCCCCTTCCGCCCCCCGGTTAGTCCGCCACTGAGTTATAATAAATTTCGAAATGTGGAATTTTGTCAAAAACAGCAAGTTGTTGGTTGCAAGAGTCGATTTCGATTAAGTTACCTAACTAACTACATGTGTCGTCGACCTTCTACGATCAAGTATAACGATCTAAACTAAGCTGATAATAAGCCTGTAGGTACCTACCACCCTCGGACAATATTTTGTGCCGAGACATTGCCACCAGGCTTTGCATGCTAAACAAGCAAACTGCCATGGCTTGAATACAATTTAGCGACACGAAATGTGTGAACATTTTTTTGCGTTACATTTGAAATTGGGCTATTTGCAGAATTTGTTTTTAAATATATTTGACATACATACAAAAACATACATAAACGACACACCTGTATCATGGGTAGGCGTGAAACGATACTTGACAAAATCTGTGTCACGTTTCGTGGGGATCCCCTTGGAATGCATAATTTTATTTGGACTATTATTGTTTCGCATAATTGATTTGGCATAATTAATTTTGGCATAACAGTACTTTCGCATAATAATACTTTGGCCTAATAGTTTATTGGCATACTACGCTAATAGCATAATTTCATTTGGACTAATTTGTATTGGCCGAATACACATTACGCATAATATTGTTTGGGCTAATAATTATTTGGTATAAATGTCTTTAGGCATAATTTAAAAACTCAGTTTCGTTGTTACCATGTATTTACTATTATTATTAGGTTAGGTTAGGTTAGTATGAAATCCAGGCGCAAAGCGCCTAAACATCACGAAATAGTTCGCGGACCATCATCGACATCGATTTATTTCCTAAATAATACATAAGTATGCATACCATTGGTATGAATACCAATAATTACTACGAGTCGTTGGCACAAAACTTTACTATTTTTTGGCATAATACTGTTATGCATATTGATATGATGCCATTTGATTATTATGCCTATTTATGCTTATGCTTATAGACATTAGTCTTGATGACAATTATGCTTCCTGTATTTATGCTTTTTAATGTTATGCGTTAAAAAATATGCGTAATAATGATTATGCGTAAAACAATTTCGGCGAAAAGTGTTATGCGAAACAATATTAGTCTAAAAACTTTATGCCTTCCAATAGAGAACCCGTTTCGTGGCCATTTTTTTTGCAAAAAATTTGGTTCAAAAATAGATGAAAGTGACATTGAAAATTTTACGGATAACTCACGACATGTTTCGGGCTAATTCGTAGCCCTTCATCTAGGAGCCACGGCGGCTGCTGCTGCCAAACGCGCACTCAAAACAACATAAGATTTTCAACATGAGTCTCACGGTAGTTTAATGTTCAATAGATGAAAGAGGTATAAAAGTGACAGGTTGCTATACTCCGTTTTTTTTGGGTTGAGAATTTCAACGGACACAATTTGAAATTATCTCTGGAATTCATTAGTAAAATTGGAAATGATTTATGCAAATACACTTAACATTGTTTGTTATAATGTTCTTAAATCAAACATCATCATAATTTGCGCCGATATCTTGGGATTACTCAAAAATGTGTAAGGATTTGACAGTTAAATTTCTCAACCCAAAAAAAACAGAGTATAGCTTGTATTATATCTTAACCTATTTCCTTAGTCGCCTCTTGCGAGTGCCTCTTATCCATGGAAGAAATCCATTTCTTAGGAGGTATTGTTTTGAATCCGACACCACACAGGAGATATATTTACATTCGCCCCGCGACAGTTTTTTTTTTTGTTTCTTTGAGACAAATCATATCCCGAAAAACATATGATACAAAAATGCGGTAATTTTGAAGCACGTGTGTACACTTTAACTATTCATTTATACAGGTTATTATTTTGTTTGCTATTCTTTGGTTATACTTTGCTATCTTAGCATAATATATTTCTTTATTTTCCAGCAGCTGACATCTTTACTAGGTCTGTGTCATAGGGAATCTCCGAAACAAAATTATCGAACACGTCTCTTTTTAGACATCACAAAGGCGTGTTTGACCAATTTGTATGTACACTTGTATCGCGACGTTAAATAATGGTCTAAAGATTCAGAATTACATTAACACCAACATTATATTAGTCAACGGTATAATTCCGCCTAAGCCTCTCTACATATAGAAATTACCCATTTGACACACTGTATGCACTATTTTTTGCCGCAGAGTGAATTTGGTTTGAGGATGCCCTTCCTAATGGCATTATTCTGATCCCAATCTACTAAACAGTCATAACCTTGGCATAATGAATGAAAAAAAAAATGAAATTGCTTATAAGAAGAACTGGTGGTACGTATGATGTTAGAAACTATTAATATACCTACATACATTGACATTATGGGATTTTTGCTGCTGAAAAATTTGCTTTTTGATCAAGTACGTGCAGCTGAGTATACTACTACAATGATTTCTTTTAAGTAGTAAGTTAGTTTTAAGCCTGTTTGTTTATGTAAAGCAATTTTTTCTTTATTACATTACATTAAAAAAAGTGCGAATAAAGAAAGTACATTATTTTCTTGATTTACGTCTCCAATTGAAGTTTCAGGGGTCCGATTTTTTTATTTTTTGTTTCGTAACTAAAATGTTCGTATAAAAATGTTAAGATATCCTGTCTTCTTAATCTCGAGCTGAACAGTTATTTTAGCAATCGTTGGGATTAACTAAGCAACTTACTATACGTATTGTTGACACCGGGTTAGGTTAAACTTATAAATTAGTGCAAGTCGGCATTAGTGAAGTGAAAACACCTCTCCATTTCTTCCACGGATGTCGTAAGAGGCGATTAAGGAAATAGGTTAAGGTATGCTTTAGGCGACAGGCTGTCACTTTTATGCTTTGACCTAAAATTATTAATGTGGCTACGAACCACGTCAGCC
This sequence comes from Adoxophyes honmai, assembly GCA_005406045.1. NCBI lineage: Eukaryota > Metazoa > Arthropoda > Insecta > Lepidoptera > Tortricidae > Adoxophyes > Adoxophyes honmai. The sequence continues at coordinate 89,329 of BHDV01065402.1, forward strand.
GTTGTTACCCAGTCTGGCCGTGACTGTTGTCGCTCGCCGAATGCGGCCGCCTACCGTGATCTTTACACCTATTCGATCGCCGGTCGCGTAAAGCATGTAGCAAACGATTAAGTGCAACTGCTGCTCATTAACAGTAAATGAATACCGGATAAACAAGTTGAAGTGGCTATGGGCAGGCCACATTACACGTAGAGCAGATAGCCTATGAGGTCAAAAAGGACCCCACGGACCCGTTAAAGGTCGCCGGACGATGGGTGCAAGTCGCTTCCAACAGGTACTTATGGAAGTCTAAAGGGGAGGCATATGTTCAGCAGTGGACATCTTATGACTGAAATGATGATGATGAACAGTAAATAATAACAATTTATTTATATGTCCAGGCAAGTCCATCAATTGTTAGTATAGCTTCGCTTAGTTTAAATAACTAAGACAAATTTTGTTCTTTGTTTGAGCTTCCACATTAAAGGGCAATCTGGTCTATTAGCTATCGCCTACAGGATTTATACGAGCATTTTGTGAAGACATTAATGAATGTGGATGAAGCGAAAAATGTATGTCCAGGTGGTAACAGAGTATTCTCTGCCTACCTACCTACCTACGGAGGTCCGTGGGAAAGAGGCGGGACGGTAATCATGAATATGTGCGTATATGGTATATTATCACGACATTGTTTGGTAACTTGGGTGTCAATTAGTTCCATAGTATTTTGTAGCCACTATAAAATAAAGGGGAGTTTGGGTTTACCTACAGATAAATTTTGCTTCATATTAACTAAGTAGGCTGGTATCTCGTATATCCGCATTTCCTTGTGTTTGTTTAGATGTTCTGTTTTGATAATTTGCCAATCATAATTGCCAATTAATCTATAACCAAGTGATAATGCAGAGCTGCACACAATTGGTGTTATCAAATGTGAAGATTTCGGGCATTACCATTATTTCAATGCTACACTTTTACACTCGTTTTCAGATAAAGTTTAGTATTTTCATTAGTACGTCATTACAATTTTTACTACTATTTTTTAATAGTTTATTTTCCTACACGGGTTTTACAGTCTAATTTCGCTCACATGGTTGAAAAAAGGATGGCAAAATGGTCTGTGTTATATTATTACTAACAAAGACTAACCCAGACTAAGTTTCTTATGTTTACTGTAAGATAGTCCGACTCTGTGCCTATGTATCAAATTTTAAATTTCAGCTAACTATGATGTTTTAAAATGTTATTGAGCTAAAGTATGATAATTTGCTTGTAACATTATAATATCGCTAACAATAGCAAATATTTATAGATTTTTCTACTTCTATAACCGGAGCAATAGTTAGAGAACAATAATAATTTGGGCAGCCCGCGACGGCAGACGGCGGCGCTGTCTCGCGTGTCGCATCAAAATTATTTTTGTATCCGAGGTCCCCGCACAATTTGCTCGGTTCAATTATGGTTTACTAACTGTCTTTGCAAAATTTTACAGCAGACAATGCGCTAAATGCGAGATTTTGTGTCTGCCAGCGTTAAAATTATAGTTTCCATTCCCGTTTCTTGCTAAAACTAAAGCGAAGGGACATTAGTCAAACCAAAACGGTTTCATTTGAATGGGAAAATTTTGTTGACGCTTGCAAATAGTTTTCTGTTTTAAATATTGTTAAAATTAAAATACGAGTTCTAAAAGTTGATGGTCTACCCAAATTCCTTCATTGTTATGAAAACTTTTGGTTAGTCTAAAAGTTGTATCAGCAGCGAACCTTGCACAGTCGAGCAACGCCTTGTTGGCTCCAAAAGTGGCCCCACCGCCAAAAGCGACAAGGGCCAGGAGTGGCACCAGGGAGTTCCACATGTCAGCGCGGGCTGCGGTCTCGCGGGCCGGGGCCTGCGCGGGTTGCGCTCGCGGGCGCGCACTCGCGACACATCATCAGCAGGATGGGCACATCACTACACTGGGGTCGCTGGCAGCGCCGGGCGGTGGAGCGGCGAGCGCGGCGCGGTGGGCACTGCGGCGCGGCGGGCGCGGTCACGGGCGCAACCTTCGCGGATCGCTCTCACCCCGAGCTCTGACGCGCCCCGAGATCTTACAACTCGCGAACTCGCTACGCAACCGTCTACGGCACCGCGGCTGCGGCGATTGTGCATCGCCTGTAAACAACCAGCGACACTCGCGCGATATCAACCTTGTGACGCGTGGATTGGAAAATGTCTGAATGGTTTCGCATCATTCAGCGGTAATTTAGGTTTTTGCGATGAGATCTTAAAAGTCAGGTCAAATTAGTTTTTGAGTGAATATTTTTTGCGCTTTACATACATGCGTTTGAACTCACGAAATACATATTTAATGCAAGGAACGATTATACTCAAATTTTGTACAGAACAAACCGAAACAAAGTTTAATATTGGCGAACCGACTATAATGCAAACTTTATGGTATTTTGAAGTGCATGATAACCAAGAAGCTTATATACAATCTGGAGATTGCATGTTGAATAAAAAAGTGAAGACCAAAAAATTGACCTTGAATGACGTCACTGTTATTTGCTGTCCCTTTCATTACGGTGACAATACTTTCGGATGTTAGGTGAGAATCATATTTTATTCTAAACCTATTTACAAACATAAGAAAGATCATAAAAACAAGCAAGTGAATCGACTAAAAAAAGTTCGTCTCTTAAGAATTATTAAATTTCGTAAAATTGTCGCCCCCGGGGAATAAAATGGTAATAGGAAAAAGAAAATTTTACAGGAAAAATAAAAAACCGATTCTACTCTATATCTTTAGTTCTACAAAGAATTCATCAACGAGTTATATATCAAATTAATGGTGATTTTAAGGGCGTGTATAATGTGTATACGTATGTCATAATTCATTTATTTTTACCTATCTTAATTTATTTGTTATAAGCCAAAATTTACATTACCGAAAATATATCGAGGGTCCCCTGGTGAAACCCGATAAGTAGCAAAAACCTAGTTTTGAGATATTCACGTTTGAAAGTTATTTATATATTTTTATATTCACGTTTAAAAAAGACTTTATTATTTAATTATATTTAAGTAAAATCTGTTAAAAGCTAATAACTAGTTCCAAAATAAGAGTAAAGTTATTATTTTTGAAATCTCATTCGCAGTGAATGTCTATAAATATATATTATCTGGTTCTTGCTGCACGTATAACCAAAAAAATCAAGCCTTAACTATAGTTGTATTAATTTACACTTAAACAAATGTGAAAATGTTGGAATTTATTGGGTTACAATCCTTGCTAAATCAGTGTTAAGAATGATATCAAAAAAACTGTCAATGCCATTAGATAGAGCTTGAAAAATGCTATATAGTGGCATTCATAGGTCAAAAACCCAATTTTCGCTACTTATCGGGTTTCATTCGGGGACCCTCGATATATGCTTGAAATATTTTCGTAATAAACGGTTACCATCTTATTCGTGCAAATCACTGACAACTAAAGCTATCGTAATATGGAGTTGCTATTCTACTCATTGACTTTCCCAACAACTGCCGTGCAGGTATAGTAATTGTTTATTACGATTTTATAATAGGAATTAAAAAAAAAATCTAAAGAATCTACATCTGACGGATGGGGGATTTATGGAGGTCGTAATAGTTTTTCAGTGTGGCTTGGGTGCTGCGGGGATGCATGGGTGTCAGCATTCGGGGCCTTGGGAGCGGGGGTCGGAACCGTGTGGGCTTGCTTCGGTTCCTGTAAAAAAAGTAAAATGTTATCTAAAAAATTAATCCTTATATCCAAAAAAAGTATAATAGAAATTAAAAGTATAACTGTAACTGTACATTCCATATAATTAAACTTCATAGGCAAATCGTAAAACCTTCCGCGATTGGGTTTTATTTAACCTAAAACATGGTTACCCTAATCATTCTTCTTCATATTTTTATGGTTCATTAACAATCAAGATTTTTTGTATTTACTCTTATCTAACACCAAAAGTGAGAACTTAAATCTGATAATAAAGGCTTAAACTAATTTTATCTGTCTCTATTTAATAAAATAGTTACGAGATAAACGTGAAATAAGCTTCTGTTAAAAAAGTAATCGATTGAGTAATAATAATGGAATTAATAGCTTGCCTGTGAAATTATACACTTGATCCTGGATACCACACATTTCTGCAACTACGAACTATGCAACTCATGATGATTATCTCCAGAATACTGCTTAAATAATACATAAAACCGTTGGAAACTTTCGAAGCGAACGATAACTCCATGACAACGGCCATGACAATGTTTGACATATGCAAATGGTGTTGCTATATTACGTTGCAATAATTACCGTAACTTTTAGTAAAATTTTACGAAAAATGATGTAATTTGAAATCACTTAAATGTGTTTTTGTCAGTAGGCTATTCGCGGAAATAACAAGCAAGTAACAAAGTAAAGCTAACATTTTTTTTACTTCACATTTTATAACTTGTGTGCGTCCAAATTTGGTAGTAACATATAGTGCACTGTGAATTAAGCAATTTTATTTGGGAAAATTAAACCTGAACTTGGCTACCCCGTCTAAAGAGTAAACGAGATAGAAGAAACAGTAAAGTTCAAACCAGGTCAAAAAACAGATCTTCAAAATTTTATTACTAGTGCAATATCCAGATTGTATATAAGATTCTTGATGATAACGATGAGTACCTATCATAAAACTGTCATTAATATCTGGTATAATGGCGATATAAAAATTATCCGGTTTGACGTAGATCGCGTGTTTCCCATCAAGCCCAGCGGGACTTTCGACTCTGGAACTACTAGATACAATTCCTTAGCTGCCAAAGTAGTTCCTTGGGTATTATATTCTGATAAATAATATATGCATAAATGTACTAATGTATCATGACAACCAGAGTTGACAATACAGGATGCAGCGATTTCGAAATACGCAAAAATTAGGCAAAGACTGGAAGCTCATGTCGTGCACACATAGTTATAGCTTCAGAATTGTTCGCATTAACTGACATTACGTGCGACATAAGATAGTAAATTTAGCAAAGTATCGGTCGCGTTCAGCAGGCGGGGCTGTTGCGTGCGGCCGCCTGAATTTATTTAATTTTGCCAACCTCGGCTGCGTGCGGCCCGGCAGAGTAAGTCGTCGCGGATCCCGCGCCAGCCCGAACTGATTCCAACGGCATTCACCCATCAGACGATATTTATCGTTCCGATCGAATGATAACAGTCGTTCATAATCTCGAACCGAATGCAAATGTTGTTTTGCAAGTATATTTAGAAGGGTAACAGATCGCAATCGATGAGCCGGAATGTTTTCCTCTCAAATTATCAGAGTCGGCATGTGCGCGGTAAAGATCGTACCCGATGGAGTTCAGGGTATTTTATGATGTGACCGGGACACGTTGCATCTGAAAGGGTTGCTAATACGGCAATCTGAGTTGTGGCGGCGTTAGCGTCACATCACAGAGATAAGCCGCGCGGCGCATGCACTTCACACCTAACGGCCGCGGCGCGCGCGCACTCGCTCTTGGAGACGCTCCAAAGATGCGCTCGGCCCTGCATTATTTTCAAAGTGATGTAACTAATAATTAGTGCTTCGTTGAATCCGGGATATTCAACGACAGTTCAAGATAGAACTTTCGGCCCTGTAAAATAAGAATGATTTATACACATGAGAAATTGACTAATTATGGAACAACGCATAGAACAAGTGTCTATGAGCTCTAACGGCTTGTAGCCATGCTCGTAGCCGCGTAGCACACGCTAAAACTAGTTTCCATCGGTAGCAAGTCGTAAAGGCTTAAGTAGTAGTATAGAAATACGTTCATTGTTTAGTAGTCCAAAGGCGAGGGAAGCATGTTGTGTAAACTTGCACTTGACCGGTTTCAGTTTGACCCCGCGCGGCGGATCACGCTGATCATTGTATATTGTTACGTTTATTCTTATGATAATTTAATGTGTTTTACTGCTGGTACATTAATAAATTTGATCGCGTGTTCCTGCCATACGCTCAGCCTTTTACGGTCGTACCTACTCCAGATAACTGCCACAAAGCTGACTTATATTTATGTAAACCATTATTACCTAAATTATGTCCAACTTATTCCAAATCAACAGCAATGTTAATGAGTGTTATAAATCAGACCGTATGTAAATAAAACTAATAATAAATTTTAGTATAAACTAGACCAATTTAGCGATTGAAACATGTGCACGGGTGTAAGGCACTTTGTATGCCGTAAAACGGGTCAGTGCCGGTCTATTTGTGATTTGCAAAGTACGACGGTGATTAACAACAAATCGGCTGATTGCCACCGAGTGGGGTAATTATCGCTGTGGGTGCGGAAGTGGGGTAAATATTTAGTCGGCGTCTGGTTGCGGCCGGAGCGCACGGCCGCGCTAAATATATCACTTTGTTTCTCACCGAGAAGCCGTCACGGGAGTTCGCCCGTGACGCTGTCGCATCTCCCACTCGTGGACACAACTTGTACCTATCCAATAACGTTGGCTACATGTATTTTCGCATTGTCTCGCGATAGCAGAGGTGGTTGACTTAGGAACGTTTAATCGACCTAAACAAAGACTTAGATGGATAGACAATCTTTATAATCTAGATTTCATAGCAATATTATTGGCAAACAAAATTAAAGCAAGGAGAAGGAAGGGAGAGGAGCTACGGCAAAGCCAACTAAAGATTAACCAATTTTGACCAAGTAAATGAGGAAGTAGGTTTCGTGTCGTATTCGGATGTTCAACAGCAAACCGAAGACCGCACGGAGAAGCGTTACCCTATTTGAATATCTAGTCATTCTCATTATTTATCTTTTTAAAAATAAATATTCGTCGAGCATCAACATCATCATAATCTTAGCCATAAAACGTCCACTGCTGAAAATAAGCTTCTCTAATAACTAATATTCTTAGATATCAACAAAAAAAATATCTAAACAACACTTAGAACATAGTAATACGTTGTTTTTAATACTATGCCGGATTAGGGTCTGTCTTAATAAGAAGATGCCATATAGCGTGGGCAGGGTTAAGTGGCGTGTTGATGTCAAAGGCTTCTTTGCATGGATAAAGCATTAAGACTAGCCCTTTAAGGCACGGTGATCTCCGAGAGCCCTGGTAGCCCAGTGGCCTCTCTTGCAGAGGGTCTTGGGTGCAAACCCCGGGCTTGTACCTCGGAATTTTTCGAAATTAATGTGCGAAATAATTTGATATTTACCCCGAGCTATTCGGTTACAGAAAACATCGTGAGGAAACCTATACACGGCAACGATGTGTGACGTTCCCAATACGCGCAGGGCCCGCGTGGGAACTAGCCCAGGCCTCTCATACTGAGAGGAGACCTGTCCCCTGCAGTGGGACGTATTTGTACCTATAGGCTTGATTATTATTTATTACAACATACAATCACGTTACATAGACAGAACGATGACTATTCACGTTTTGTGGCCACTTCTAGTACATAATTTTTTAGCATTATTTTTTATTAATATCTGAACATTTCTGTCAATTTATTTCAAGAGTGCAGTGGAGGAGCTCCTTCGCGTCATGGGATTGTTCCGCGCTGCAGACGTAGGCCGCTTTTTTATGGCTGGCGGGCGGCCAGGTGTTTTGGCGGTCTTTGTCAATGTTGGATTTATTAATAAATCACACCGAAGCTGCCGCCGAGGCTAGTTAACGATCTCGACTAATCACTCGCCCTTTGATTTCGGTGGCCCCGGCTTAATACGATCCTAATGACTCCAACTTTATTAGAAAACGCGGCGAAACAATGTAAAGCTTGCGATTTGAGAGGTTGGAACAGTTGTTTAAAGCGGGATCGGGAGACATCAACTAATGTCAATTGTAATTGCGTAACGTCGTCTGGTATTTGAAAAATTTGGGTATTTGGGTGTCGGAGCGAGTGGTTCGAGTGGGACGCGCTGCCAGATGCCGCGGTCCTGTGTAAAAATGTACAATTTTATTCGCGAACCAGTTCCTAAAAGCAATAAACATCATTTTTGTATCTATTCCGAAATAGGTAGACATATGAAACGTTAGAAAGATAAAACCATGCCTATTACGCGTTTCGTACCCATTTTAGCATGCTTTTAAGTTTAAAATGGATCCAAGAGATAAAACAGTGACAGGTAAATATACATATGTTACAACATCCATCATTTTAACATGAAGTAGATAATGTTTTTTTTAGAAACAGACTAAGACAGAATGTTTCTATACCTATGTACCTATGTATGTACCCACATAGATCACACCCGTTTTCCCGAATGGGGTAGGCAGGACACAGAAAACGCTGCATAGACAAATCCCTGACTATTTCACATTTCGTAGCTATTTCTAGCATATTATTTTGATTTTAAGTTTAGATGACGGGTTGCTAGCTTCTCGCCTAAAATATGTATGTATGTATGTAACTCTTTATTGTACAAAATAAACATGACATATTATCAAGTACAGAACAAAACACAAGTATAAAGGCGAACATATCCCTAAACCTAGACTCTTAGTCGCCTCTTACGACATCCATGGGAAGAAATGTAACGGAAGCAATTAGTGTTTATTTATAACAACATTAAAAGAATAATTTTATAAATAAAACTACGTTTTGCTTGCTCCAATGACAGAAGAAGATTCTTTATTTTAAAACAATTGACTGCCATCAAGGATTTCGGTGGCCAGTAACAATAAACTGATTAAAATATTTTTTTTGTCTTGTACAATAAAATTAGAATAGTTCTAATTGCTGTAAATCAAGGCTACAGTCAGGATAAAACGATGAAGGTTTTTGAAAATTGGTGGGTTGTAGTTTGAGTAATTAATCGTCAAAAATATGTGAAGGGGGTTGAAAATAACGGATTGGGCTATGTAGCTACATAGTTAATAGCCTCCTAAGGCCCAGCACCAAATGTTGATCGTTTGAATTTGATGCTTAGTGTCATTCATGTAAAATTCAAACTTATTTTGGCATTAGTCCTATAGGACGTACGTATACGTAGGTCCATGGGCCTTAGGAGGATAGGATGAGATTATTGGCCATGGCAAAAATATTAAAGCAAAACTTAAATGGCCAAAATACTAGCTTTCCTTAGACAATGTCTTCAATATCCCTATGTGATGTTTGAATTAGAAAGTAACCCGTCCATTTCTTTAGTGGATAGCGTAAGAGGCGTCTCAGGAAATAGATTCAGGTATATGTTTTAGGTACTACTATACTATACTATACTATTATACTATTATACCTTTTTCATCTATTTTTAAACCTGCAAAACGTGTAACAATTATGGTTTTGTCTGTGTAGACTTTTGTGCGTTCTCCCTACCTATTTGGGAATAAAGTTCTGATAAATGTTTATCTTGTTGTATACATATTTATGTAGGTATATCTGTACAGTCAAGATAAATATTTAGCAAAAACTGAGTACCGATCACATTTTTAATTGTGCAATATGCGTTTCTCGTATTTGTAAGTAATGCACCGGCCTTGGTGTATTGGCATCGGTCTTTTCCTACCAGACTAATTGATTTAATTAATCATTTGCTGAATAAAACTTATTAACTCATTAATATTAAACGCATCGATGCTTTTTGGGGTCTTGGCCAGTACCTATTAGATATTTGAATTTATACATACTTACTTAATTATTTACACATGATGTGCTTTGACTAAGGAAATATGTTTTGGATATGCTTTAGGCGACATGCTAGCAACCTGTCACTATTATACTACCTCTTCCATCTGTTTTCAAACCTAAAATTATGCTAGAATTGGCTGCAAAGCGTGAAATAGTCATAATTGTGGTTTTGTCTATGTCAGGTTTCTTATGCTCTGCCTAGGTTTTTCTTTATGGGTACGGAATTTTAAAAATATACTGAGTAAATTGACTCATAAACAAATTAAGAAACCCACATTTCTAATGAGTACTTAAAGTATAACAGCGCTAGTTATAAAATGAATGAACACGTTTATATAATAAAAGCCACCATTCAGCAAAGCACACAAAATAGTACCCGTACTTTTAATGTTTTAGTAGTGTACAGACGTAAAAATTAGGAATTTGTTGATAATTTAATTTCTTTCATTTAGTCAAAGCAGCTAATTTTTATTTACTTTGATATTTATGTACTTCAAGTAATAATTGGCTATTTGCCGTGCGATGTCGGGTTTACCCGTGTGGTGTCGGGTTACAAGTATAGTGTAGTTTATAATAACACTTCTCCATTTCTTTCGAGGATATCGTAATATGTCGCATGTTTTAGGCGACTGGCTAGCAACCTATTGATATATCTCTTTCTCTAACTTAAATCCAAAAGTTATGCTATAATTGGCTTCGGAATATGAAAAAAGTCAGAGGTCTATGTAGCGTTTCGGGAGCTCTGCTCTGCATGCCTGTATGTCTAATAACTTGAGATAAGATGGACAGATTTCCAGTCTATTTTTGTTCACAAAATCAACAGTAGTATCTCTAACTTTAGCAATTTCTGTTGATAAGGAAGCATTGTGAACCCTATGCGTGTTGACGGCGCTTAGCAGTCAAGAAGTAGGGCAAGGAGTTTCTGCAGTCGCGATGTTTCATTAAACAAACAAAAAACTTATGCTAATGCCCGGGTCTGCACCAACCGGTTACCTTATTCAAATAAGGTTCTTAGAGTTTTGTTTGGATGATGCACACTATAAAACAAAAGAAGCGCCTAACGCCGCTATTGACAAAATTTTGAGCAAGACAAAAGCGTAATTGTAATCGTACGTACGGTCAGCGTCATAAATATACGTCAAAAATATCTATGTATTGTTGTATACATATTTATGCTGCTAAATATAAGGTCAATGTTTACATGTTTTGACGTTATGACTGTATGTTTATTTTTCATTCGACTGTTCCTATATAAAAGACTTAAAATTCCAAAAGAGTGGTACCAAAGAGAGATTAATAACAAGCAAAATCACTTCAAAACTTTTTTTACGATTTTAAACGATTAAAAGTTTAGATTTACCTAATTGGATTTATGTACCTAAATTATGTATTAGATTAGTCACTAAAAAAAGTTACTGGAAACTTATTTTCATCAGATCTATTTTATTCTGATTATAAAATTGCGTCTCTACAATATGAATCAAGTGCTATGATGACTATATCGTATCGAATAGGTCACCCGGTTTGCGCGAACCAGGTTAAAAATCAAACATTTTTTGTGTGACAAGAATCCTTTCCCGTCCTTGACAGTGCCATTCGTCCAACTCGCGTGCTCGCTGAAATTATGTTTCGCTAATATACCTACCTACACGCCCCGTGAATTAATTATGCTTTACACAATGTTGCGGATTTATTTTCGGTTTTATTGCAGTTTTAGTTGCTTTCTAAAAGGTCGTTAAAACCATAACTGATGACCCTGATTCAGGAACCAGAGCGGGGTTTTTTGTAACCCATACTTTATATAGACTCAAATGCATCAGTGAGTTTGTTACAGTTACTTTAGTGAAAGCCTAGACGGACGTTACGTGACCACATAGGGAACGTTTTTGAAAAAGTCAGGTCAATAACAACCGGAACAGACGACCATGTTTGAAGAGATAAAGGTATGTCAAGATCGTAGGATGTGGAAAGAAATCGTCTCAGCCTACCTCTAAGAAAGAGAAGTGACAGTATGCATGTATGTCACTTTTATCTACACTGCCGAAGAGGTTCTTTGCCATTATTAAAATGCTCAAACATCAAAGATACTGGTTGATTGAATCTAAAATAAGAACTATCGTCAAATCTGATAAGCATTTCCTTTGTCTTTAAACGAAAAATCTTAAAAGCAACAAATGTAACTAATAAATGATACAACGAATTTTTGAGAGGAGAGATTAAAGAACCGCACTTAAATAAGCAGATCGTATTTTTGAGCGCAAACACATTGTGTCTATTCCTAACTGGAAATTCGTAAGTTTGTTTGTTCCGAGGTCTGCGCCGGCGTCTGCGCAGCTGACAGGTGACGGATGGTCATTGTTACTTTACTCTTCTTTTCTTTATTTTGTTACGTATGACCATGGGAAAGGGAATTTTTAGATCAGGTAAGTATAGACGTACGTTGTAGATATATTTACAATTTTTACAAATACGTAATGTATAAAAAAACTTAATTGTATCGCAAGTCTTCGTAAAATGGTGTGCGTAGGGATGGAGTATGGCTAGCGAGGGCAGTTGGGTTATGAATGGGTAAGGATGAAAAGTTGTGACCACTGCTGATTATTGTTCTTATTTCATAAATCCTTATTTATGAAATAAGAACAATAATCAGCAATATAATACTATAGCTCCTTGCTATAGTATTATATTGACGAGTGAGGAGTATGAATGATTCGGAATTTGATGAATTAGGAACCTCACCAATCAGTAGACGTAGCATGGCATCATACATTACACGAGTTAGAGTTTCTGTAATTTTCTCACGTCTCAAGTTAAACAGTGATAGATCTCGTCTTAGCCGGTATAATGAAACGACGCAAGAACAAATTGAATAATAACAAACAGTGAAACAAATAACAAATAGCCAAAATGCTCTTTAAATTGATATATACATTCATACATACAGTCACGCCTGTATTCCCAAATACCTAAATTTAAATAATGAGGTTCGAAAGTATGAAATTATTTACAAACAAAAATGAAGGAAAGACAAAGATACCGAGAAATCATTGCTCAAATGAAAGGTCAGCCTTGTGGGTTTATGTTTGCATTACGTACAGTTCGATTGGAATTCTCATTTCATTTTTAGTTGGTGGGGTCAGAATGAAATTTACAAGTATGCAAAGCATATTAATAATTTTAAACATAGAAGTAGTTACAAATATTCATTCTATCGCTATACTCCATATTTTTACTTTTTTCAAAACATATTGGCTAGCATTTTTCTCCGCTGGCGTGTGTATGTAATATTAAGCGTACCTATGTCGATTATTCAACACCTATTATACCTATATTATAGGAACAGCATCCGCAGCCAAAGGAGCTCCTCTCCTGCCGAGCCGAGTGTCGGTTTTGTGTCCGTTTCCCCCACCTTTTCCTCTTCTGTGTGGCCAGTGTAAGGAACACAAACTATGATTTTGTATACAAATGTATCAAAACCTTGGCAGACTGTAGTCCTCGTTTGATGGAAGCTTCGTGCTTCGTTCCTCCGGCGCTGTATCGCTAACCACGTCAGCGCATTGATTCAACAAGAGTTTAAAATTCAGCCGAAACCCCGACACCGGCTCTATTGATTACTTATTTATCGGAACAGCTGAACCCGCGGATTAAATGATGAGCAGCACGCGAGATGATTACGGAATACTTTCAATTGCTCCAGTCCTTTGATTGTTTGGGTTTTGTTTAGAGATTGCGTGGGGTGTAGTACGTGTCCATTTTTTTTATAGTTAATTACTCGCATCATATTACGCCTGCGTTCGAAAATAAAATAGGCAAAGTAAGTTGGCAGGTTTAATAGTGATAGGTTGCTTTCCTGTCATCTCAAATATACCTTAATCTTCCTTAAACGGCTCTTACGACTTCCACAGTTAAATGATCTTTTACAAAAATCCACGATAGAAAAAGTTTACACTTTTTCATGAAGATTTAAAAAATAGGGAATATGTCAAAAATTAAATCAAATCAGAACAAGAAGTGGCCTAAAGCAGTTATTCCTGACTGGCCGGGCGACTCTACGATAGTGTAAAAAAATGGGAGTGTTAGGAATTTGGTGATAATGTTGCCGCAGGAACAAGAACCAAAACAACCACCGTCTTTTGAATGTAGTCTACGAGAAGCAATTTCTAAGTGTGTCGTTAGTCAACTTCCTCCACAATCGATTCAACCATAAGTAGGTACTCGAATATTCCGTAAACACGACTCGATATCGTGACCCCATAACCACGGATCAATCCGCGTTGTCATTTAAAAAAGTTCCACTGCGAACTAAGTTAGATGCGTGTGAGTTGGCCAAAACCAAGGGCGGTGGTTAATGAAGGCGCTGCGTGACTCGATCCAAGGCTCTTCCGACGCAGGAACAACCACTGATTTATTCGGACACACAGTGATCCGTGTAGAACAAGCTAGCTGGACAAAATTATTTGAGCTTTTTGAATTAAGTTAAATGTAGCATTTTGATAA
>BHDV01065402.1:108000-136258 GCA_005406045.1 Adoxophyes honmai
ATGGATCATTTTGCTTCAATAAAAAATGTAAAATACTAGAGTTTAGTTAATTTTACATGTTTCAAAATTATAAAATTTTGTCACTTAGTAATTTTTACCTGTTTGTGGTTATGATGAAAATTTTACCTAGCGACAGTATTTCCTAAAGTATTGAGAAATTAAATAATTCTTAAATGCTACTATATAAAGATTTAACACTATATTTAAAATTCGTTGGAATCAAGATTCTACGACCAATAAGGGATTTTAGACGAATTTTTTTCCGAAAAAAAAACTTTAAATCGCTCTACTGTAAAGTTGCCAATATGTCGCTTGGTCATTTTTGCCTTTCAACCGTCGATATGTAATTTTAGGCAGCAATCACTTTCGAGGTTTTAGTATATTTTATAGTCTTGTAATTATATCCAATGAAAATAATTCTGCACAGAACGTGTTCGGTTGAATTGGCTGAAATTTTGTGAAAATTTATTCAGTAAAATACTCTCGTGAACCGAGTTAACTCTCAGTTTTAATGACTTCATGGATGAAAGGCGATCGTTATGCAACTGTGTAATTACTACGTAAATAACTAGTTGATATTGTAATATACTAATATCTAAATTCTAGTCAATAGTTAAAGCTGAAAGTTCACACCATTAATCAGAGTATTACAGGCTAAATTTTCACAAAATTTCAGTCAAATCGATATCGGCTTTCACAGAACATTTTGTGCGGGGTTCTTATAGTAAGTGTACTTACGTACGTAATCTTGTAGAACTTTAATTATTCGGTATAGCAGTGTTGTTATGGATATCCATATCCGTAACCGAAACTATCGGATATCCGAAATAAAAAATATCCATAACCGTAACCGAATCCGAAAAGAAAAGTTTCGGATAGTTTCGGATAGGGCGGAGTGATTATTACAACTTGTACGAATTAAATATGCACTCCGCTAGAATGCGACACCATTCCCGGTACCTACGACGTCACAGCGCGAGGTGCACAGCTAATTCGTACGGTTTATACTATGACACGTCGTGACAAGTTTTTGTTTTTGCCCGGCCGGCAGACCGCCGCGCGCCCGTTTAGTCGAAACAATGTGAGATTACGTTATGTTTACAGTTCCTTAAAAATCTTATATCCGTAACCGAAATTATCCGAAACTATCGGATATCCGAAATTATTTTAATATCCATAACCGTAACCGAAACCGATATTATATTTTACCATTATCCATATCCAAATATCCATATCCGGATCCGAAATTATAATATCCATAACATCTCTGCTGAATAGTATGACAACGCCATCTAGACTTCTTGACATGAAATACACAGGAATGCGTACTGCTAAGTACGACGTTCCGGCTTCGAAGCCAATTTTCCGAGCGCTAACCGAACGATACCGCTTCCATACGATTTTCCGGCTTTACGGAAATTCCGAGAGATGGCGCTAGTAACACTAGGCGTTGATTGTGATATTTTTACTTTGCGTGAAAATTCATAACTTGTCATTTGTTTTACGTTCATCAAACGCTTTTCTTTTGTTTTTCGGAGGCATTGAAACAGCGGTTTTGTTATTAGTTGAACAATAGACTGGTTGATTGTAATTTGTGAGTGTAGAATACCGCTTCTATAGATCGAAAACAATGTTTGCCGGCGTGGAAAGTATTTTTGTTTGCTTTGTTTAAGGTATTTCTGCCACTAAATATTTAAGATGATATTACATTTATCTCGATGCCAGTGAATGACTACGAGTAATATTATGAAGAAAAATACGAAAAAAACTACACAGTCCCCGGCGTGGTATTTGACAAGGTTTTATGAAGCGGGGGTAAAGTTTTACTACGGAAGAAGCAGTGCACGAACTTACCTCAACTACTTAGGTCCTTGCCAGGTTAGATGCCGGGGACTATCTACGGTTTATTCGACACTTATGCCATTATTGTTTCTTCTTATTGCGATTCTTCATAATATTCCCCGCAGTTTAAAAAATGTGCAGATCTACCTATGTGCGACTCAGTTATTTGCAATAAGTATTTAAAACATGTGCTAGAAGTCCTTTTCCATCTTTTAAAACCTAAAACTATGCTAGAAGTGGCTGCGAAGCGTGATATAGTCATAATAATGGTTTTGTCTATGTCACGTTTTGTGTGCTCTGTCTAACCCATTTGGGAACACAGGCGTGATTGTATGTATGTATGTTGAGCTATCGTGCGTAAGTTAACCAGAAAGGGCGGCAAAATTTTGTATACAAAAGTATACACCTTTCGCTGGCTTTATACCCGATCTTACAGTATAGTTTACAATTAAGTGTACCTAAGTAACGAGTTATGATACCTCAGGCTACCTACATAAATTAGACGGGACGAACTACCGGCGGTGTATCACGTGACCGCGGCTGTAGCGGTCGGGCTGAGGCGTGAGATACAATATACTTGCGGTTTGCAGGCCTGAGATTATGGTCTAGAGATGTTAGTAAATTAAAGTGTTGCTCTTTTTGGGGTCTCGTAATAGAAGGGTGAATATGGGACCCTGTTACTGAGACTTCGCTGTCCGTCTGTTACAAGGCCGTAACTCACGAACTGTGCTGATTGAATCCACGCACCTGGCAAGGTAGTATGTATGTATAAGGGTGTACATACATACATACATATTCTCACGCCTGCACTCCCATGAGGGGTAGGCAGATCACATGAATTCAAAAATCCAGTGCCACGTTTAGCAAATTCAGGGTAGCCAGATTGTTAAACGTGATATTGCGGTGACAGGTTGCTAGCCCATCGCCCACAATACACTAACCTTTTCCCAGAGTCGACTCTTACGACACCCACGGGAAGAAAGGGGGAGGTGCTATTCTAACCCGGCATCACACGGGGTATAAGGGTGTTAAGTTAAATAATGCATCGGTTTAAGGCTAAGCGGGCACTACGACTTTTTGTCGCGCGACACGATTTTAAAATAGCGCTGTCCATACTGATTTTTTCATCATAGTGCGCGCATTGACATGTAAACCCATACGTTGCATTTCTGCGACAAAATTGTCGCGCGACAAAAAGTCGTAGTGCGCGCTTAGCCTAAATCAGAAAAAGCGGTGCACGAACTGACACCTACTACTTAAATTCTTGCCAAGTTAGATACCGGCGTATGTAGGTACCGGTATCTAGTTTAGTAAATCTCTACTGCTAGTGAAATAACGGTTCGGAGATTAGTTCGACATGCTTCGGGTCAATCCGTGATCCACCATCATCTGGAGCTACGCACCACGGCAGCGGATAGACGCGCACTGCGTGCAATAGCTCTATAATATCCGTTAATGTGGATCCGTTATTTCACTATGAGTGGAGTCTCACGGTAGTTTTATGTTTAATCTCTACTTCTATACAAACTGTAACAAACCCCCCGGTGATAACTCACTGAGGTAACTTGCAGCTATAGAAACTTCTTAAATACCAACATACAGCAGCTCAAAGTTATTGAAAAAAAATACTAAGAAAAAAGGACCACAACATCGGCATAGCTGATAATAAACGTCAATCTGCTAAAGGCCATCTTATTCCCGAGTGTCCTGCGTTCGTGGAATAAGAATAAAAGCGTAACATCTTGAGTTAAGAGCAAGTTTTTTATGACGAAAAAAAAGGCATTTACATTATGCATATTACTTAATTGTTATTATGATGTAGTTTTTTTTATAGATAAAGTGATTTAAGAGTTATTTATTAGTTTATTTGGTCGGTCCACCTCATAGGCGATCTTCCTCGTGGCCTGGTACCCTCGACCTTTCCCTGCACGACAAGTCGCCTCTCCTCGGCGGCATACGTGACCAAAAAAGGTGAGGATACGAGACTGTACCAAAGATGATAGACGCTGCTAAGACAAACAGGTAATGGTAAAACGTGATAGATTATAATATATTATAATATTAATTGAGAACGTGACCCTTTGGTGTTGCAAACATTTGCAGGCATTTGAGATTATTGTATGACTCTTTATTGCATATAAAACAATTACATAGAACAACATAACAGAAAAAACAATGTAACTTACGTACAAAGTATTATAAATGATTTCGATATATGGCAATGAAACAACCCCACTACCACGGATCAGACTAAAGAAGGTTGGATTGGCAATATGCACGAACGTCACGGGTATGATTGGACAATCATACTTTAAGAACCACGCGTTCATACTTATTTAGTCGCTTATTGTTTGCATCGCAGTGCGGAACTGCGCTAAAACTCTTTTTGAAAATGCCGTATTGTGCGATTGTTACGAGTAGGTTGAAGAGTCAAACGTCAAGTATCAAGCAAGGATTAGTTTATTTTCACTGATAAGCATAAAACCTTCGTTTTATAGTATATTTTTCTAAAAAACTATTTCTAATTATGAAAAAGAAAATATACATTGGTGTTGAAGTACGCAAATATTTCGGGAGAAGACGCATTTGGCGCGCAATGATTAACGAAGCAAGCGTAAGTAATAACTACGCTTCTTCAACTCGATCGCGGCCGGTCCTCTTCGTCGCCGGACTTAAGTTTGTAGTGAATCTTGTGCGGGTAGTTCTCTCGTACGTACACACTTTCGATGCAGTGTGCGAACCAATTGCAGCTCTTTATTCTACGTGAATTAGTGCGCCTAATTCATGTATCTATTATTATTGTTGATGAGGTGGAGATGTTTGTTGGGAGACAGGTGGCGACGCTGGTTTTCAAACAAAAGTGTGACTTTTGCCTATCTAACCTTCTTTATTCTGATCCGTGCCCACTACCAAAGGGACCTGTAACTCGCGGATCCTACGCGAGGCGCAGCCGTTAGCGCTGCTATAACGCGCCATGTTTTATTCACAACCAACGTTTACACTAAGGAGATTGGTTTCTTTTGCT
Source organism: Adoxophyes honmai (assembly GCA_005406045.1). Taxonomy (NCBI): domain Eukaryota; kingdom Metazoa; phylum Arthropoda; class Insecta; order Lepidoptera; family Tortricidae; genus Adoxophyes; species Adoxophyes honmai. The sequence continues at coordinate 112,868 of BHDV01065402.1, forward strand.
TGAAAAAGCCCACTGGAGACAAACGAAAACTACTCTCACCTACGTCGGAATGTTATCGGAGAATCCGAGGTTTTGAGTTCAGAAACATATTTAACATTCAGAGTTGATGACACGAAGGTGGCGATGATACGAAGTCGAGCAGCAGAGCTTCACGTCGGTGGAACGCAGATCAGTGGTATTGCGTACAGCAATATTTATTAGCACTTTTGTTAGAAGGCATATCATGTCGTGTTACTTTTCGTAAGTTTATGATATGGATATAACCTTTTTGTACTTTCATTTCAATCAGCATAATTTGTAGTCATTGAAATAAAAGACACTAAAATGAATTGTTTTTCGCCACCCGCTTGCGAAGGACACCAAAGTTTATTGCGCTGTGTGGAGGACGATTGCAGTTGTCGTCTACGATTGGATTCTAAAGCACGACTGCAGCAACATGATCCAACGACGCACCGTCAACGTCTGCTCCTGTCGCATGCGGCCGACTTTCAAATGATACCTTAATGACCCAGATATTTTTTTCCTGTCTACATTGTATATTAAATTAACCAATCTCAGTATTTATATTCACATCAAAGCAATTTCGTAATAAAAAAACGCACAGTCAAGCGTAGGAATTACTTCATAATGAATTGTATAGAAGGTGAGAAATGTAAATTTGGCCAGAATAAATATTTAAACCCATTGGGTTGGGCATTGCGAAGCGTTTCGCTCCATAAGCCGACCGCTACCTCGCTCAATCGGACAAAAAGCTAATAATAAATCGCTCCATTTTGTAATACAGAATATAGACCTGTATTTTATCCGTAGTGAAAACAAGTATCTATAATTAAAGGAAAATTCTTTGTGTATAAATAAGTACAGAAACTCATTTAGAAATTGTGGATGTTATTCATAGCAAAAGAGAAAGACATATTCACCTTCCAGGTTTGTTTCCTTTTGTTTGTCTCCTTAGTATTATACCTCCTTAGTTTCGGGCACTATTTGCCTTAGTTCGACGCTCAAACCATTTTAAGTGTCTATTGAAAATAAACTTACTTACTCTTAGCCAATTAGAATTATTAATATCGGGTAGCCGAGGATGTAATTCCGTGATGGCCCTCGGATAACATAATGGCAGCCGACCTTTGAAGATACAGCAGCAGCCCGAAAGATAACACCGCTCGGCAGAATGTTTGAACAAATAATTTTCCTTTTCAATATCTTTCATGTAGTCAACCTACGCCTAACGTATTTTTTGCCAAAGTTCATTTTTCAATAAAATCTAAATAGCGAAAAATGTGGGCACAGGAGGACATGTTTTGTTTTAACGTTTCTAAGACGTCAAATCTATACAACTTTGTACCACCAACCGTAAGGTCGATGTAAATCCTTGGCCAAAAGTATTGAACGTACCTATTTTAGTCTCATTACCTTTAAAAAAACAGAGCTACTTTATAGCTATATAAATAACAGCTAAATGAAATGATATGACAACAACTAACCACAAGTACCTTTCAACGAGCATGAAATTTTCCTTATTCTATTTAAATCTAAATATATCATTACAATATATCAAGAAACAAATATCAAAATATGAAAAACCGTGAATCAAGCATTTTATATTATCATTATCAGTGTACTTAAAAAGTCGCTGCCTGTTTATTCTCAGCATAATTTTAAGTCCTGTTTACTTTAAAAATATACTATTATCATACCCCATTTTTGTGTCTGAATGTTTCTATCAGCCACGCAAGCGCGGGTATTATCATCTCTCATTAGTGCTCCATGAGGCGGTCGGGGGTATTGGTAACTTTTTAAAAGAATTAGTGTGTCCTATCTCGTGATCGCAACAGCAAAGTTTTAATCGCCGCGCCGACGAATCGGAGACGATGCTAATGGCCCTCTAAACTTACGGCCTCGGTCAAATTGGGTAGCGCTAATGCCTCTGATCCCGCTGCCGATATTTAAAACGCCCAATTGGGATAATTTGCGTTTTTAAAAGCATCTATTTGGATGAGGTATGAGCATGTTTGTGGAATAATCATTTAAATGAACAGTCAACAGAGGTGACAGGTCAGCCGTTTTGTGTTTCGACCTCAAAACTGTATAGAAATGGTCTAGGCAAACTTAAGTGAATTAGTTGGACACAGTAAAGTCTTAGAAGGGAAGATACATACATACATAGGTACATACATACATACATACATACATACGCCTGTATTCCCAAGAGGGGTAGGCAGAGCACATGAATTCAAAAATCCAGTGCCACGTTTAGTAATTTCAGGGTAAACAGATGGTTGAACGTGATATTGCGGTGACAGGTTGCTAGCCCATTGCCCACAATACACTAACCTTTTCCCAGAGTCGACTCTTATGACACCCACGGGAAGAAAGGGGGAGGTGCTATTCTAACCCGGCACCATACGGGCCACAGGAAGAAGAACAAAATAAGTTACATAAATATGTATAAGCTACACTATAAACTAATTCTTACGATACAGAAAGCTTGAAATATTTTATACACCCAAGAACTAGTGGTTTTGAACGATTTTTTCTCTATGAGATCATGACAATTGACTATTGACTATTTTTCTCATTCGATTTCCTTCTAAAATCTTTAGCATCTGAACGTTGTGATCGTCTTGGTAATTGACATTTTACGAATTTTTGGAGGATGTATCGTTAATTTCGTCGGCACGTGGAGTATATTTGAACATAATTTCCAGATTAAAGTTTACTATCCACTATCTAGATTAGACTCTAGAGAAAATAACGACAGACGTCGTAAACTGCACGTTTTCATCACGTGCCTTATTTGCACTAAATTTGACTTCGGTTTCATGAAAGATGGTGTCTTTACCGTCTTAGCACACGATATCTAATGTTATACGAATAGTTGATAAACAATATTTTTCTCGATAGTCATTTCTCTCATATCAAGAGAAAGATTGATCTAAAATTTGAATGAAACGGTGTGTTATTTTTTTTCGAATACTTTAATTACCCTGGCTCAAATGCTTAGGTCGTCCTGCCATCTCCTTTCGCTATTCCTCGGAACCCATTCGGTAACGATTCGTGCCCATCGGTCTAAGATTAATTAGTAAAATATACAAAAACTTCTACCGATTCAATTACTCAGTTAGTTGCATTTGCGAGTAAATTAGTCAAACTTTAATTATTAGTTGACTTAACTGTGCATCAAACAACAGGTCCGCCGTCTGAGTTTATTAACAAAGCTGGCAGTAACACAAAGTATACAGTCAACTTGTCGAACGCGAAATTTTGTGTAAGTATATTGCGTAGGCAATTGTAAATCTTTGTAAATTAGGCTGGTATTTATCACTCCCTACCCACCTAGCTATGTTGCGTTAATTAGAGTTCTTGCTGAACTTTCAACATTTATTCAAAGTTCGCAGATAAATGGAAATTGTGTTGTCTCTTTCTTAAAGCCCGAGTAGCACAAATTGTTTTGACATCGGTACTTAATTAAAACATCAACTCGATCTTAATGTAAGAACACTTTTGATGAATTGATTGTAAAAAGTTCGGCTTGGATTTAATTTTAATCAGCTCGACTGTCCTGATTGTTAGAATTGTTTCCGCGCCACTAGAATTGAAAAAGGTTCGTGAAGTTTTTTCATTGTTTGTAGAAAGTTTTTCAATATGCCAAATGCGAATGAGTGAGGGAGGCTAGAGGCCACGGGGAACTCGCATGCTGGCATAACGCGACCGTGAAATGCGGCTACTCCTACTTCGTTTCGGTTGATTTGCTTTCGAAACTGGCCACTTAATCATTGTTTTGTGTGTTTTGCCTTGTAGGCAAAGCATATGAAAACTTTTAATGAAGAGTTAAAACCACCAAACCTCTTTGTACTTCCTACTTTCCCCTTTCCCTATTCACAATTGCCCTTTCAATCTCCACTCATCCTGTTGTACAGTGTCTATATTAACGATCTTTAAACATTTCTTTAGCAGGCTTGATGCGGTTTTCTAACTTCGAACTGCCACGGTATTGCATTTCTTCTTCTCAACTGAGTTGAAATCATTAAACCAAATACTTATAACCTTTATTTCCATTATCTTATCCTACGTCAAATAAATCTGTATTAAACAAGTAAGGTGAGCAGAAACACGAAACCTTACACAATGAAAAATATGACTAAATCTATTTTTACATAATTAAGGTCAGGTGGGGGTGGGGGAAGAGGGGTAAGAGGCACTACAAACCATACTCACTCATAACTCGTACGAGTTATGGTCTGTAGTGCCTCTTACCCCTGCCCTGCCCCTGCGTTTCTCTTCCCCCACCTGACCTTACCATAAAATGGATTAAATCTGTGTATCCAAAAAAATCAGGCACAAGAGATCAATATTTATCGAACAAGGTTTAACGCTGCCTCGCAAGGGACTCATCGAGAAGATAGGCCTGTATTTGTGAAAAGACGCAATCTATGTTTACTTTTGGCTTGGTTTTACTGAACCAGTGAGTATATGTACCTATTTGGCCCCACCTCTATTTTTATCTAGTGAGAAAAGAGTGAGTGAATTTTTCATGAGTTTTATTGAAAAAAAATTGAAAGTCAAGTTGTCTGGAAGTAAATGATTATAATTTATTTTATTTATTAGGAACCAAGGTATTCCTTCACTGACGCCGCGTCCGAGGCGTCCGCGCCACCTCGCTGAACAAACGGCCGCCCGCAGGAATCATCTAATTGTGAAGTTTCTAACTTTTCCCATTAGACAATTTCATTGTTTTCGATTCGGATTATTTTCGCAAAAGTATTTTTATGAATAAATTATGTGAAGCGGATGTTCTGGGAGTTGGTAATTATATCAGCATTAATAGCGTTGAGAGTTTTGTGTTGGACGTATGTTGTTAAAATTGTTTTCAATTATGAAAGTATATTTCAAATGTATATAAAAAGCAGAATCAGAGGCATTTTAAATAAGAGAGCCTTATCGGTATTGCAAAAGATTTCCAGAGCATTTCTCTTTTAATAAGTACAAGCACTTGCCGTGGAGTATAGGTATTAATTAGTTTAATTACTTTATCGGTTAGCTTGAAAATTAAATATTGATGAAAGACGTATAACAATGACATGTTGCTAGCCTGTCGTGTAAAGCATACTTTAACCCATTTCCTTAGTCGCCTCTTACGACATCCATGGAAGAAATGGAGAGGTGTTATTCTAAGCCCGACACCACACCTAAAATTATTCTAATAGTGGCTACGAAGCTTGAAGCAGTCATGGTTTTGACTATGTAACGTTTTGTGTGCCCTGGCTGCCCTCTTTGAGAATACAAGCGTGATGTATGTGCGTATGTATGTATGTATACTCGTATGTATGCATTTTATCACCCTTTACTGAAAAAAGGAAAATGTATCCAGTTTTTAAGTTCGAAGTTTTTCTTTCATCACGCGACGTTTACTATGCAAAACATACGAAAAGTTGCCGAAAATAAAAAGTTTTTGAGTTGCGAGTCTTTACCTACCCTTGGTTGAAAGGTAAAAGTTACAAGATAGATGTAGCGTCTAATTTTTCGAAAATTCCAGCCCATTGAGCAAATTGAGCGTGAAAATAAAGGGTTATTGCGAAGGACTCATAACTTGAAACAAAGTTTCCAGGATTCCGTTCCAGAATTGAATACCTATAACAAAAATGATAGTAGCTAACTGTTTCGATTAATACAGGGTGTCCGGTGGCAGAATTAGGATTTACAATTTGAATTAAAAAAAAACTACGGAGGATACAAATTTATTGCAATAACTGTTACAAAGAAGAAAAGTGCGGGTTTTATTTCTTAAAAATTGATTCGTCTAAATATTGACTATTACGTCAGACACACTCTCGATATCTGACCACAGTATTCCGCGCCACTCGCTGGAGGTGTAATTTCGAGGTGGCATTAATCTGGCGACCGATATCTTCTTTTAATGCTGCGATGGTCGCTGGACTTGTGTTATAAACTTTATTATTGTGGTACCCCCGCAGAAAAAAGTCGATGGGGGTGAGATCCAGCGACGGGGGTGGCCAGGGTATGGCACCAAAACTGCTAACCAATTTTCTAGGGAAGAATTCACGAAGAAGCGCCATGGCCTCTTTAGCAGTGTGAAGCGTGATGCCATTTTACTGGAACCATGTGTGTGAACTGTAGGCAAGATGTCCTTTTATTTTTGGCAGAAAGTAATCATTGAACATGATGCAATAAGAAACACCGTTCACCGTATTGCTTGTGCTCGATAATTTTCAAAAAAATATGGTTCGAATATTCCACTCCCTAACAATGCACACCAAAGCGTCACATTGAGACTGTGAAGTGGCTGCTGATGTTTTAAACATGGATTCTGTCCTTTACACGACTAATACTGGCAATTTTGCTTATTAGAACATCCATTTTGGTGAAAGTGGGCTTCATCGCTCCAAAAGAGTGTGTTCACTGTGCCAAATCGTTGCTGTATTGTCTCGCAGAAAATTTTACTCAAATTGTAATCATTGGGATTAAGCACTTACGCAGTATGATTTTTGAATGGGTGAAATTTAAGATCCTTTTTAAAAAAGTCGTGCACAATCGTTTTCGGAAGCCCTAGAGCAGCCGCCCTTTTATGCACCGACTGACGCGGATTACAGCGTAAACTGTTCGCGACCAGTTCGATGTTGTCATCAGTCCTCGAAGTTGGCCGGGTCCTAGCCGCGGACTGTTTGCTGCTGAATTTGTTGTCCTGGACCTCTGCAACCACAATCAAATCAAATCTTCGCTTGGCACATCACGTAATCCTTGAATACTGTAGTGCGAACAAAATCTTCGACAAGCAACAGCGCAAAAATCATTAGCTTTAAAATCGCTTCGATAGCGAATGCACGTTGTTCTCCCGTCTGCTGTGACATGGTATTTGTGTAACCCGCACAAATGACGAATCGAATGCGACCTTCCGCCCGCCTCTACGCTCAGCGGTATTCGAAAAATTCGAAATTGAAATCCTAATTCTGCCACCGGACACCCTTTAGTTCAGCAAAAAATACAGGACCGTGATAGATGGTAGGTATTATAGTAGGTGTAAGAAACTGCACCTTGAACTCCCGGATTGTAGAATAAAACAAAAACACCGTTTAACTGAACCAGTATTTTAATCTTGAACTCTATAATGTAGGTATACACTATATACAGTCTTAATTGTATAGCATAGCTCTTCATATTTCATATTCCGATTTTCTCCGAATTCTCTTCTAGCTCCTTCTAGCTCTTCAACTCATACAATACATTAATCATAAGCAGCTCTTAGGCTTTTCAGGGTAGCCAAACCAGGGTAGCCACGTACGGATGGCGTACAGCGACATCTATGGAATAATATTGAAACTAAAATTGCTTTATACCGCTTAAACAGTAAGTGATTGCGTAAGTATTAATAGTAAACATTGTAACGGTAGCCAAACTTTGTATTCAAAAGATAGTACTTTCACATTCAAGGTGGGATGAGGTAGGATTCCTTACTATTTTATGTTTGAGTTATAAAATGGAACTACTAATTATAAAAATAACTGACATACAAACGAACTAAACAATTTTTATTACAAAAATAAGTTTGCATAGAAGTAAAAGTTAATTACAATCGGTATGTTACTTATCTCTGTACTCACCCTGTTTTCTGGAAGTTCGTTAATATTAAAAAAATATTATATTATTAATTAAATCCTTAATACAAGAGCACATCTAACATACATATATACATATTCTTACGCCTGTATTCCCATGAGGGAGAGGCAGAGCACAAGGATTCAAAAATCCAGTGCCACGTTTTGCAATTTCAGGGTAACCAGATGGTTAAACAATATCAGCATAATTTGTTAAATTGAGAGGTGCCTCAAATCGGCCATTTTGTTTTAGTTTGTATGTTATTGTATTCCATCGAACTGCACCAAATCAACAACCGGTGAAAATATGCGAAACGAACGTAAATTTCAATTTTAATATTCCACTATTCGTTTGCATGTTTTGATTTGTTTTACGCCGAACATTTTGAAGTACCATTTATGTATTAACTAGCTGTTGCACGCATCTCCGCCTGCGTAGAGTTGTTTTGTCGCAACGCCACTTGACCTTATGTGTTAATCCAGGGTGTCATTTTCATGGGTTCCAAATTAAATCAAAACTATAAATAACTGTCGCATTTATAATTTTACTGTCGCATTTATAATATTACTGTCGCATTTATAATATTACTGTGATTATGTGAAGTCAGTTGTGAATGCATTATTTACATTATTTACATTATTTTCAAGTATATTTTAATCGTTTTACGGTTCCGTACCCAAAGGGTGAAAATGGGACCCTATTAGTAAGATTTCGCTGCTGTCCATCCGTCTGTCCCCAGGTTGGCGCACGAACCATGCTAACTAGAGCTAGACTGTTGAAATTTTCACATATTATTTATTTCTATTGCCGCTATAACAACAAATACTAAAAAAAAATATTAGAGAATGAGGGTGAATTGAAAAATATCAAGGAATAAGTGCTTTAGTTTTGGATTAGCGTCAGAAAATCCATTTAAACGTTCTTCTTCTAATTTAAGTAAACCGTAGTAAGAATTCGCCAAAATGTTTCGGGAAAAAGTATATCCTCCAACAAAACGAAGTAAAATATTCCATAATATCATTACACCCACGCTTGCCAGCCTGCTGAATCAGATTATGGAGGTGAAAACAGGGCAGCTTGGGCACAATGTCATCATTCCAATTAGACCAACTTAATTAGCGTTTATTTCATTTAACAGGGACGAAGCCCTTTTTATAATCAAATGACCTTTGAAATTGTGGAGCGTACCGCCTGGAGTCGTTTCTTAGAATTTGTTACAAACAAAAATTAAACACAAACGGCACGAAAAATTAACAAAAACAACTTGTTTAAGGACAAGTTTGAGATAATTCGCAAGATGTTGCAAAGTAGAGTTTCAGCAATAACGTACGCCGCATTTGCGATCACAATTCTAATGCTATGTCATTAATGCAAACGCGCATTCGTTTGCCGTCGAAAACCGAATAACTGCTATAAACCAAAGTTTATAGCTGCACATGCAGTTGGCGTATAACAGGCGTGATTCTGAAACTAGTTTTATACTAGTAGCAGGATTCAAAAGAGTCTCAAACGACACTCTGTCCATTTTACCTCAAGGTAGGGCGCAAAAATGGAGGTTTTGCGGTCACATACGACGTTCCGTTTTGAACAATGTGTCACTATTCCATTCCCATGTGCTGCCGGAGTAAGTACATTATGCGACGTGTTTGCGTGGAAATCTGTGGACCTATTGTGAACGAGATAGAGATGAGAATTGTGGGCATTGAAGCAACGTGGAATTGACGTGGAACGTCGTTAACTTGCATTGTACAGACGTATCGAAGCGTTGCTACGAGCTTTTTGTTATAAACAAACAACTATCGATCATAGTGAAATGAAATAGATACACTCTTTTTATTAAATAAATATTATGTTTCAGCAAAGAGCTGCGACGCGAAGTGTGCATCAATCCGAAGCAGTGGCGCGTTGTTCCTGATTATGGGTCAAAAATTGGCCAAACTAATCTCCATAGTAATAAGCGAGTGTATCCGATTTCGATCACTATGAGCTTTCTGTGGCTTAATTTTGTTTTTTTTTCGATAATTTGGAACAAGGGGTATTACCGAAGAAAGAGGGACGTACGACGGATATTTGTCATAAATATTTCAAACTTAAGTCTACACCTCGTACTTTTCTGATAAAACTTTGACAGCTATAGGTATAAACTATGAAACATTTTACTAAACACTTTTCATTTCATCAAAATACCTTCCTATGGATTTTATAAAGTATAAAATATCATCCCCTTTAACGATAGAAAATAGGGCAAACTAGACTGGATGAGATACAACACGTAGATTTATATCAGCAAAATAAAGGAGGGTCCGAATTTATAGCAGTAACCTGCGGGCAGGCTGCGTCAGAGAATTATTATATTTTCATTTCCTTTTACTTTATACGAATAATAAATAATGCTGTCATGCCTTCAACACAATATACAGTAGGCAGGTGAATTTATATTTAGACGGAGCGGGGCACCCGTCGCAAAGTTTTTGAACTGTAAAGACTTTTCTGTGCTAGAAGAGTGGGAAAAACGTAGCGGTACACAACCGACCTTATTGTCGTATTATCTTTATTACAAAAGTGTATCACTATCACATACCTAGATTCCCCGTTCGATACAAGCAGTTGCAGGAGCACAAAAAAGTAGCTTCTTAAATATCGCAATTAAAAGATTTTAAGAAAAAAACCTTTTAATGAAAAAAAAATCTAATTAACTAATAATAATAGACGTCAAATTGCGAAAGACCGTTCTCTGATTGTCGAGTCCTTAGAATAAAATAAAAAAAAAAAATACAGCCGAATTGAATACCTCCTTTTTTGAAGTCGGTTAAAAAAAACACATTCGGAGTTTGAAAAATATCGACAGTATTTTTGACGAAAATAACCTTGTTACAGGTTCTAGAACTAATTATCTATATTACTCTCGTAAATTATCATACGTTACATAGTTACACACTGTATACTGTCAAAGCGTTTGTCAGAAATAATTACTGGCCTTAGTAACATTAAGGTTGCATTCAACCAAATGAGAGAAAAAATAATTCTTAGAATAGATCACTTTTTACTCGCTTTTCTTTATTATGAAAGAAGATGGCAAGAGTTTGGTTAAATCGGCCCTAAAATTTTCTACTTTTCTCCTAAACATTCATCTGGCATTTGTATAAATAAATCAAGCGAACAATCGTAAAATTTAAGGTCCATTAGTTCCGATCCCACTGGCCACGAACCTCGCACACCCTTCACATAAATTTCGGTACAGCGTAAATATTAATCAAAAGGAATGATATGTAACTATTCGTTCAGCGAAGGTTAATTTTGGTCGTAATGGCGTTTCTTGCGACTGTGTGGATCTATTATTTGATTTCTGGTCTAATCCCACGCCCAGACCGTGACTGTTTGTTCTTTTATTCTTTCTTACCTGTCGTGTTCATGAAACTAATACGTAGCGGTACAGTCCCGTCCACTTATATCTTTAAATTTTACATGCCTACGTTTATCTGGACAGGACCCTTAATTATGCTATTATGGTTTTTGTATAGATATTTGTGAACAGTTGTCCGTACAATATTAGTGAATTCAACTATACATTGCTGAGTTACGAAACGAAGGTCTTAAGACTGTATGATTCGCAATTGTGGTATAAAGTAGTTGAGTGTACGTACATCCTTCTTTGAAATAAATTAAGGAAATCGATTCAGGTATGCTTTAGGCAACAGGATAACCTGTCACTATTTTTTAACTAATTAAAATGTAGCGCTTTGAATGCTCTATCTTCCCCATTTGGGAATAGGAGTAATGTTTGTATGATATGATTAAAGTGAAGGACTGAAAATAGATAATTACATAGGTATTTAGATTTGTTTTGATACTATTTGCATGAACACTTGCAGTGCTACTACATGACTAAAACAGTCTGGCGTTTCTGCACGATACTTTAAGAATCATCTCTGGCGTTCAATTTGCTTCACCTTAGCGAGTGCTTTATCAAAGTAAAAAGAGCATTTCGACCTCGGCTACATTTTAGTTCCTCTCGCAGTGTTAACCTACACTAACACTTAACGCTCCGCGACATAATCGGTTTAGGGACAGAAAGCTTTTTCTCCACTATCCATTACGGGCATGTTTGCCGTGAGACTATTTTTAACCCACGCCTGGGCACCGGTGCATTCAGCTTGCCAAGTGCACAGGAAAATCACCCTTAAGATGGGCGCTTTGGATCCGTGTAATCTTTCCGGTACGATTAATTACATACGCTTGAACTTTTCCGAAGAATAAAACAACGGGAAAAGCCTTATTGTGTAACCGCGTCGTATCGAGAGTCTTTTCCTGCCAATCGGAGTCATTTATTTGTCATTTTATAATTTTATTGCTCTGTGTGACATTTCCCGTAACCTTTTTCCAGTGACATTTGAAAAATATTAATCCAATGAACAAGAAGTTTCCGATTTCATAAAAGATAAGGATTTTGTTCTGGAAAGGAAAGATAAAGCCTCGCCATTCTCTGAGTTGTAATATTCATAATATTACAAATAGAGGACCGTACTACGTAAGTACAGATTTATAAAACAGATAAGATTCTTGTAAAATGAGTCATGAATTTAGTTTGCTTTTTTTTGTTGACTTAAAACATAAAAACAATTTCAATCTTTTTTAAAAGCTGTGTGTAAAACTAAGTGAGGTTAGGTTAGTGTTGAAAGCCAAATTAACAATCATAGATGAACAAACTATAAACATTTCATGTTTAACAGAATTAATAATGAGCCGGATTTGGCCGCGAACTGCTGCCAGCCCCAGCTGACCCGTCAAGTTGTTGTTCTCTCTAATTGCTACCAAAGTTACTGACGTCGAATTAATATTTACGATTAACGTGTCAATACAATGTTTGCCGAAATTCAATTACAAACTGAAGTTTTGTTGAACGTACAAAATTATTTGTTGAATTTTCGGCGTGCGTTCCACAGAGACTTAGTCCCTTCAACACTGGAACCTAAACCCGCGCAAACATGTCTTTAAAAACATTTAGGTAACTATGAACCCATGTAAAGTGTAAAAAATGTATTCATTTGAAAAAAATACGTAAATGGATGACAACTGAACAAAAACTGACGGTTCCTTAAAAAAAAGATTTGTTTTCAGCTGGTTGAAAACACCTTTGATTATACTGAATAAGCTGAAGCGTTTTTGTCACTGATGAAACGTAGCGTAACAGTAGTACAGTAAAATAAAGAAATGGGTATGAGATATATAGGATTGAGAAGGATGGCCCGATCGAGATTGGCAAGAGCAATGAGCACCTAGCCGAAAGAAATCGATGTATTTGTCCAACGGAGACACTAAAACAATAATCTATTTTTGTTTGAGAGTTCCGTGACTTCAGTCTGAGTACAGTCAGACTGTGTACTGTTTAGGTAGCAGTTGCTTTTAATAACCACCTCAACCCTGTCTCTCACAACTCATTCCTAGTCTCTCCGTCTCCTAATGCTATTTCGGTACCTAATAAACGGATCAGACATTATCTATCTATGCTTCAAGTCGGTGATCCTTCATCAAAGATCGTTTAACACACATTCAAGCAAGTTTCCGAATGAAAACATCGGCTCGTTTCCGCGATTATGTTTGTCGGAGCTAATTAATCACCATCGTAATGCTAACTGTTTGCGACAGACATTAACAAGTGGATCCGAAAGTAATTAGTACGGATGGATTAAACGTATTATCCCGTACTGACCCGGCTCGAAAATGTTTGAGCTGACAATCGGGTTGATATAGGTTGGTCATACTGATGCGCTTGATGGCCGCTTGGGCCAATCATACGTGGTCCAACGGGCGTAAGAGATTCACATCTTACATGTATGTGGCGTTACAGTCCAGTTCATTGATATCCGCACAGAAAACTGTTAATAAATGTATAGATAGAAACCTTACTTACGGTATGATCTTTGTATACCTACAGTCCATACAGATCTTTGTAAGCGGTAAAAAGAGATGTTTAAATTAATGTTCCGTGTTAGTCTTTTAAAATACGAAACGATTAAACATCTTATTAAGGTTAGATTGTCAGTTTTGACCCTGATGTCTGATGTCAGATTTAAATTACAATCGTAGATAATGAAAAATACTGGCCACTGCATATTTATGTCAAAAAAGTATTTACGCAATAACACTATCTAGTAAATTCTAGGAGTGTCTGTGAATTTCCGGGGCAGTAATTGCCAGTTGAAAATGACCCGGTTTGTGAGGTGAACCGGAGCCTGTGTGGTTATCTTAATTCAGCGGTGGAGTGACGGACGCGGCTTGGGACGGGGGACTTAATAATACTTAATTACACTTGTAGTTAAGTAATTTGTCTTGTTTGGTAAAATTTGTATAAAAGTGAAATTTACTGTTGATATAAAAACGTTTCCTGTTTGGCGGCGGGTCAGAATAACACCTTGCTATTTCCTCCGTGAATCTAGGATAATAGGAAATAGATAAGCAAATATTTTTAGGTATTATTTAAGCAGGGCTAGCAACCTGTCACTATTATACCTCTTCCATCTAGAAGCGACTACGAAACACGTATTAGTCATGGATTTTTCTATGCCACGTTGCATGTGCTCTGCTTGCTATATTTGGAATCATAGGCGTGATTGTATGTATTTTGTACAAATGTCAGCACCTATGTGAGGAAAATGTAAGAGGTAACAAACCCATTTCGCTCATTCAATGTCGGCGAGATTACTCCGAAGGGTTGCTTCATTAAAGTCCGTTAAAGATTATAATTACTCTTGAACCAAGATTCGCTCTCGGCCCCGTAAGGTGGCTGTGCAAGTTGACTGTAGCAATTTAATTTCATAAAAAGGGCCTCGCAAAATTTTCAGCACTTTCTAACAACTCCGGCCCGCGACACATAATATTCGGTAATGAGAGAAAGTTCGAAAAATCTCATCACAGGCTTTTTGTTCCCATGGTAATTTTGAAATGCCATTCTTTTGTTTCGTGTTTGCGTCGCAAAAATCCGGCTCAACTTGTTGTTAAGACGATCTTGGCCGCTTTGATGATTCTGTCGCGACGTAAGTCTGTTTCGTTGGGGGCTTTTTGTACCGGTGTGTTTCCCTGCAGGGCTTCCTCAAAGCTGCCGAAAGTGTGTGGGCATAACATTTATTTTGCTGTAAAATAAACTGCTTTCACTTGTGGGCTACCCGTCATTTTCTGCCGTGTTAAGGTTAGAAACAGTGCTCGACCGATAGTCAGCGCTGACCGTCGGTCTACGTAGCCATATGTCAAGTCTATGAACGTGTTCTCAGCTACACTGAAGGTACGAGCGTACGGTCGGTCGAGCCGTCGGTCCGGCTAGTCGGTTGCACGTACGACGGTTGACCGACGAGCAACGAGATCGTACGTAAGAGCACGTACAGTCCTTCGCTGACGGAGCGACCCAACGCGCGTACGTACACTTAAAGCAAAAACTAATATCGATAAGAGCGCCTTATTACAAAAGTGCGGCTTCGCCTGGCATGGATTTATCGTAAGACTGATGCTCATATCTTCGCCGCCTTCTATTTCGCCGTTTGCGCAAAAAATAGCGTGCATTTAGCATTTGCAGCAATAGGATTCATTTTTCTTCTGAACTGCACACACGCGTCGCAGTACGCCGTCAGCGTAGCATTGAATGGATTTTCGGTCGAGCACTAGCGGCAGCTTTCGAGACACACATTGTTTACGTTTCATTTATCACATCACATATTGAGGCTATAACTTTCAAAATGTTGTTTTCTCTCCAGTCCACTGACAGCGGAACTGGCAGGTTTATCTTATTATCCATATCAATATTCCCGACAAACAAGTTCCTAGAAATACGGCCTCGGATGAGGATATTTTGCGTTAAGCCGCGACGGTACGGTTACTCGGGGCATGAGCGATTTATGACCACATTCATCTTGATAATGCTGAGGCTTCGCGACCCTTTCGAGGGTCCGGTGCAATGAGCTGAGCCTGGAAGACAGCTCATTTCGGCTGCTGTCTGTAAAATTATAATTGTGATTGGAAGTCCGAGATTTGCTGCGAATAAATTTATACGGGATTGTACAACTTGATCTTGAAAACAATGATACATACGTATACATACATTGATCACGGCTGTATACCACGCTATAATTTTGCATTTCTCGTTACTGCATTCTGTATTGTAAATAGGCAGAGCACACAAATCGTTACATGGTCAGAACCATGATTGATCCACGTCTCATGGCCACTTCTAGCATATTTTTTAGGTTTTGACTTCGTAGGTATAATTAATGGTGACAGGATGCTCGCCTCTCACGATAGCCACGAAAGAAACGGAGAGGTGTTATCCTAAAACCGACATCACATCATGGAACATGTAAAAGTTTACTTACATATTAAATAACTGAGGTAAATAACACTGCTAGCTTTCTATTGAAAAGAAAAACTATTTTATTTAAGAAAACATTCAGGTAAGTATTCTAACGAGGGGATTTCGAGGAATCCGCTTCAGAAGGAGAAAATAAATGTTGGAAAATTAAACAGGTCATATTAAATTGTGCTACATACTCAAACTGCGTGGGGTGCTTTAAGCCCACTGTTGTCGAGTTGAAAAGTATTCAAGATAATTTGATTTACTTTTGAAACTATATTTTACTAAGTTCTACTTTCTAGTTACCATTTGATACTGAGTAGTTAAGATCCTGTCATTAAGCGTATCAGTGCCTGCTGCTATAGCTAGATGAGATGAATGTCCAAATGATCAGACCAGAAAAAAGATCAAAACTAGACGTCATTTCCACCAGCATCTCAATTAAAATAATTTTAAGAAACAAAATCTAAAGATAATGTAAGTTTATTTTTGCAAAATACTTAAAACTATGTCTAATAATATGTACATGTACATTAGAACAGAATTTACTTCACGAATAAACGTAAAACAAATAAATTGCAGAAATACGCCAAAAAATCCCATAAATTTTATCCGCGTTAGTCGCTAATCCTTTTATCTTTGTCATTATCATTATTTATCTATCTATCTAGCGTAAGGGTTATGTATTAAAATACATACAATAAGAGACCTTGAGTGGTGTCTGCTTTAAAATTAAGCTTCTACATTTCTTCCGTGGATGACTGTCGTATGCGGCCCCAAGGAACTATGTTAAGGTATGCTGAATGCTAGCTTGGCAACATTATAATCAGTATTAAATCTCTTTTATACAACTTCATCAAAAAAATTAAGTTAAACGCGGCTAAGAGCTAATTTTTCAATCACCAGATAAAACATATCTGTCCGATAAATGTTGCCTGTCACTTTTCTATTATATAACGCGAAAAAAGGATAGTAATACTTTTAACTGGCAGATAAATTTATCTGGTGATTGAACAATCGGCCCTAAGAAAACAGTAACCGTTTTGTCTATGAATCGTTCCATGTGGTCTAACCGTTCCGATGCGCCTCCGTGTAAGTTTAAAGCATTCATATACATTTGAAAATAATTCATTAAATGCGATATGTCGGATGAGTGCCTTTGTGCGGCGAACGCAGTAGCTTTAATCTGTTTTAATCTTCTGCGCTCGCAACGGTGCACTTTGTAGCTCGGAATTAATAACTGCACGTGCTCATATTAGTGGTGGAACCAATAAACTAAGAAATTTGAACAAGCTATATTTACCGGCTCCAGATAATTACAGAGAAAGTACTTTTTATTATTAGGGTTCCTCTCACCGTGAGAGGAAGATTGAGTACAATAGTAAGAAACAAAGGAACCACTGTAAAATTGGTTTGTTTATCTCTCTGTCTGTTCATCTGTCAAGACTCGTTTTATTTGGAATGCAGTTGTAGCATTGAAATCGATACCGATTACTAATGTTTATGGTCTGTGGCTGCGAAACGTGAAATAGTTTTGTAATTAGTAGTGATTCTGATTAGGTCACGTTGCGTATGCTCTGTCTACCTCATTTAGGAATACAGGCGTGACGTATGTACATAATATACATATGTATGCCACTACTGGACTATAAATCCATTTGTAATAAGAATATGGCTAATTAGATAGTAGTCAGTAAATTTCATCCCTATTCTCTCCATTACCTGCCCAACTCATTCCCTTTAACGTTATGGATTTTTTTGTCTTAAATTTTAATTAATTAAAATTAATCTCTTTCAGTAGGCGTTTCTAGAATCCCAGGCATCTGCGCCAATATTACACTCATAAATCAGGTTAGGCGTTAATATGGTATAAAATGTCATTCAATATCTTTAATAAGCTACGTTAATTTATCAAGTGCCTGAAAACATTCTGCTTATTAAAAAATTTGGTAGTCGCCATGCCAAACTACTAGAATGAATATTGATTGTAAAAAAAGTAAAAAAACTTTTAAGTAAAACGGTTATATTTTAGTCTAATCAATGTACATAAAACCGTTTTACTTAAAAGTTTTTTTACTTTTTTTTCGAGCTTTTAGTTTTTTTTATTTAATTCCTTGCAAAGACCTTTCAATTGATACCCGTATTGATGGGGTAGATAAGAATTAGGTCATCCGCCATTTTGTAGCGGCGGCCATTTTGAATTTACAATGACAATGAATGTACATTACTGTATTGTCACCACAACTAAAAGCGCATACCGAATTTCAGATCAATCAGTTGACGGAAAGAGGGTGAAACTTCAATTTCTAAATTTGAACCAACAAAGACCAAAGACCAAAGAATAAAGTCTAAAACAAACGGGGTAAGCTAAGTAAAACCGTTTAATAAAAATGTTATAAAAACAACACATACCTACAGAAGCAATGATCACTGGAAACAAACTCACAATACCTACTGTTTTTTTTTGCGAAAATTGATTAAAATAATATATTTTTTTATTAATATTTACTGTGCGGATTTGGGTTTAGAGTAATACCTCTCCAGTCTTCCGTGGATGTTGTAAGAGTTAAGTAACTGAAAATAATGGTTTAGGTATGTTTTAGGCGATGAGATGGCAACCAGTTACTATTGCACTCCTTTCATCAATTTTCAAACCCAAAATTGTGCTAAAAGTGGCTACGAAACGTGAAATATAAATAAATTATGGTTTTGTATATTAATAATGTAACTTTGCGTGTGATTTTCTATTCCAGTTGGGTAAGAAAGCGTGATGTTATATGACTCATTTTAATCCATTCATACAAGATTAGTTTGGGTGTGGCATAATTATGAACACAACAATTAGTGAAGTCGTTATAATTAAATCACACATTTGTGAAAGATAAACAGCAAAAAACAAAGAATTGCTGGCAAATGACATTAATTGCGGGTATTCAATTAGGATAGAAAAAGTATGGTTAGTTTTGGTTTGGTCATATAGGTAGAGAGGATGCATAAAAGAAAATTTACGAAAAAAAAAATACGGGGAATGTGGATGGGCGCAGTGAAAGGGGGAGACCTAGACGTGCCTACGTTATCGCGGACGTTTTAAAAACAGGTCAGGTGAAGAGTACCTGAAACCGACGAGCATGTATGAGGAGATTAATGAATGTAGATGAAGCTAAAGAGGTATGTCATCATCATCATTTCAGTCATAAGACGTCCACTGCTGAACATAGGGCTCCATTTTAGACTTCCATGAATACCTATCCCCCGCCCCTGCACTCCCCGCTATCTGCAATACCTCGCCCCCCGTCTCTCTCCCAAGGACGGTCGCGCACGATGTTGCTAGTCAGTCTAACATCCGATTAATTCCCGCTCGCCATTCGGTCGTCGGTGAATTTGCGTTCATTTGCTATCAAATTCTCGTAACGAGTGTATACAAAGGGACGCGGTGACTGCGACGAATTGCCGAGTTAATTAAAAGCTTTGGGAATATTCGCGTTAAGGGGAGTTTACATTAAATGAATGAGCAATCTTTACGTTAATTGATGATGTTAAACAATAGGAGTCGACTGATTCGTCCGACCGGAAAATGCAGATAAGAGAAATCAATTTTCTTAAATCTTGACCAAGATGTAGGGTTTCGAATAACACCTCTCAATTTCGTCCGCGGATGTCGTAAAAGACGACTAGGGAAATATGTATATTTAGGTTTGATTGAGGTGACTTTTTCATCTAAAGATGTGCGAAAAGTGCCTAAGAAGCGTCTGCCTTGTGTGACGGATGTAAATTATGTAATTTAAAGTTATTGGCATATTACCTACCGACTATCAGAATTTTTTTGTCATAAAAAAGGCTATAGGCCTCTCCCATGGCCAACGACTGAGTACTATCTTTAGACAAAACCTTGAATATTTCAGGTTTCCTGGCGTCTCCTAGCATATTTTCATAGATTTTGAGTTGGTAGTTATAACAGTGACAAGTTGCTTGTCGGATATAGCGCTGAATAAAGTTAAGCGTGCTCCGTGCAAATCTTATCATGAGCAACAGTCAATAACAAATAAAATGGAAACAAATGAAGATATTTTAACTCGTGTGCACTCTGCCCAAAGAAAACCAACACGCAGAGCGAGCACTGAATAATTACGGCTTTTCCACGCCCTCGCGGCTGTTGTAAATGAAAACATCGGGATATCCTAAAAGGTAATTTCACTTCCGAAACCCATTTAAATTTTTATTATGATTACAATGACATTGCTACACGAATACTTGTAAAGGAAAATTGAAGGATGGAAGCTGGTTTATTCGAATTATTTACCCTAAAATAAAATATTATAGTGGGTACGTAAGATGAAATTGTGAGAGAACATAAGAGGTTTATTGTTTTTTATAATGTTTATTGAATAAAACACGATAGCAGATTGTATACGAAGCAAGCAAGCAATATCTAAACGCAGCACCCGCGATAGTGCTGCCAATGTAAAAACAGAAAGAGACTTCTTTTAAACTTTGAATTCGTGTGGTGTGCAGTGATCGCCTCCGCTCCGGCAAATTCCAAATTTGGAAATATACCTATCGTTTGTGGACGACGGATAATAACGGATGATGCATAACTGCAGCAACATGACGCAACGTCATGTCGTTGTTAAATGACGCGACGACAATGACATTTGTTATTGTTTGTCGTCGAGTACCAAGTAACTTAATTGTATTAGTATTTTAATCGTAGGTGACTGTACCTGTAAATTATTATTATTTCACGAAAAAGTACCCCAGCAAAGCACATAAATAAAATAGATGTACTTACGTCTTATATTTCATCAGTCAAATATTTATTCTGACATCATTATCATTATACTAAACATGAAGTAGATATGTGAGTTTAGGTTACGAATTCTAAAAAATTATTTAAACCTAATCCTTCTTTTGCTGACATTTTTCCAGGACTGTGTCATCAGATTTAGAAAATTTGAAGCCCTGCTGAAAAGGTTACCTTCGTGCAAGATAAGAAGGATTATGAAATTACATTTTCGTCGGCCCGGCTGAGCATTCCCTGACAAGGCAAAAATATAAAATAATTTTGTTTATTTAGCCTACACGCGCTCGGCGTATGTAGAAGATATTAATTAAGCTTGAACGAGAGACATTTTGTAAAAGACTGAACTTCAAACAGCCTTTGAATGTATTCAGAGTTAATCTTACGCAGTTGTATATTTTTCAAGACTAATGTAAACAACTGCATTTACAAGTAGAAACCGAAAATAGGAATGTCCTAGTTGGCAATAATTAGAATTTCGTAATGGATTAAATTCTAACTATTATTAGAAATTATGAACAGACGTAGCAGATCGATTCACACGGGGTAGCGTCAGTTGGTACAGTTAGCATGCAAATAGGTTGATGTCACGACGGCTTATGTCACCAACTGAATATTCATCGTACCTGCTTGCGACAAGAAATTTGATCTATGTAGTCTCTAAATATTGTCTAGCCATACGTCACTGGCTGGAAGAGCAAAATTGTGAGCCAACAGGATATAAAATAAGTAGAACCCGTTATCGGAGGTGCAATTTGGTAGCTTGACAATCATAGTAGGGACGGGCAAAAAAAAACTAGATACCGATAATTTTAATTTTTCGTGAGATTCAGGTACTTTAGTATAACGTATTTATTTTGTAAGGTAAGACTAAGTAATTAAAAACAAATATAGACAATTTATAAATCTAAATCATGAATTATTCGTCACCAGAAACATCTCGCCTGTATTCTTAAATAGGGGTAGACAGAGCCCTCGAAACGTTATATGTAACCAAAAGTTATAATTACAATAGTTTAAAAAATTCAATGAAATCCAATATTTCAACAGTAAGAGTCACGCAATTAGCGATTCTAGCTAAAATAGCGTTCCTATTTATCGATATTGACATCGTGAATATTTTTACCCATCCCAAACTTCCGAATTACGGACGGATAACGGGATCTAAAAATAACTGATCCTCGAGATAACAGACATTTACACAATCTATTGCATTTTTTATTTCATGTTTACGATGTATTCGTTCTACTTTATTTTCGACCGTGCGATACGTATTAATACTTTCGCAAGATCAAAGATTCCGCGCGAAGGAAAATAGAACATGAAAGGAACAAAATTTAGAAGCTCATCGAAAATATACCCTTGCTACTCTCGATTCCCCTTTGGACATCGACAAAACCTTGAACCCTTTGATTAAGTGGTTATAAATAATAGTTCGGGTAATAGGCGAGAGAAACTAATGCATGAACAATGAAGACGTCAGTTAGGGCGCCAAGTAGAAACAATACAGAACGCCCGATGCACCCCACAAAGGGAACCACTCCCGATTGACATGTTCATTAAGATGACCCTCCCCTCCCGCTCCTTGGACAATCTCTGGGAAAACTTTCACAACAACTAGGTCAAGCATTATTCCACTGTCCGCATCAAAAGACAGGCATGGTGTAACCACGAAGCTTTTGTTGGAACTGCTTTTATTCAAACCGTGAACAATGGTTTTGGTTGGAGTTGTCATAAAAATTATCTCTGTGCCACCATAGGAGGTTATATATTCCGCCAAATTGTGTGGCTAAAGCAAATTTATGGGGAGCCCGAAAGGTGCGCGCCGTAATCTGTTTCATTACGGCGGAAATGACGCCTGAGCGCTTTGACGGTGACGGTTTTTTGGCAACGGTTCTCATAATACACGTGTGGATGGCGTGTGTTTTAGTAAACATATGCGATACCAAAACAATACTTTTTTCGAGTTTTTGAGACGATTTATAATAGCCAACTAGCACGCTCCAAATGAATCGTCATTTGATCTGTGGTAAAGAGCTCGAACTCTCTTGTTAACAAAATAAATTATTCAATTAGCTTGTGGTTTTAAGCACTTAGCGGCAAGTTTCCCGGATTAATCAAAATTAATATGGTAGCTTGGCAAGGGAGAAAAAGTGTAGACGCTAAAAGCTTTGTTACTGCCTGCAGATTTGCATGCATAAACAAGCGGATAAAAAGTATACCAACAATGTCTCAACCGAAGCACGCCACCTCCGTTACCTCGCGAATAAAATGGGCATTCCACAGAATGCAGGAATCCAAAGGGCATTACAGTAAGCCTCAGCGACACCTGGACTATTTTACAACACACACATACACAAAACTGCCGTACATATTTTGTGGGCAAAAAGCGCAGTAAACAAAGCCCCTCGCGGCAGATGTTACTTTATTACCCGCTATCACGGCTAATGCAGGGTTTCTTTTCTATTTTGTCATACTCTACGTCCTTTTTTAACTGATTCCTGAAGAGCAGGACGCACTGACTTACAAAGAAAAGTGAGTCGCGTAAGCCCTTTAAACCCGTCACGCGTGTTAGACACACACCGTGATGCTAACGCGTTTGGTTCCATAGCGCGCTAGCATCACGGTGTGATTCTAACGG
>BHDV01065402.1:140399-157865 GCA_005406045.1 Adoxophyes honmai
GAGTGGCAGGAAAAACGTTGAAAATCGATTTATATGTTTTATTTTCTCGATAATGAAAAAGGTCAGTCAACTTTTACTAATTACAATATATAGACAATTTTGCCTGCTTTCGAATAATATATAATGTGTTCAATATAATTATAAATTACGAGCACAATAATCATTTTTCGAACGGTGGTCGACACATTTTTTTTTCCTTCAAAAACCTTGCGCGCTTGGGACACCTGGACCTGGAAATGTCGCTCGCGTGACGGGTTCCTACATCTTAGCACTAATGAGAACACTTTCGCTAAACATTAATTTTCTGTATTCAATTATGGCGGGAGAATTAGGGTGATACATGTTGCGAATGATGAATGCCGTGTGAGACATTGTGGAGATGTTTCTTTTATTTGTGTTCCACTCTAACTTAATAATATATTGTTCGAAACGAAAATTAAAGTGAATTTGTAGTAGAAACTATTAAGAATTTTGTTTACTTGTCCAGCGTAACTACGTTAACGAGAGTCAGATTGAATTTAGAAGTACGTGTAGACTAGACATGACAAAATTTATTTGTTTTATTATATTTGTATCGTTACACAAAATGGTCACATTCTGTGGACATGGCAGAAATTAAGACGTTACATGCAACTGATATTTTAGGATGTTCACGTGTAGCTAAAGGTGTTATGCCAGCTATTAGCTAAAATATAAATTGTTCTGGAACTTTTCTTTTAGTTTGAAAGTTCTCAAATAGAGGCTTCAGCGTGGGATGTCCACCAACGAAATGGAATGACGATTTTAACAAAGGATGGACGGAGTATAGTAAAGTATAGATGATTGAATATAGGCCGTAAGCTGAGGGTGCATACAAGTTGCTTCCAATCATATTAATGAAGGTAATCATTCCAGCAATGGACGTCCTTAGGCCAAATTGCTGATGATGGGACTTCCCGGTCATTAATTTTATGTCCACAGAGCAGAACTTTGTTTTTGTTCTTTGTGATCTATCTCGGGTGTTTACGGTAACTTCACTTTACTTGATGAATAGTGTTGAATAATTATACGTATCAATATACATTATGACTTCAAATTGGTAATACACAATAAGTACCTACTTCTTAGTAAGTTAATGTTATGCAACATAATATTTTATATTAGCTCAATTATTAAAAAATAAACAGATAAAATTTAGCATTTCTATACTAAGGAGTGATAAGAAAACACAACCTCATTGTCTGGACACTTCAAATTTAATGCGACTGATTAAAACTAAATGAGTTTGTGCATTCCATTGTCCAACATTATCTGAGAAAGAAACACTTATTTTGCATCATCAATTTGAAGTCACCCTTAAGTAATCTCACAGTAAACTTTTATTATATATTACTAAATATAATATGTATGTATGTGTATGTCTCTTATTTATTCACAAATTTGATGACATAAATTCTTAAGCATTCACCGTCAATATCACATTAGGTGTAGCCTGTAATGGCAATCTATAAAGATGTGATGAAAATAAATAGATAAAAAAATAATAATTACATTTCATTCAACCCCTTTAAAAATACGTAATAAATTGATACGTTGCAGCAGTCTAGTACACAAGCCTGTTCTCGAACTTTAACAGCAATCTCAAAACACATTAAGAAATGTGGGTCAAAGTAATTTCTTAAGATATTTCCGTGCATATTCTATCTCGCCCTTTCCAGTGAGAGTGAAATTTCGTGGCAACGACCGAAGGGTGACCCAATTCCTGGGCGTAAATAAGTAAAGCCACGCGGCCGGACAGGCGATTACGGCGGCGCAGCGCCGGGTTAAAACTTTAATGAAATGGTCTAGACGGCCAGTGCAAGGAACAGCCGTCAAATTTTGAATAAGGAATGACTGTTTCTTATTTTTATTTTTTTATGGCCAGTTGCAATTCTTTGAAGCAATGAGTAAATAATTAAGTACGCTGATTCGACGTACTTAATTATTTACTCGTTGCTTGTCAGATGTTGCATTATATAAAATCTTTCGAAGAATTTTCGAATAACTTAAGACTGAGTGTCCTTACTCCATTCATTGAATGTTTTTTCGTACTCCATTATGTTGAAACTTAGTTAAGAACCTTCCCAAGATAGACAGTCTAAAAAAAACACCCAAATCTGTTTCTCTTTTGCTTGGAATTTACTGCAGCAATTTTTAATGCAATGACGCTAATAAAAAAAAAAGCGTGACTTATTATGCGTAGAGTGTTAGTTTTACTCATCTAAATCATGTTTTGGTCAGATGTCTCGTGAAAGTAAAATATCTAGAACATTATAATTACTTAGCCGAGTGAAAGTTCGTGAATAAAGGGGTTGGCAATCAATTTGATGAACTGAAACAGCGACAAGAACCTTCTTGTCCAGCAATTAAACTATAGCCAGTGACATGACAAAGGTTCGTAGCAGTGCTACGATGCTACGCCGTAGAGCTCTACGGAGTGGATGATTTGGATGGCAATTTGTCTCATCGGGGAAGCGAGTCGTAGCAAGCGGGGTCGTACATGCCATTAATTACATTGCGGCTTTGATCGGCCTAAGGGACCCAATGAGACCTTGGATTTGGAGACGCCTTGCATTTAAGAACATAATCTAAATGACGTGTCTGATTTATTTTACATGCTATCTTTAAAAATATCACGATTTGTCACAATCACGGAAGCATTACTGGCAATGTAATAGGTACAGTCAAGGAAATTGATACCTGTGCCACTTTGAACCTTTTCATACTGAGTTTCATATTGCTTTGATTAGTAGAAAGTATGGCATGTTACAGTGACATTTCTTGTGAAAAGGTACAAAGTGGCACAGTTATCAATTTACCTACTTGACTGTACACTGTGGTACATGTGTAAATTACTGCTGATATTAAAACTGTTGACAATATGAAGTTAAAATTGAAGTGACCGGTGCTGGTGATACGATATAATTCACGTTTTTCTACCCTATATTTACATTATAAAATTGAACAATAACGCGTAAATAGTTTGTCTTAAATTTAGATTGGTTTAAGTAATCGCGTTAAGACTAAATCATCGTTATAATTATAATCGTCGTTCTGAATGAAATATGCGTGTAATAATTCCTAACAATCAAAAGATACGCAGACTGTGCCTGTATAATTTCTCGTACCACGTAATCTAGACAACATCGTTGCGCAAGCTAAAGTTGGTACTAAAGCGGCACATGGCATGGACAGCAACCTCGATAAAAACTTATTTATAAGCTTTCCATTTTATTTATAGCAGATGTATTCTTAGTGTTGTTTGTCAACATTACATGTTTCAATTGATATTAAATTAGAAAAAAAAAAGAAACTCATAATCGGAATCGATTGCTTGAAAACAAACAGTGTCATGGAAATGTTATGACTGAATACGAGAATTTTAATAACTTTACTGAAATTTGAGAAGATGAAACAAT
The DNA here is from genome assembly GCA_005406045.1 of Adoxophyes honmai. NCBI lineage: Eukaryota > Metazoa > Arthropoda > Insecta > Lepidoptera > Tortricidae > Adoxophyes > Adoxophyes honmai. The sequence continues at coordinate 143,837 of BHDV01065402.1, forward strand.
ACTTGTTTATTTATAGTGTGTTATATAATCTGAATTACGTGTAGTATCTGTCGGGTTTAGAATAACACCTTTTTCCGTTTCTTCCATGGATGACGTCAGAGGCAACTAGGGAAATAGGTTCGGGTGTGTTTTGGACGAGATTAGCAGCTTGAAATCTAAAAAATATGTTAGAAGTGGTTACGAAGCGAGAGGCCTGTTTTATGTATCAATAATCTAAATAAGTCTAAAGCATTCATTTCAGGTCCGCCCAGTCTGTTAACATAGCGTAAAGAGGAATTAAAACTTGTTCGCATCCAGCTGAGCCTCATTCATAGCGGGGTATCTTTTCATGTACCATTTCACATTAGCAGAGCACTAATTAATCACAGAAGTACAGAGTGATCATACGTCAAGCGGCCCTGCGCAGGCGGCGGGGAAAGGCATCAGTTTGAACACCCTTTATTAATCTTTTCAAGCGCAGCTGAGCGTTGTGAGTGATGAAGAGGCGCGTGACAAAAGACTTTTACAATGCAAGGGTTTTTTAATTATAAAGCCTATTCAAATGGTGTTTTATTCAATTTTTCCAACGACAAGGACAACAGGACTTCACACTGATGTACTTTTTCCGAGTTCGGCTGAAAACTGTTCCAATAAAACTTTCGAGTTGTCGTGTTTAACAGGTAGTTTTTTTTGTGCTTTCGGTATTTTTCTATTCAAATCAAACTTCAGAAATTATTTTTGTCTTGTTATAATAAAATGTAACTTATCTGATGAATAAAATTTTATATTTGCAGTTTTTGCTAGTAATAAGTGAGCGGGTGGATGCAATTTATATCGAAATACTATAAGAAAGAAAACAAGCGCTTCAGTAAACATTAAGATTTTAATTTCTGTATACATACATACATACATATTCTCACGCCTGTATTCCTATGAGGGGTAGGCAGAGCACATGGATTCAAAAAGGATTTCTGTATTACTTACACATTACCGGCGGATGTCTTTTATATTTGATTATCCACTTATAAAGATAAAATAATCTTGTATTATATACAATCAATAGACAATTCTTTTGAGGTAGGTAAATTGAATGTTTGGAAGGCCGGAACGTGTCCGTCTCGTGTGGTTGTAACTTAGAACTTAATGTAAAAATTTTACACTCCCTGCCACCACACCACAAACATTAATACCTATGTACAGTGCGTGTAATAGGTCTCATACTCGGATGGCAGTTGTTTCAGGATTTAAAATTATTATTTTTATAATTAAAAGTATTGTTCTCGAGATTAAATTCGGCAAGATTTTTTTTATAGTGAGGGCAAGTTCGCGTGTTTTTACCTAGAAAATCTTGAAATTCAAAATTCAAAATTCAAAACTTTATTTATGCAAATAGGCTCCTAAAAGCACTTTTACACGTCATTTTTGATTTTACCAGCGCTTCGGAAAGACCATCATTGCCAAGAAGAATGCGCCGCAAGAAACTTGGCAGTAAGTCATTTTTTCAAAAAAAAAGTTAATTACAAAAAATGTATTATATATATTACAAAAAAAAAAAGGAAAAATTGACATAAAAGCAATCAGTGTAATTAATGTGGAGGCAGGATATTTAAGTAAAATCATGTATCACTGATCCAAGGGCCAAAGCAACGCGCTGACGCAGGTTTTCATGCCATCATGTCCTGTTCTGAAAGCAGAGCGGTACCGAGGAACGATTGCCTACGCCACGAACCCTTACGGGACGCGTCACTCCAGCCTCGGGCCAGCAACACATGCACCAATTATCTATATTACATTAAAGGGAAAAATAAATAAAAAAATAACAGCCATAGGGCTGTGTAATGTGTAGGTTCCCTGAATAAAGCAAACTACTGATTCCATACAATTTCCACAAGTCAAAAGAGAGAAAAAAAAAATGTAATTTATAAAATATTATTATTAGTAATATATACTAACTTAATCTAAGTTTAATAGAGGTGTAAAGTGCCTCCATCGTCAATTAAGATGAAGGAGATGTAAAAAGTCTCCCTTTGTCTAAAAGGTATACATAATCATGAAATATACATTTCATGTCAAACTATTATATCTACATATGACATAGCAACAATTATGTCTGGGTTATAAAACAAAATTTCCCACTTACAGCGGAATTTATTACAGAGTTATTGCCAAATTACGTTAAACTAAAAAAAAATACAGATATCATTATAGCCTAGCAGAAAACAGTGGCAGCAGGACCAGGTACCATTAAAACATCGTACAATTCATAAAGCTTCGTCCTGCTTTTGTGTATGCCCACTGTGGCCCAGTCGCTGAACTTTGCTTTAATTGACCCTTTCTTTTTTGTCTTCAATTTGAAATTTTTTCCGAACTCCGCATTTATGACACTGGACAGATCCTTATATAGGACGTTTGGATCGTTGTCTTCTAAAGAGAGCAGGGAAACTTTGCAGGTTAAATTATCTCTGAACCTTTCAAGGCGACCCTCAGTCACGGGTCTATATACTAACTCTTGCTGTCCATAGTGTTTAGGAATTTCAAAGATTGCCTTTTGGCCACTGTGATCAGAATTAAAGCAATTAAAAACCGTTTTCTCTATGGCTTCACATTTACAGAATATATTGTCTAAACATGTGGCCGTATTTGGAGTCACTCTAGTCGGCTCCTCAAATTGATGAAATAAGTCGAAAGACTTGAACAGGTTCAAAAACCGTACAACGTTTGTATTTAATGAGTCTAGTATATTAACATTAAAATCACCACATACTATAATATATTTACTACTATCAAAAACTCTTCTCAGTGCCTCTTCTAAAACAGATTCAAAATGATTATAATCGGCTGACGGTGGCCTGTATACACACAGTATAATATGATATTCTAACTCTACACACGAAATCTCAATCACTCGCTCAACAGAAAGCTGAACTACATTTTTCCGTTCCTTACATTTAAGATCATCTTTGATAATGATCATCGAGCCTCCATGAATACTAACACTTCTATTGAAGGAACTGCCTATTTTATAATTATGGAAACCGAGTAGTGACTCATGCTGTTTCAACCAGTGTTCAGTAATGCACATGGCATCCACGCCGTAAGCGTCTAAAAACAAGCCAGTCTCAATTTCTTTGCTGGAAAAGCCTTGCATATTCTGATGTACTAGAACAAATTTACACTGCTTCTCCGTTGTCTTGCGCGTCAGTTTAAAGACGGCCCGACACTCGCGGCGGCGCCGGTGCTGCCGCCACCGTTTGCCGCGGCCGAGGACCCATAGACCGGTTCAATATTATATGATAATAATTTGGCAATACTCATTTTACATTTTTTAGATATATATACACGTGAATTAAAAAGTTGAATTTTTTTAACAAATTTATTTGTATCGAAAAATTGGTACTTATTATTATAAAAAGACAAATTATGTAATAAATTATTGTACCTAGAAGCTTTAATATCGAGTAGAGCATCGTGGAAATATGGAAATGCACATAAAATTATTTTTTTTATTCCACGCTGCTCAATATCGGAGAGAATGCTCAGTAAATTTGCTAAACAAGATTTCGTTACGCCCGTACTATTACCTAAAATAACAATTTGGGAAGTTAAATGCATGATTACACAGATTATATAAATACCAGAAGAAGGTAGTTATAAGTTGCTAACCTGTTGCTTGAAGCAGACCTGAACCTATTTCCATAGTCGCCTCTTATACTATTCGGCAAAGAACTTGGCACGATCTTAGAAAGAGAGAGGTTTCAAGATAAAATCGATGCGCAAATTTACTCCCTCTTTCTCTCTCTCTCTCTTTCTTTCTAAAATCGTGCCATCTAGCTTGCCAGGGACAATACAACATCTACAGAAGAATGGGAACATCATACATACATACCATACATATATTATATTCCCAAATGGAGTAGGCAGAGCGCACAAAACGCTGTATGGACAAAAATGAAACTATTTCACGTACGTCCGAAATTACCTACGCGGCAAATAAGCTGTAAGAATACATAAAATATTTTGTATTGGCTGTAACTACGAGTACAGTCGAGTTCATTAATATTATGAGCAAAACTGAGGGTTCAAAAATATTTGTACACCTTTATGACATTGACAATAAGGTGCAAAAGTTTACATATTTGGCATTTGTCTGCTCATATATTTATGAACTCGATTGTACCTACCTATATATATCTAATACTGTATTATCTTACTGTACTGTATTCAGCTCTCGATGATGCGCCAAATGTAGATAGCACCAGCTTATTTTCCAGTGCCGTAACTAGCCTTTTATGCGCCCGGTGCGAGCTTTCAAAACTGCGCCCTTGAAGGTACTGGTCTGGTCATTTCTGCGCCCCTCCAGGGTCTGCGCCCTGTGCCTGGGCACCGCTGGCACCGCCCTAGTTACGGCACTGTAAAATAATATTTTCACCAGCACAAGTATCCGTTAGATCATAACCCAGTTAAGAATGCCTCGGAGTTGACTCTGCGAATCCTACAGTCGTGTTTCGAGGCAATTGCTCTAATTATATTCAAAGCAATCAAGTAAAATTGAAACGACAGCGAGGGCCGAATCAAGCGCAGCTAATGAACTGTCGCGGGATCACCAGCCAATTAGGGAAAACTTAAATTAGAAGCAACGTTTATATTAAAGTAAATTGAATCACTTTTATACGATTGCGAGGTGGTTCAACTTAGGGATTATGATTCTGAAAACTTGAAGATAATATAGGTTTTAGGCGTAGCTCCTTCAGAAACTTAGGCAAATTTAGAGAAATAGGTACCAAGATAGATGCTGGTTGAAACATGCCTACACAAACTAGGTAGATGATAAATAAAAAGTGTATATCAGTGATAAGTTGCCTTTCCTTACAGTTTTGATCTGAATCCATAAACAAAATACTTGCTAAGTGTAGTCGGTTTGTTTGATATAGGTACTAAATCGCGAGCTAAATATATGAAATGAAAACATTTTTATTTATTAACTTGTTAATTCAGAATTTATTTGAACCCTTTATTTGTCACCTTCAATAAATACGAAAAGGTATCTTTTTTGTTTTGTGGTCTGCTACAAATATTTTTTTGATAAATCTACTTATTTTATATTCTGTGGAGAATCACAGTGAAAAATTTTTATATGTTAACAAAGCCTGTACCTACTTACAATTTGAAAAACTTATTTAGATTTACGGGACTTAATCAGGTCACGAGACAGATGTTAGTGTTGAGCCCTACCCGATGTTTGACAATAACAGTGAATGTGATGACAAAAATGTGGGTAATTATCACCCAGTGTTAGTTGCGTCAAGCAGATGCTTCGAAAGATCAGTTTACCCCCAGCCGCTGGCACGCGATGCTCCCGATGACGGGTCACGTAGCCCGAAACATGTCGAGCTAATCTCTATAGGACGACATAATGCCTTTTACTTACAAAATAATACCCTACGAAAAGATCGTTGAACTCTTAGTTTCGCCGAAAAAAATGTTATGTAAAAATGCTGCATATTAACGAACCTGTTGAAGGCGGGTCGTCCCAATTTTCCGGTAATCTCCCTCCTTGTTATCCCCTTTGCTTGCTTTATTGGCGACGGTTCCGTTCGGGCTTGATAAAATATGCACGATGATGATTGCGGCGATAGTTGGCGCGTTATTATTATGAATAGAGGATGATGAAATGACGTACTCGTAGGTAAGAAGTTAATCTACAGTGTGTTACGAAAGATCGTGTTTAAGTTAAATTATATGAAGTGAATACCTCAAGTGAAAGGCGGATTATTTCATTTAGGCTATGGATAAATAATAATACTAGTAATAATCTAGTCGAAATACGTCCCGCAGGTCTCCTTTCAGCAGCTTGGTATTGCTATTGGTGCGGGTTGGGAATTTCACAATCAGCATTGAATTACTTTATCGCTGTATGCAGATTTTATCACGATGTTTTCCTTGACCAATTAGCTTGTGGTATATATTAAATTCAAAGTCGCAGATAAATTCCGTAAAATTCAGAGGTTGGACCCTGAGATTCAAACCTACGGCCCTCTGCGTCAGACGTCACAGGTCGAATCGCTGGGCTATTATTACGACTTTTAAAGGCTGTGGTTGCCTTTCTGAAATTACAAAAAGATTAATTTGAAATGCCAGAAACTCAAAAAAAAAATCCTTTATAACAGTATTTTTTTATGTCACGTTGTGTAACGTGTCTTGTCTATGTCACGTTTCGTGTGCTCTGCCTACCCCATTTGGGAAAATAGGCGTGATGGTATGTATGTAGTATTTTTTTAAACGCCGCAAGGAAACTTGATACGTAGAATGAATATGCAAATTTGCTAAGAGGAAGAGGGGAAAGTCAACATCTACTCATTTCATTTATCTTGTTTATGTAAAAACATCTCGTTCACGTAGGTCGTGGAAAAATCTAAGCGAAACAGGAATTACTTCTAAGATCGCTTTCTTTCCTGGGAAAATGGTCATAATAACTTGTTTTTCCTACAGCGCAAGAAGGCAATTTGCAATAGGAGATTCTTTATAGCATAGAGTTTCTGTAAATTGTGTAACATACGTAATTCAGGAAAGTAGAGTATGTTTTACAAGACCTCGCTTGCTTTAAATAAGTTTATATCTAGAATAGCTTGTTGGACAAAATACTGAATATTTTAAGCCAATTAGTCGTGGTGCTTAATTCATAACCTTGTTAATTTCGCTAGACAATATAGTACAGATCTTAGACTCCTAACAGACGCCTTATTTCGAGCGGAGAGAGGAGTGGATCAAAACGTAGAAGCTACGAGCGCCTAGAACGCGTCTGTATTACTGCATCTATAATACTGTCATTACGTAGGAATTAACGGCAAAGAAATGCAAATGAACCGAGAAAGCTGAATTTTTGATATGACGTAGAGAATGCCCAAAAAAGCTTAACTTGAAATTGTCGACCAAGATTTCCTATGTGGGTTTTCCGCCATCTTGAAAAAAAGGTTAAGATTGGTTTTTTGGCAATAACTCGGCTATCCGACGGACCAATCTTAAACTTTTTTTCAAGATGGCGGAAAACCCACATAGGAAATCTTGGTCGACAATTTCAAGTTAAGCTTTTTTGGGCATTCCTTACGTCATATCAAAAATTCAGCTTTCTCGGTTCATTTGCATTTCAAAATGTATATAATTCCTGTATTACTATGCGTATACGCGCAGTAGACGCGCTTTTCATCATCACCCCGTATGCTTAGGATTACTAGGTTGCGTTCGAATGTTGTATACGCGCGTCATTTGTCCGTTTTAAATACGCCTCGTGCTACGGGTCTTAGTAACAAATTTCACAGAAAATTTACAGCCAAGCCTAGGAAGACTAGAGAACTAAAGGCTTCTAAGTATCCTCGTTCCATTGTGCTATTGTCCCCGTAATGGACTTGCTCCCTTCCCAGAAAGTTAACATGAAGACAAGGTAATTGGTTCACGGAAACTGCTTACATTGCGCGGGTAGTCCCGCAGTGGTTTAGTAACGGGATTATAATCCCGATCCAAATTTAACCGGAGCTAAGGACTTCACCGAGTTTCGGTTGATCCTAAACAGATTAATTACCCACGAAACCTGTGCTGTAAGTTTCATGCGAGCTAGTAATTTGCGCGAGCCGCATTTCAATGACGATTATGGGTGACTTTACTACCGAAGTTTAGCTAAATCTTTTATTTTTACTTATTGCTATAAAAGTGACGAGTGTTTTGACATATGTTAACTCTGAAGTCATTGAGATACATCGCGATATGGTGAATACTTTACATAATCTTGATGAGTTAAACATGAGTTAAGTTGTCGATTTTATTTCATCGGATTAGCATTTAACATTTAACATTTTATCCATTATTGATTCTTCTTCTCTCGATTCTGCACAATACTCATAGACAGTTGCGGAGAATGTTGCGCAGATTCGCAAATAGAAAGAAACAGGATTGGTGTAAGACACGAATATTTTTTTGGAATTTTGCGGATATTTTTATATGTAGCCAATGATATTGTACTTCGAAATTTTGCATGGAAGTTGGCTAATCAAGAGGTCAAAATTTCAAATCGTTTTTTTTCTTGAAAATCGCCAGAACTATTTTTAAAAAGTATCAGGAACTATAGAACTATTGTGCATGCGAGGGGAACTTTAAGAAAATGTTGATATGCCAACAATGCCAAGTTCACGGAGACAAATTACCGTTCTGACATTTTCACAGAGATGAAAAACATTTTCAGTCTAGTCCTTAGATTATGGAAAAATATGACACGTGTTTTTTGATTTATAAAAAAGATAGACTATGAAATTTCCGGAGTGGATATTTGCGTCGTCACTCCAAGGTAAGATTTGTGCTCAACTTGGAAATTCTAACTCAATATATCTTCTTTTTTTTTTCAAACTAACGGGATAAATGTTACTATATTTTTGAATAATCCATCTGACAAACTAAACTGTTTTTAGTTAATTTGTTTATTATATAGAATAACAAATATATGTAATTTTTTTATCTAGACTTCACATTAAATACGTAAGTTTAAGTGTCCTAAAACAGTTTACTATTTTAGCACTATCAATCGTTGCCAAAGAAAACATCTGATTTTAAACAGAGAATTAGTTCAGAAACTGGTCTAATTTATCATTAAAACCACTTAGATTACTCATTTAAACCAAAGATATCGTAGTGAAACAACAAGCCAAGGAATTAATAATTGTTATAATAAATTCAGCTTCGGATCTGACGAGACATTACGCAGACGGTAATCAGAGAAGATTTACTGCGACAACCCTAATTAAATTAGTAATTAATTTTAGGAAAACCAAGATTTATACAATTTAACCGGGCGCGGCAAAGGAGAGTGTAAGAAAGGACTGTATCTATGCATAAAACTGTGTGTCGCATGTATCTAAATACGATAGTCCTAACTGTCATAACACGATTTTACTTTTACTATTAATGGAGTGTAATTTCATTTTTGATTACAGAATTTTAAACTCACGAACGTAGAAAATAAGTCGATTTCTTAGGTATTTATTTGGAATACGGTCAGTCTGTGGGTGTATAATATCAATGATCACCAACTCCGTCGTCTTGCATCACAAAGTTTATGTAGGTCAGTAGGTACCATCATCTTGGAGAGTTATGGAGAATTTTACAGCGCCGTTAGCTGTCACTTCTACAAATCGTTTCACGCGATCGCTAGAGTACGGTCACTGTAAACTCATGGTAATGATACAGCTAAGTTACTGTCACTTCCTGATGATAATGAGGTATGGTCCCAAGCATCTACTCGTAGATTATACGTTCTACCATAACCGTAAAATTCTCCGGGATACCAAGCCATAAAATAGCTCACAGTTTTCCTGTTAGTGTTTTCTGTCCAGTGGTTTTAAACCGTTAGAAGAAGTAACCTTTTTTGGTGAAGATTCCAGTGTCACATGCATTTCAGTACCTAAATAAAAACAGACAGCCAAATAGCTTTTCTGTTATTAACTATATCTTGAGTACCTACATCCTCCATCTCTCCCAAAACAAACTGATAAACCAGTCGCCGAAAAGTGCGTCTATTATTCGTATTATCTATGTTAAGAATGTACCTAAGCATATATACAGGTACGTTATACTTACGCCTCATTACTGTCCAGTGCAAAACTTCCTTCTTTTTATTCTGTAGGTTTACTTAACTTACAATATTTTCCATCGGCGAATAGCAGATAGGATATTAAATATAGCATTTGGTACAAAATGTCGTTACTATTGTACCTACATTAAACTTAGTATAGTGGCTAAAGCACTTTACTTCGATAACTTGAGAACAACTTAGTCAAGTTTATCAAATGTTGTATGTTAACTGAGTTAAAATAATTTTCGAATAGATATTTCGCTTATAATATGGACTAAGAATAGAAATGTCGTCAAAAATGATCGAGAATATTATAGAACATAGAAATTATGCTTTGATATCCATGTTTAAAATTTACCGACTTACTTTGAAATGAACTCTATAATTTGCGATTTGGTTACATTCACGCTTTAAATTGTTACATGTTATCGTACATTTAAATCTCAATGGAAAAAGAAGCCGCTTGTTACCACCACAGATCGTTACAAAAACTCGTACGTGGTTATAATAATATTCCAGACTCAACATAACAACGTCGCATACTAACTAGACAAGATTGGGGGTTAAGGGCACTTGTGCCTGTTAACAGCCAGCGTAAAACAAAATACCTAGAGCACCAGACAATGGTCTTGGATCGCGCCCCGAAGGCTCGTTGCTCAGGCTTTGAGCCCCAGCGGGACAATTCTGGGACTAACTCGGGTTGAGTTCGACTGAATGTTTGGTTGAGTTTCCTAACTAACCTCATATTGACGTCATAGATGTGCGCCGAGAGTTTTATTCTTAGAAGGTTTTTTTAAGCCCGTAAAATAGTATCCCACTGTCATTGATTTATAATTCAGGCAATCTTAAACATATTTTTGGCACAACCAAGGGTTTAGCGGATAACTTAAGTTTGTCTATTAATTGGTTGTTAAAAACTGGTCCTCACTGTTCAAGTCCTACTTGCACTAGTAATGGACAATATTTAACTCTCATTGAATACCCACTACGGGGTAGTCATTTATTTTACGACAATCTATTCACAAGACTGTCACCCTATTTGTTTTGTACTTAACTGTGGCAATTTACTTAGAATTAGGTACATTACCTATTCAAATATTTTAAATGTGCTAGAGATGTACTAGAACGTACATTGTGTATCCATAAATTTACGTAGTTACCTTGTAGCACTTTCGATATACAAAGTGAAGCTTGCTTTCAGAGATGATATATTGACATACGAAAATAGATAAAAGGTTTATTCAGAGATAAAATAAAAAGTCAATAAAAGGTTCGAGATAAGCATTCGAAGAACCGTATACGCCTGCAGAGTATGTAGGAGGGAATGCATAAATCTTTATTGAGGGTGAGCCAATCGCGACCTACAGGGAAAATATATTTCGGGAAACCGAAGGAAGATTATTATGCCACTAGTTGCGAGTTTACTGTTTCCAAGGAACTGGAACTTTTAATGTGAACATAAGATAGCTGTCGTAGTAACCGAAAGTTGCTTCTTTCAATGTTAATTCTAAGAGGATAGACGGTTTTAAGAGGGCGCACACATTTTTTACGTACGTAATATAAGATCAGGTGGGGGAAGAGAAATTCAGGGGCAGGGCAGGGGTAAGAGGCACCACAGACCATAACTCGTCGAGTTATGAGTGATTATGGTCTGTAGAGCCCTCTTATCTCTGCGTTTCTCTTCCCCCACCTGACCTTAGTGGTTTTGGACCAATGTTTAAAAAATCGTGGAATGTAAATTAACTCATATTTAGCCATGAAAAAAATATAGTTAGACTAAACATATTCTGTAAATTTACAATAAAATTGTTTCATTTGTAATTACATTAAAATCAATGAGAAAAAAAAATAAAGTAATGGTTCAACTTTCAAATTATGTAAAATGATATTTGAATAATAAAAACCAATAATTTGATTCATGTTAATCCGTTAATCCCCAGTAGACTATATTGTCTATCAGATAATAACAAGTTTATATCGTTTATGGTAAATTTTAATGGAAAATTTTCAAGTGAAAGACAGCTCTGACGCGTATTTTTGTGAAAACCCTTCAACAAATTGGCTAAGTAAAAGAAATCTGTGTTGCTAATAAAATATTTCTTTCCGTTAATCCCCAGAAAAAGAGTTTATTTATATGTTACAGTAGTTTTTCTTTAAAAAGTTAAGGATTTATAGCTTTCTAAAGCATTTGAAAAACATCAAAATCACCGAATTTTGTTTGCACGCTCTTAAGGATATCATTCTATTTATCATTGCATCTTTATTAAGCGGGCTGTCCTATGGAAGTTTAATTGAAGGTAGGTAGTTACCGTAGCTATATTTTTGACGCGATGATGCACATAAATTGTGTTATACCTGTTTTATATGTTCAGAAGTTAATATGATTTGCGGAGTTTTTACGTCGAACCAAATTTATTCTATTGTGTTCAGTTAACAAACTTAAATCTGAAATATAATGTTACTCGTAGAATGCCAAGATAAATTGATTGTTTAAAATGAACCGTGACTGTTTTTAAAAATTAAGGTGCACTCAGCCCTTAAATACTTGTGACTAGGTTTACGTATGTTGGGTCTTGAAAAAGAGGTGAGCTCATCGGATAACGGATAGAAAAGGGTATCACCAACAATGATATTCCGGGAAAGTATCCTTACAGAGCACAAAGTTAAAACGTCTTGAAAGAGATGTAACGGCATTGTGTGCGGTTGCTCGCGACCGCAGCGCGAAAGAGTAAAGCTCCGAGGCGATAATAAATGTTTTCCTAGGGTATCGCAAAGGAAAGGTCGGGAGATCGAACGGTTCGCGGGTTTTAATCAATTTGTTGTTAAAAGTCGGCCGGGGAACGGATCAAAAGATTTATTACTATCGCTCGGCTCGGATTACTCGCTCAACTCGACTTCCACAAGTTTATGTGTCGAGGAATTGAATTATACTTTTGATTTTAATTTAAAGTGCCGTTTAAGTGGTTTCTCGGGTACTTCGGTATTTTGATGCTTATTCATAAGAAATACGAAGGTTTTGTGGAAAACAGCAATAACAAAGCCCTCTCAGCCGTATTGGAGCGTGGAGGCTTCTTCTAGATTTATACCACCGAAGAATGAAGGGCGGACAAAGGAATGGGGGATTAAAACGTACAACTTTTTAAGGAGTGGAAACTTTTTCGACAATTATCGCGCTCTAATACACTCACAAGTACATCCGTATAAAAGGTAAGGTCATATGAATAAAAATCAATTTCGAGCCACTGATTGATAACTTTATTTTTCGCTTCTAATACTTATGATCCACGCATTTTATGATGCGAAATAAATTGTATTTTTCGAAATGATTAAAATAATCTTCACATGTCAAGCGATAAACTTGTATATTCTAATAGCATAATATCTAGATTTGTCACACAGGTTTAAGTGTTTTATATTAAAATGTTTGTTTTTTTTACGTAAGAAGTTCAGGTGATTCATTGTGCTGCTCAAATGCACGTATTACTATAAAAAGTCACTCAAAGATTCAGACGTTCTGCGTCTCCATCACTACAAACGAGCTATGCACATTTATAAAATATACATTATTTCAAAGGACAGACAATATCCTGTAGGTCTAAGATTAATAGTGCAGCGGGCGGGCTCTTGATCCGGCTGTCGCCGCCAAGAAATATTGCACCGATACACGTTGCTTTTATTTTTTCCTTCTATTATTTTAGCTTTGTTGGCTTTTTCGGAGTTTCAACTTTATCCTCAATATTGTTTCGTACGAAAAATGTGACATTAAAATAAAATTACTAGAGCTCCAATTCATGAGAAATTACGCTTATGGGAAATCGTGGTAGTATTTTACAAATCAGGCACCTGAATTAATGATAATTATGACTAGTTGACTTTTTTGCGGGAAAAAATTACAGAAAGAAAAAAAATTCAAGCTGCTTCAAAAAACAATTTGTATTTTATAACCGGTTAGGCCCTCGAACAAACACAGTAACTAGTAGTCCTACTTAACATAAGTGATTGTATAATTTGTGAACCAAAGTACAGTAGTACTGCTATAACTTGACAAAGTACACCTTGGATTGGAGGCAACCGTAAAAATGTACACTTAAGCATGTCGTTGCAAACAAATGATTCCCAAGCGCCCTTTACAAAAAAAAAACATCATAATTCCTTTTTGAATCTGAGACAGTAACATCTGCATAATAAACGGCGGTGGGTGTACAACGGACGCGATAAGGAATGCTTGTTTAAAATACTTCGGATGAAAATAAATGCTCATTTTAGAAACATGCTGGTGCGGAATTATGAGAGCCTGCGCTTTACAGCCTGGCTGAGCTTACAGACATTTATTACTCTTAAATAGATATTATACAGGGTGACCTCTAAGACGTAATACAAAACCAATGTTTTAAATATGTTTCCCTTATACTAAAACCCCTGACTAGGTCGCAT
>BHDV01065402.1:179578-201429 GCA_005406045.1 Adoxophyes honmai
AGTAGGTTTTGTCGATTTTCAGCACTTTGGCGGCCATTTTCTCCTAACAGATTGAGTTTGGGCAGCTAAAAAAAAAATTAGTCCGCTATTTTAGACTACTCTATAACATATATCAAAATGAATCAAATCGGAGGTGGACAGTTGGGTACCCTTCCTTGTTAGTTATTTTTAAGGAGTTTTTAAGGGAACATTTGACCTACAAACTTCACATGGTTATTTTTTCACATGCAGTGTTGCGATCTAGCAACATTAAATTGTTTATGTTGCGATCTGGCAACACTAAAACTTCCTCTTGGCTTCCAACATTAAAGGAGTGCATACGTACGAGTTTGTTTTTATTATAAAATAAATAGTTTACAGTCGCTAAGGACCCTAAAGATCGTGTTTTGTTCATGCAGAAATAATAAAGATAGCTTCACGCCGTTTTTAGAGCATACGTATATGGACCTAAGGTTCAAAATGGCATAAAAAACCAAAAATCGAAAAAATGCACATAGCGATTTTTGTAGGAACAGCGACGGTATATAATTGTAATGTTTAATGTTTCTTGTCCTATTTTCTTACCTGTTTTATAATAAACATATCAGATTGTACAATTTTAGGTTTCAAATTTTTTGAACAACTAAATACTAAATGAAATACTAAGTAAAACAAAAACGCCTATCGTCATCCACCATTCACCATGCAAAATGCAATCCAATACGAAACTCCGGCCCATTGTTACCCCGCAGCCGAAGCGTTAAGCATTCAACAAATTTAAACCACAGTGAAAACTTTCATGCCTACAAAGCGAGGGAATGAAAACCTAGATCGAAAACAACATGTTGGAATTTCTTCATTGAGATTTCGGAGGCGGTTGGGATCGTGGAATTCACACCGTAGGTACTCTCGAGGCGGGAAGCCGCGACATACCTCACGTCTCGATTAAATCGGCGATATAGATGTGAGAGGTTTCCTACCACAGACTTATATCGAAATAGATGACTCAAGTGTATGTACTTTGCGTGCCAAAATTGAGCCAAAAGGGAGAGCACAGCGGGAGTTTTGTACCACTTAGAATAGGTTTAAATGCGTAGAGACAGGACAACTTGAATAAGGCGGCGTCACTTTTGAATCGTTTTCACTCGGACTGTCAATTCCCATCAGTAAAGCGCTCATGTGACGTACAGTAGGTAGAGAAAAAGTGACACGCTTGGTTTTCATACAAATGCAGGAGCTCGCGGTACCTATTTCGATATAAGTCTGTGTTTCCTGCCTATTTAGCCATATCGATTATAGCAAATAGATGAGGTATTCATTCATCTGTTTTTGGTTTCGGAATCGATTGTTTTAATATACGTCACGTCTGAACCTATTTTCAAGTGGAGTTCAAAGCACTACGTAGACAAAGCCACTTCAAACACAATTTTAGGTTCAATGTTAGGTTTCCAGTGTGGTGTCGGGATGGAATAAGACCTCTAAATTTCTTCTGCGGAAGTCCTAAGAAGCGATTTAGAAAATAGGTATAGTCATGCTTTAAGCGACAGGCTAGCAACCTGTTAGGCTAGAAGTGGCTGCGAAGCGTGAAATACTCTTGATTTTGACTATGTAACGTTTCGTGTACCCTGCCTACCCCATTTGAGAATATGGACGAGATTGCATGTATGTATGTTAGATAAAAGAGGTGGGTAAGTATAATAGTGCCAGGTCGTTAACCTGTCGCCCAAAGCGTAGCTTAACGTATTTCCTTAGTCGTCTCTTACGACATCCACGGAAGAAATAGATTGTAATTCTAAACACTACACCACATGGAAATGATAAGAGCATTTCTTAAAGATATAATATTGATTCTCTATTAGAGCCCCATTATATATCATCATTGTGACCATAAAAGCCGTTAAACATCCACTGTTTACCCTCCACAGTTACTAGCTAACTGGGTCACTAAATTTTGAATTTAGCCCGCATATGACACAAACTAAATTCAAATTCCTGTAATTGCCGCATTGATGCGATTCTGTTTTTGGCCACCCTGAGGATGTTAGGGTTGCTCCCTGGAGTCATCATCAAGTCTCGTTTGAATACCCTGGCTGTCTTGCTGTTCCGGAAATATTTTGATGTTTAGTTTCCACGGGTAACACTATCGAACCAATTACTGACCCTCCATAGAACCAATTTACAGTAAACTTCATAGCGACATTGCAATGCTCGACAAAGCAAATCTTTGTTACGTTTGTTGTGACAAAGTTCTATGGTGGGTCAGAGGTCCATTGACTGAATCCTTAAGCAATCGAGTGGATCCTATTGATGGGACAAGAAATGAAAGAAAAAATTCTTTACGACGCGACAGAGAAATTAAAGTTTATTAATGGTGTTTATGTTACTAATCTGATGCATAAAGAATAATAATGGTCCCTCGTTTATTGTCGAAACTTTATTATTTTATTACATCGACGATTTTTTTAAGAAAAACATACAAAAGACAATGGGTATCAGGGCCGCTCCGTCGTTAAAGCTAAATATTTTTGCTATTGGATTAAATCGGTATAGTTGAAATGATAATGGGATTTCTGAGCTAACCTATTATTGAACTCAAAGACCCATCCCTACGATCCGCGACATATTTTCCGAGGTGTTTAAAAATTGAGACATTTGTGGTGCGAAGACTCCGTCAAGTGATGTCACAGGGGACGTAAAAGTTGCGTGACTCATCGCACTAGCTGTAGAATTTTTCTTAACTTTATCAAGTAAATACCTACTTGTAGCAAGGTCTATCATAAATGTTTGTTTTCAAAATGCCTTTACAGATTACATTAGTACAATGCTACCAATGAAAATACTGGGGTGAATAAGAAATAAAAAAAAAACAGTAGTAAAAAAATAGTAGTAAATTCGTAGTCCGGAGGTAAAATAATAATTTTGCATTTGCAGATAGCAACTCAAACCCGAGATTGTTCATGCGAGGAATAAATGTTTTTTTTTATTTAAAAACGCGAATCTAAAACTGCACCTTTAAAAATCCTTTTTGATATAATTATTGCCAAAACTCCAAAACAGCTTTAACTACTAAAATAGATACGTATTGAATATTGTGTTAAAATGTGTACAGTCCTGATCGCAGCCACGATTTAGTATTCAACGTCCGTGCCTTTGTCTTTTTTGGGAATTTAAACAAGTGACTTGCTATTCCTTTTATTTGGTTCCTGTCCACCACGTTTTTTCTGAGACGCATACATTTAGCACCTACCTATGAAAGTAGAATCGCTTAGACTACTTAGAATCTTGAACGTTTTCAGTTATTTGCAGACTTTAGAATAAAATAGAACGATTTAAAAGCGAAACGATAAACGGTTTTTCAAAGGAACGTAATCGTTCCTTGAAACTACGACGAATAAAAAGAGGCAAAATGGGAAATCCTGAACGATAGGACTGCCATTAGGAATAATTTATATCTATCAGGCTTGTCTCAATTCCCCGGTGTCATTACTCTTTTGTTTTTTTTTATCTGGCTTTAGAGTTTAATCGCGAACAAATGACAATAGATTAGTTGAGGTTTCTGAGGATATTGACTGTCTTTGTGATGTCTTCACACTATCAGGTATGTAAACTGTATGGAGAGAAGCTTTAAGAGCACTATAAGTAGGTATGAGAGTCGTCGCGTGACTCTAAACTGGTAATAATGCTGCTTTTATCCATTAATATAAATAAAAAGACCATTACATTGCGCCGTTATATTACCAGCAAGCTCATTACTAAGTCTGTATAAATTCTTGGTGCTGAAAGCAATGCTGAGACGGTTTTCGAAATCTTAAAAAAAGGCCAAGTGCGAGTCGGACTCGTGCACGAAGGGTTCCGTACCAAAAACAGCAATAAAAAAACACGTTTGTTCTATGGGAGCCCCCCTTAATTATTATTATTATTTTGATTACAGCGTTTGTTGTTGTAGCGGCAACAGACATATCACGGTTCTTGAGATAGGTACAGCCTGGTGACAGACGGATAGACAGACAGACAGACAGTGAAGTCTTTAGGGTAATAGGGTCCGTTTTTACCCTTTGGGTACGGCACCCTGACATAACGATGTTTTGAAATGATTTGAATAATATTTGAAACATGAAATCGTAATCAGCCAATGCTTTTAGCCACGTACAACTATGTATACGCACCCTAAATTACATTTTTCTTCTTACGTAAGTCTCTATCATGTGCCTATCGAACCGAACAAGACAAACCAATGCATGAATTATGGTGAGATTTATGGCGGAATAAAAATATACATAATAGTCGTTACTGTCCATGTTATTACAATGCGCCATGTAAAAATACGATATTACGTTTATAGAACAAAGCTTCTATGCCTACCTAACATATTTATATACGTACCTACCTACATCACGCCCATAGTTCCAAACGGGGTCTGTAGAGCACACGAAACCATGACTATTCCCTGCTTCGCAGCCACTTCTAGCATATTTTTTTGGTTTTGAGTCGGTATAATTGCGCAATAAGCATAAAATCCCGAAGGTGGGTAAACTTATTTCTGGCCGCTGATAATTCAGTGCATACACTCACTTGTTGAGTCGCAGTCGAGCCCGGGCACCGCCGAGCTAATTTACCATCCCGGGCTCCGCGGGTCCCGTATTTCCCTAGCAATGTCCGTCTGCAAAGTCGACCCCGAAATAAGCTCAGTCAGGGTATCGACAGGTTTTCGTGAAGGTAAACTGTTTTAGAAAGAAGAAAAGTAATTTACTGAAGCGAATAGGGTTCAACAGTATTTAGATTTAGTTTTGGCGCTTTTCTTTTGTCTTTTAGTTGGTTGGTGGGGAGCGGGACGTTTATAGACGTTTCTGAAATTCAATCACCGCTCAGTTTGGTCTACTCGAGATTGGAAAATAACATAAGTACCTAATAAAATCATTTTATGGGTGGCTCATTGAAAACAATTGCCGTTAATTGAAACAAAATATAACTTTGATGTTTACAAGCGCTTACACCTAAAGATTTTGCATCGGCCGTCTACTCTGCGTGCAATGTGGTCTGCCCATGGCTTGCTAATCCGGTGTGCCATATCGGTGACTTTACATACACCCCGAGCATAGTCCCCTAAATTGCTCGTTGTGTGACTTTGAGCTTTGGGTGATGTAAGTCATCACTGATAAGATAACACTCATTGATTAAAGCCTTTCATCTTGAGGAACAGGTATGTCATTATTGTAATGTGACTGATACAAGCCAGCCAGCTTAAGTCTCCCGTCATGTGCTAATTGCAATGCACGGGCTGTTAATGAACCAGTCGAATTAGCTAAACGATCGCGACCTCGTTTGCCCGAGGTCATAATGGATAGCGCACAATGTTTGCTCGTGAAATGTGTGTAAAATTCAAACGCGGTGATGTTCCTGGTGAAATAAAATTAGTCAACCCACGCATGTGTATCGAGTTTAGTTTAACAGGTTTCATTATAATGTCTAAGCTTCGCGGTGGTTTTTTTGGTGGTTGATTTATTTTGTGGAGGTGCGTTAGGCGACAGGCTAGCAAACCTAAAAAAATACGCTAAAAGTTAGTACATAGGTAACATGAAACAATAGTTTTGCGTATGTAATGTTTTATGTAAAATCAAAATAATCGGAAAAGTATTTATACGATAGAATATCACAGAAAATATAGAATAGGACAGCGTTTCTCTTCCACAAATGGTTACGAATGTAATACCTCTATGTGTGGTAACTGAAGCGTAGCATGGTGTTTATTTAAAACTTACACACATACATACATACGGCTGCACTTTCATATTTAATGGGGTAGGCAGAACATACGAAACGTTTCACAGTCAAAATTATGACAATATCACGTTTCACAGCCACTTTTTAAGTTAATAAGGTACAATAGTGGCAGCATGCTAGTCTGTCGCCTGAATCATACCAAAACCTACTTATCGCCCTCCCTCTCTTAGGCGCCTCTTACAATATCCACGATAGAAATGGAGAGATTTTATTCCAAACCCGACTCCACACGGTTTATTTTAAAATGTTTTCATAATATTTCGCAGAAAATATTTTACGTAGCTTCATACATTAAATTAATGTCGAGCAGAAAGGTGCCACCTGCACGAGATTAAAAATATTGAAAATTGTATTAAAGTAAATAAATAAATTTCTTGCTACGCTGAATCATTAAATAACAGAGGAACCAGTTATTCGTATATTATATGAACAGACAATTTTAATGTGAGAGAAAATAGCAGGAGACGCAGCTGGAAAAACATGTTATTGTTACTTAAAACTGTTACCAGAAAGCAAAGTTTACTCAAGGGTTATGTAATTCAATACGCTTCTTATTCAAATATTGAATCAAGAATATTTATGTTTCAGTGAAATGATAACTTTTGCTCTTACATAACTATATTTCAACGCTGATGATACGCCTACGCCGGCAAGCGTTACGTTTATTCTGCTTATTAATTTTTCGATTGTCAAAAAAAGAAGTAAGCTGGTAGTTGATGAGTGGTTCTACTACGACTGATTTAAATCCGGATCATACCATTTCCTACTTTGTGTCTCATTACTGGCAAAAGGTTAGCCCTTTTTATTTCGCCTTAAGCTGCGACAAAATATCGTCCGTCGGATCGTTCAAAACATCCCACCATGTCCTTTTTGATCTGCCTCTGCCCCAGTCCGGCGCATGGAGTTTTGTTTTAAGGTACAATACGGCTATTCTCACAAGAGCTATATTTTGCATGTCCGGGCCCTTAAAATATTCCTAAAGTTTGCTCGCCATTTTTGCCTTAATTGGCCACACAGCGCATTTATCAAGCTTACTTGTGAATTTAATTTATTAATTGTCTTTTACTATGCAGCATTCAAAAAAATATATTATACTTAGTAGGTTATAATATATGTGCTTAGTTACGAGGGCTGCACTGAAAATTTCGGGAAACTAATATTTAAATACTATTTTTTATCACGTATTATACCTTTTTACAATCGTCAAAGTTTCTATATCTTACAACACTGGCCACATAGAAAAAAAAAACAATGGTTCGGTTTCAATTGTTTTTTGAACTTGATGAGTCGCTGCTCAACACGGAATTGTCTCGTGAAAATTTAAGACCTATGATTTACTGCGACTTTAAAAGTGGATTAACACAAAAATAATGTGGAGACCGGATGATTGCTGCTTTTAATAATGAAGCATCTTTGATGACTACAATATACAGGTGGTTTTCGGAATTTCAACGTGGCCGTGTTTCCCTCATGGACAATGTGCGTGAAGGTCGACCAAAATCGGCAGTCACCCAAGAAAACATCGATGTTGTGCGTAAACTGATTACAGAAGACCGACATGTGACATATCAGGAAATTCAGGAGTGTCTGGGCATTGGAATGAGTCAAATACAAATTATTCTACAGCAAGAGTAAGGCGTGCGAAAATTGTTTTCCCGGTGGATACCTCATCTGTTGTTCGACAAACAAAAAACGACTCGTGTCGATTAGTGCCCCAAAACTTTAAATAAAATCAACAGAGGAAGCTCAAATGCAGTTTTTAGTATTGTATTGGGTGATGAGTAATGGATATACGCCTATGAGGCTGAAACTAAAAACCAATTTCGAGTATGGGTCTATGAAGGCGAGATTAAGCCGACAAAAGTGGTTCGCTCTCGCAGCACGGCCAAAAAGATGGTGGCTAGTTTTGTCTCCAAATCGGGTCACGTGGCTACAATTCCTCTTGATGATCGTAGAACAGTCAATGCCGATTGGTATGCAACCATTTGTTTGCCGAGTGTGTTTGGTGAACTGAGAAAAAAAAACCTCAATCGTCGCATCATCCTTCACCATGACAATGTCAGCTCCCAAACGCCTCGGTTAACAAAGGACTATCTAGACGGTGAAAAAGTCGAATTACTGAACCATCCTCCATACAGCCCTGACTTAAGCCCCAATGACTTTTTCACATTCCCAAAAATCAAAGATAAGTTACGTGGTAAGCAGTTTCAGGCGCCAGAAGATGCCGTGGAGGCGTACAAAACGGCCATTTTGTCGACCCCACCTTCAGCGTTCAATGAGTGCTTCAAAAACTGGTTTGAACGTATGGAAAAGTACATTTAATATAAGGGAGAATACTTTTAAAAGCAATAAAATTACTTTTGATCATTTTAACTGCATATTTTTGTCTATTCCCGAAACTTTCAGTTTGACCCTCGTATTGCAATGTAGTCCTATACTACCTCATATGTATTTGACATGTTTTTAGACTTAATAAAGGCAACTACGGAAGTAGGTTTAAGTTATATTTTAGGCAAAAGACTAGCAAATCTTAATACCCAAAAAAATATGATTGAAGTGACTACAAAACGAGAAATACGCGTTTGCGTGCTCCATATTAAAATAGTCGTGATTTATGATTTATGAATGAACACATGTATTGTCTGTACTCTCAATAATTCACAAAAATGATTATGGAATATAAATGAAAGTACGTTGTCAAACACTGAAACTTCTAACTTAGTACAGATAAGACTTTAAACCTACGAGGCCGTGTTTACGTTGCCAAAGTTCTGGGTATAGATTAAATCATGAAATTTATAGTGAAATCCGCCGTATTTTCCACTAGGCTGTAATAGGGCTGCGCTGCCCACGGCTCGCCTTCGCTTTCAGCGGTTTTGTTTACGCGCAATTAATACCATGTTTAATGTCCTGGAATTTTGTTACATGAGAATTGCTGTTTAACATTGAACTTTAGGCTTTTAATAAAGTTCAATGCGTTAGTAACTGCGGAATTTTATGAGAAGTTGGAATAAGTTTAATTAGATGCATGAGTTGTAGGAGTCTTTACATGATCTGTGAAGGTTGTAATGAAATGCCTACACAATAATACATACCGCATGCTGAGAACGAAAGTGACCCAACTCGAAAATTTGCAAAATTGAGTTAGTTATAGAAAATGACCTTTAAACGCGTACTTCACAATGTGGACAATTTAAAACTGCCATTTTCTAGTTAGAAGAGCACGAAGTTACATTGGAGGTCTCTTTCTCACCCACCCACCTCCGCACTTGCCGCCGGAACAACAGCGACCTATTAAATGATTCGTCACAGGTAGTAGTACAACTTTTAACTTAAAACTGACTTAAAGCGAATTAAGTCTCTACAATAGTGATCAATAAGGTATGTTATATTACAGTTATATTAATACTAAAGAGACCCAAGTTGTAATTGTGTCACTTTAGTACTTTTACATGGATTTGGTTTGGTGATATATTTATTTTTGAGTCGGTTTAGTATTAAACTATGAGAATGAGATTATGGTGTAAGTAAGAAAGTGACTTTTAAATATTAATAGTTTGTATTGTTTTAATAGTTATTGCTAACTAAAGTGACTTATTATGATCATCTTTTTTTTAATTAATGTTTATAAAAAAAGCCTAAATTGTTTATCAAAATTATTCAACAGTATGAAAGAAGGACAAATTAAATTAAGTAAAAAAATTGGAAGTTTTAAAATACAGGAATTGAGAAGAAAGTTATGACAGTTCAAACATGGACAAGCCAAAATGCCAATCACATTTTTGCGATTTCCCACAAATCAGCTTTTTTGAGTTGGGTCACTTTCGTTCTCAGCATGCGATACATACATCTCTTACTACATAAACTCTTTCCCACAAAGGTTGCTTACTACTTTGTTTTACTTGCTACGAGCCTGTCATACCTCTTTTGCTTCATCCACATTAATTGTCTCTATCTCTTCATACCTATATGCTTATCGATTTCAGGTCTTGATCCTTAACCTCTTTCTAAAAAGTCGCCGATTTGACCACGGAACGTCTGTCTAGCCTTTTCCTCTCAGCATATCCCATTCCCATATAAATATATTTAGTACCTAAATCCTCTTTCATTCGTCCTCCTTATTTGACTAAATAAATAAAAATAAAAAAACGTTTTTCTAGTTACTAGTCTACTTTGACACCAGCTCGTTCCCTAACCACAATATTTCTTATTCTTTAATATTTCATACCTTTCACCAAGTAACCGCTTTATATCCTTTTATCGGCCTCAATAGTTAAGATTTCTGTCTATCTCTCAAAGTATAACTGTAAGAGAACCCGTACCTACTTACATTTCATACTTCTTAACGCTCACATTTCTACAGCATTACCTACACACTTAGGTATTTATTGACACTTCGAATGATCTACTCGGATATAAGTACGCCTTCTTTGTCAGGATAAAATGTGTTCAAATATTCAACAATAGTCTGATAAGTTCGATGTCGTCGCGAGTTCGTTGCACAGAGCCAATATGCCGTTGGGTGACACTTGGACCGTGTAGCAGTCCCTGTGGCGATACACTCCGCGAATACCTCGTGGTTTCGCGAAAACATCAACATTTGCATATTATCCCCTCATAAAAATACCCCCGGGATATTTCTCGACGATTTCTTCGTGGTACACGCGTATCTCGCAAATTTGTCCTTTAGTTATTTATTCGGGAGCTACCCACAGATTCACTTGACGTGCCGGTAGATACTTTGATTTCTTTTTCCTGCCGCATTGGCTGGCACTGGCAGTTGAGAGTCGGCAAAAGAAATTGCGCGAAAGGTTTTGAGACTACGTCCTTTACTAATTTTTGTGACTTTTTAGATTTGGTTTGTCTATAAAAATCTGTTCATTGTAAGTTTTATTTAAAGACTCCGATGTTCCTCCTTTTTCCAAAATAATGCAAGCGATTTTTTTTATTACATGTTTTGGTTTCGATTGTAATTAGACTGAAAATATTGCAAATAATCCGTACCAATATATAAATGTGAAAGTGTGTTTGTTTGTTTGTTTGTTTGTCCGTCTTTCACGGCTAAACGGAGCGATGGATTGACGTGATTTTTTAGGTAGAGATAGTTTAGGGCACGGAGAGTGACATAGGCTACTTTTTATCCCGGAAAAAATGATGTTCCCCAGGGAAAACAAAAATATAGTTTGCTTGATAGATCGATATCGATCGATGATAGATCGATATCAATCGATAACCGATCGATAGATGATAGATCGATGGCGCCGTGTGTCGTTTGAAACGAGAAGTTTTCTTATAGTTGTGCTTTATACCGCAATATAACCGAGTTCCACGCGGGCGGAGCCGCGGGCGGAAAGCTAGTACATACATACATACATACATATTCTCACGCCTGTATTCCCAAGAGGGGTAGGCAGAGCACATGAATCCGAAAATCCAGTGCCACGTTTAGCAATTTCAGGGTTACCAGATGGTTCAACGTGATATTGTAGTGACAGGTTGCTAGCCCGTCGCCCACAATACACTAACCCTTTCCCAGAGTCGACTCTTACGACACCCACGGGAAGAAAGGGGGAAGTGCTATTCTAACCCGGCACCACACGGGATTGGATTGCAAATAATAAGATGTGTATTTTCCTAAAATTCACACCAAATACTTACATCTATACCATAAACCATAAGTTTCTTCATATACTAAACAAAAAGCTAAATGGCACATTAAGAAACGTAAATCTACATCAACATTTTATTTATTACATACATAGGTCAGTACATAATACCTATGTCACGCCTGTATCCTCAAAGTACGCCTGAATAATTAAGATAATTTACTAGATTAGTTTTAGTCCTTAGTCCTATTTTTCCTAATTTCTATTTCAAATTTCGAACATCTTTAAAACTGATGACGTTGATAAGGTGAAAACAAATTATTTTAAATATGGAACCACGCGGTTGTTGCGGCTGGCAGCGAGAGTTTTTGACGCCGTTGCACAGTAAAATTGTTTGAGGAATTCTATTTTGCCGCCATTTTAGCTGTTCTTCATGCGTCGTATAAAATGTGAATTTCTAAAATTTTATTATTGTAGATGTACCTAGTTTTGTAGGCAAATTGTACTTAATTAGGCATCCAAACATCGGATAAACCATAATCGTGTATTAATGCCTCTCATAATAGAGCAGTCATTTATAACTGTTATTGTAAGTCGATTATATTGCCGCAAGGTGTTTTCTGCACAATATTTTTCGCAGCTGTCTTGGAAAATTGTGCAGAATCGCGAAAAGAAGTGTCGTATAATCCGCCGAATGGCTAGCAACCTGACATTATCGTACCTTGGAATTTACAAACCCAAAAAATTGCTACAAGTGACTCCGAACCGTGAAATGATTGTGGATTTGTCTATGGACCGTTTCGTGTGCTTTACCTATCTTATTTGGGAAAACAGGCGTGATGTGTGTTTGTGTAATTATAATGCACTAGCTTTTGCCCGCGGCTCCGCTCGCGTTAAATTCGGGGTATCACAGAAGAGATAGCACACATACCAATTTTATAGCTTTCTACATTGAAAACTTCCACCCCTCACTTTAGGGAAATGGGGGGTTTTTGAAGAGACAAAATGTAGCCTATGTCACTCTCCATGCCCCAAACTATCTCTACCTAAGAAATCACGTCAATCCATCGCTCCGTTTAGCCGTGAAAGACAGACAAACAAACAAACAAACAAACACACTTTCACATTTATATATTGGTACGGATATCATAGTAATGAATACCTAATGAACGTGTATAGGTACTTTATTTAGGCTAAGGACATAACCTACTTCCGCACATGGAGCTAGTCAAAAAGAACTAGTTACAAACTGAGATTAGTAAAGAGTTGCTTGAGCGTCACCGCCCATAAATTCACACTGAGTTGAAGTTCGTACATGAAGCTACTAGTCACCAACTAGTTACTAAATTGATCTTGAGAGACGCGGCGAGCCAGTCGTCACGGTAATGGTAACCAGAGTTTGTGTTGTGTTGCCAAATTAGCGATTTTGTCGCTAGATATGTCGAAGGCGGATTGTATAATCCGCCGTTTTACATAACGCCTAGCCGTTTTGCAAAACAGCGCCGTTTTGTAATGCGGCGGCTGAACGTTTAGCCGGATTGAATGCGGCTGAACGAAAAACCGCCGGAATGAATTCGGCGCTAAACGTTATTCATTACGGCTAGGCATAATGTAATACGGCGAGAGATTAGCCGCCACTTTGTCGTTTTTAGTTCAGATTTTTAACACTCGTGGCGCTGCCTAACATAAACAGTAGAGGATTTAGAGATTATAATAGGTTAGGTTTTGTTAGATTACATTAGATTAGGTTAGGTTAGGTTAGTTTATTTTATTTATATTTATTTTATTTAGCATTCTTTGTTTTGTAAGTATTGTTACCCTAAAATTTTAGTAGTAGTACAATGCGGCTAAACGTGGGCCGCCTTTTTGAAGAACGTTTCGCAACTACAATCCGGCTGAACTTTGAGCCGCCGTTTTACAAAACGGCGCTGTTTTGTAAAACAGCTAGGCGTTATGTAAAACGGCGGATTATACAATCCGCCTGCGACAGATATATCGAGTTTTGCTCAAGTCTCAGCTACTAGCGATGTATGGTTAAGTTAATTCTAATTAAAATTATGTATAGGCGTAATAATATACAATATTACTTTTAATTTTATAATTTTAGGAGCATTTTTTTGTCTCAAAGACTTGAAAAAAAAATGCTAGTTTCGTTTCGTCGCGTCGAAAAAGCGTCGTGTGCGAGATACAGTTACTAACTGGTTTATAATCGTAACTACTAGTCAGCTCCGTCACTCTTGAGTAGCTCCGTGTCAGACAGGCCTAAAACAAACTTCTGGATGGATAAGAAAATCTAAGGACAAAAGTTTCCCTTCCCGTGAGGTTTATGTAACTTTGCTCTAACATGCCCGTTTATATTTAAGACCCTATCGAGACGTGTGTAGTGAACTGGCAAGTTCGGATGGGCTGTCCTTTGAAAACCGTATAAAGTTTTTAAATATTTTAGCCAGTATTTTTTTTATGTAGAGTGATCCTACTTTCGTTGAATAGTTGGCTAATGTTTATTTGGTTTGCTAAGAAAACGAGAAAATGTTAAAAATGTTTTCTTTTTATCGTTAATTGAATATCGTTTCAATTTTATGCGATTAAGTATAAGCGCAAAGCGTATGTCTCTTGATACATACATACATACATACATCACGCCTGTATTCCCAAGAGGGGTAGGCAGAGCACATGAATTCAAGAATTCAGTGCCACATCTTATTATTATTTCATTAATCAGTTATTAGCCATTTGAATACTGAAAAGATTTAAGACTTCTCGTGACATACAATCCCAAAATCCATAATGCCGCGACAGTGTTTTTTTTCCCCTCAAAAGTTTAAGAGAATTTTAACACGTTTATTAACTAAACACGAGATTTAAAAATGATGTGTTGTAGCATCACATGTAATCAGTAATTAATATTATTGGACCTATTTCAAAAATCATACTTCACATATTATTATGGCGACTCAATGGATATTACAATCACGGTATGCCACAAAAGTCCGAAAAGGCTTCGAGACGAAAAAGCGCGGTAAAAGTTACTCACACGTTCAATTGTTTAATTTCAAGCAAGCGTCGAGGCATGAATGCGTCGAACGCACTTGAAAACAGCAGAGTGCGTAGCATTGCGCATCGTCATCCCCGAGTGTGTGTTGGCTGCGCACCGCGGCCGCGGGCTCACTCGCCGCCCGACCGCTCGGCGCCGCACTCGCCGTCGCCGCTCCGCCCCGATACTTACGCGACTCGAACTGTGCCAAACATGTGCTAAGTGACAACATGAAGGGCCGCCACCAGTTCCGACGCAGGTTCAGCCTGCAACCATCCTTCTTGAAAGAAGAACACGACGAAGAAAGGAGGCCGCACAGGTATTTTTGTTTATGTTAATGCTACGTTTCGTACGGGCCTACGCGCACGTAGCGAGACGCTTTGTTTGAACGCTTTCGGAGCTCGGCATTGTCTGAAGTGAGATCAAAAGTTTGAGCGCTTAAGAAACTAAGATCTCTTTGATAGTTCTTTGAAGCTGTACACAATACGCTTGTACCTACCTTAATCCCCTTGAAGAGCTCTGTTGTCAGTAAATAAGTAACCTTGTTAGTATTTTATCCGACTATAGCCGCGTAGTGAGTATTTTCATTTTTCACGTCGCAGTAATAAATAGCTTCTATTTCCGCGGCTCGGATCGCCGCTACGTGCGTGCGAGTATATTTGCAATTTGCAGGTTCTTATCAAAAACAAAAGCACGCTGAAAAGATTAATAGCGAATACATGCGAGAAAATAAAGTTGGAAACTAAAAGAAGATTTGTATTTGATTGCGTCTGATCCGGAGCGGGCGCCGCCGGAGCATTGTGGAGGCTCGTCTTTGAAGCAGGCTCGTTATCCGGCAATTTGCAACAATTTCACATCGACGTTCAACAAAAATACGCAATTTTCTACCTTTTTAAACGCTTCACTTGTTTAAGGTGAGCCGTGGACTTTTCAATGGGTTTATTTTTAGATAAAGAGTACGGAGTACGGCAGGTATTTAAGCTCGTAAATGACAGCTTTTAGCTGTTTACATGAATACCTACTTTGTGGAAGTTAGAAGTAATGCGTGTTACTTTTTCAATATTAGTCTTTATTATGTTTTGACACTATATTATTCGTATTTAAAATACCTACTGAAAATCATCTCTTTTAGTAAAAACTACGTCTCTATAAGTACAAATTAGCTTCTTAACCATTTTTATAGAAGTAATACTTTGAAAAGTGACGCGTACGTTAAATTTATGCAAATACATCTAGAATTTTATAAAATTATTTAAATGAATGAACCCTAAAAGTTAGGGATAAGAGGCACCCTTGCTAAATAAGTGTATGCGGAAGTGCCCACATTAAAATTTAAAGAAAGTATTTAAAATTGGAAAAGTCATTCGGGAAATCTAATCTACAGTAAACTGCACTATATTTATTCAACTGTCACTTAATTTAACTATTAAGACAAATAAATTAAACCGTATAAACGTACTAGCGACTTAAGTACTGAATTATACATGTTCATCTGGTTTGCAGCTGGATGAAGCGCCGGAGAGATTCAACCGCTACACTTTACCATACGAAAAGTCTACAAAATTGTCAATTTTACAAATTAAATATCTCTCTGTAGTATTTGACACATGTAGTTACGTACTCAATTGCTTCTAAACCAATGAAATATTTTCCAAATTCAGGAACATAAATATTGGGTGGATAAAACGCATAGCGGCTTTATTCAACTAGTTATTCATATGTTAATTTATATGCATCATGCCTGTACTAAGTACAAAATGGCAGAGCACATGAAACGCCACATAGTCAAAACTACGACCATTTCACGCTTTGTAGCCACTTCTAGCATCCTTTTCTTAAGTTAATAATTGATAGAACATAAGTGACAAACTGAAAACTAGGGATTTATAATTTCACATCTTGTTTGTAATATTAATTTTCATGTTCTTGTTCACTTAGTTATTTAACTACCAAAGTTTTAATTTGAAGATGAATATCGATTATACGATAAACCAAACAATGGCCAAGCTTGGCCAGATGGTAACAGCGAAACGAACTGTACTCTAGAAGGATAAAACTCATTTTTAGGGAAATCTGTGAGTGAACAATAAATCACCAATGTTTTATCACCTTTAGAATTGGATTTTTAAAAATTTACTGACCAAATAACGGACATTTCACACCTTTTCCAACAAAAAATCTAATTCGCACTACTCAGGTCATAAAAAACTAACGCGTCGATTTAACAATCTGTTTCATTGATTTCGTTATAATAAAACGACAACGAAGTTTTTTTTTAACTTAAGAGTTCCACAGATACACCAAAACTGTTAATATCAGCTTATCTGTATAAGTCACAGCTTTCTTTCATCACCAGGATTAAATAAGTACTGTAATAAAACGACAAATCCAAAGTGACAAGGGGGAGTAGTATTTCCGTAGGTATCGGGCGTTAGGCTTTGAATTATCGCATAATAGGCAGAGATACGTGACACGGGCAACACTGTAGGCTAGCCCGAGAAAGGTCACACTGGATACCTGCGTATCATATTTTTATCATAAATAGTTTTCGGCACGTTCGCCGCATCAGCTTTTGCTGAGACATACGACGGCCGATTTGGAAGTCGATTGACACGGATGAAATTTAGTTGCGTCAGTTTTTCCCTTGGTTTTTTTCAACGTTTATACAGTGTGTTACCAGCACCCGGCCTTTTTTTTTAGGATTTTATAATAACATTGATACGTAACTTAACCATGGCATTAATTTCATTAATTAACCTAATCTCAGACTTCGTTAAGTTTCTAACAAAATTTTAATTGCCAGCAATGTAAAACAAATATTAATCAATGTCGACTGTCATTTACACGAGCTTAATGTCAAATCACTTTGCTTTACATTGCTGGCAATAGCAATGTTAAAAACTGAACTAAGTCTGAGATCGTTATTTAATGAAATTAATGTCATGTTTAAGTTACATAATATTATCTATGTCACTATAATATATCTTAAAACAAGGCCGGGTGCTGGTAACACACTGTATTTCAGGTTTAGTACTTCCACCCCTAGATGTCGCTGTTCTATAAAGCTAGATCTTAGCGTTAACATTGTTTTATCTGTTTTATTATGTGGCGTTGGATTTCGAATGACGCCTCTCAATGTTCCGTGGACGTCGTAAGAGGTTACTAAAACAAGTTTCAATATGTTTTAGGTGACAGTTTACTAGCTTAAGTATAAAGTTTTGTGTGCTCCACCTACATTGTTTGGAATACAAGCGTTTATGTAAACTGAGCGTCGCTTTATCAGCCTGGAAATTTGTCACCACTATTCTCTAGGTCAGTCGTTAAAATATGCACGTAGGTATGAAGAACGAATCACTGAATTTGCTACGCAAGCTTGACACGGCTTTGATTTCATGTTATGTTGTCCTGACAAATCTACAAATAAATTGCTTAGACAAATCTTTGTCTTGAGTAATTTCTGTTTAACTAGAAAACCTTGTATAGTAAACATCTTAGAATTGGTACACTCTTAGTGTCTTTTGAACGCAATTAACGTCTTGCTTGCCATATCACGACGTCAGGCATCGTTAAATAAAGCAAGTTGGTGAGCAAGGCGTTGACAAGACGACTATTCTCGAAAAACGCTATAGAATATTATTATAATATTATAATTATGAAAGGTTTATAAAAGCTTAATAGATCTGCAAAATTGGTCGACGTCTAGAGACAAGCTATAACTATGTTGCCATTCTGATCGAGTTGGTTCAACATGCCACAAGCGGAAGTGCAATATGCAAACTAAGTGCAGCGTGTATTTTTAGCGGTTCTTTGAACACTTGCGGCATGAGTAATGCAAGCCAAACGGCTTTGTGGCAGGTATTCAGCTCCAGTACGCATTCAAGTGCCTCTCACCTGGCTGTGATATCATGGTGAAAGTATTTATTTATGCGGCTCGAGGAATCACACACTCCACGACCACGCACGCGATGCGACGTTGCTCCGAACTGAAACCTCTTTTCCTAAATTTTCTTTTAACATTTGAATAATCATCCTTTGGTCATATGCAATGGAATAGGTCGTAGTTTGCGTCAGCTAATGCGTCAGTGGCTTTACGAACTAACCTTTTATGTGTAAATAAAACCGCCAACGACGCACCTCCTTTCAGCGACTTTTGATTATTGCCCATTCATCCGGAATTAATGTTTTTTTTAAAGGCCTCGGGGCTTCGACCGACACCGGCGGAGGTCATAGCCGTTACTCCGTCGAGGTATTGTTTTAAAATTAGAATTCTGACGTGCAAACTAATAGCCTTTTGTTTTTAGTCGATGAAACAAAAAGCTTTGGCGATAAAAGAAAAACGGGAAACAAATGAAGCGGAGAAAGTTAGGGTTTCCAGTAAGGCTATTTTTATATCAGCTACTAACTTCGTTTAAAAAAGGCAGGAAGAAATGTATTAATATCGTGTATTTAAAGCAACATTACATTCTTATTTCCAGGAAACTTTTTATTCGCAAGAGAAATCTAAGATACCGCAATACTGCATAATGTTACAAACAACACGTCCGCGAGACGTTTTCACGAACTCCTTCCCTTCGGGACAGTCACGTAACAGCAAATATTAAAATTTCTTCTGAAGTTGAAAGTCACGAGTTACAATAAATTTTCGACTGAGCCGTTTTAACAACAGATCGACGCGATGACACGTCGTCTCATTATTTATTAAGCTACTTCAAATGCTGTATCAGGTTTAATTCAATTTCACTAAGCGCTTTATCTCATTGAAGAAACTCTATAGCATATAATGCTATATCACGGTTACAGACAATTTTGCCGAGAAATGAAGTCTACACACTTAAGCTCGATTTATACAAACGAGACTATAATTTAGTTCTGGAATAAGTCATTCTGACTTGATTTATTCCCGAGTAACTTATTCTAAGACAAAATTTTGTTCTTGTTAGGGTAAATGCACCATAAATACTACAATAACTAGGTACCTATGTAGTTTTCGGCCAGAGCTTGGAACACAGGGTAGGTACTGTACCTACACCTACGTAATGGCCGCTATATAACAAGCTAGTCGTAATTTCACACGATTAATGATTTATGGTTTTAACCAGTTTTTTGCTGCGCTTTTCACGCCATGGTAAAAACCTATCAAATACGTGTAAACAGGATTCTGATTTACTCAATACTAAACAATCTTTCGTGCGACAAAATTTCGTTCCGGATGTAAATATTTATAACCCGGAAATATCAGTGGTTTTACCGAAAATCAGTAGACCCGGCAGGCCTGCGGGATAGAAAATGTAATGATATTGCTTATGAAAAATATTATAGCGGAATATGAATAAGGAAATTTTTAATAATACGTTGTGCTCATTTGCAATTAGTGGCATGCTTACACACTACACAGACTGAGCGAGTGAAGGCCTTAAATTTATGCTATAAGGAAGTCCTCTACGTTTTGTTTAAAATTAGAGCATCTTATATTTGTTAAAAAAAAAACAGACAGGAGTAAGCTAACTCTTTTTGTCATTATGGTAAGCATAACATCGCGCCTGTATCCTGAAAGGGGATAGGTAGAGAGCAGCTGCACATCGGTGTCACTTTTATAAATTTTTACTTCGAAATTAGCTAGCATATTTATTTTTTAGCTTGTCATCAATTTAGAATGAAACTTCTGGTTTCGTCAAGGATTCAGCTGGAATATTTCTGCAAACATTTTTGTTTTGTTTAAACTATTCACATACGCTGCATCTGATCGCAGGCAATCAGCGGGTAAACCGAGTTTATTCACTGCGGGAGATTGCTGCAAACTCACTTTGTGCTATAAAAGCTTGGTTTATCAAAAGATTTAAAAAAAAACTAGCTTTGCTGGGCCCCTAAATATAAAAATTCAATATAAAGAATACGAATATAAAGAAAAACTATAAAACGGGATCTCCTCGCTTAACCCATTCGTCACCGTTGACGTTATTTGGCGTCAAAGTTCTATGAAGTATCAGGTGCTCGGCAAGGCAATTTTAAACTCCGAAAATGAAAACCCTCGTTGTCGGCTGCTGCAGGGTGTAAATAATAATAGTAATTAATTTTATTGTGAACCTTATCATTAAGGTAGGTATTTATGACTTGGCCGTGTGTACAGTTCAATGTTTTTGAAGGTTTTGGTATTGATGAGACATTGGATTAAATACAATTTAATCTCGGATTTAAAGAAATCCTTGGCCGTGTGTCTTTGAATGCGGTTTTATAAAGTAAATAATTAACTAAAATGGTGTTATGTACATAGTATTAATTTTATTTATATTAATGCAACGCAAGTGTAGTGTGTCACATGACTATACTGACCAAGGACGACTTTAACCTACTCGGCGCCCTGGACGATTAATAGTGTCTTGGCGCCTTTTATGCGGGAAGTGCCAAAAAACTTGACGCTCTATGAGCCCCCGGCACCTAGACCCTCCGCCGCCTCCCCTAAATTAGAACTAATTGAGAATATACATCATTAATTCGTAAAAGAACCGACTAAATATGCCCATTAACTGTATGACGAAATTCCGGAAAGTAGGTTATATTACACTCTATTCTCAACACATTCAAAGTTGAACTGCAAGTCTACCAAAAGTTTATGTAGGGCGTTGACCGGTTACGCATTTTAGGTTCAGTGGAGAATTGGCAGAGGTCCAGACACACCCTGCGAAGTTGTGATTGCAATGCGTGCCTTTTATAGCCAAGCCAAGCGGCCAAATCTCGCTCAAATCAGAACTTGGCTCGCTCGTATCAATGAACTTCCGATATTCATACTGTCGAGTAGAATTGTTGCTAAACGATGCGTTCTTAACGTCGAAAAAATTACGTCATGTTGTGAGGCGTTTCAAAGAAATAAATGTATGATTTGACAAATCCATGATGGTTTGTTAACTTTATTTTACTTAAAACAGTAAGACTGAAATAACTTCTCTGATGTGTCTAAAGTTTAGAGTAGACTGAGGATTTTCGGTGATGAAACTTGCATAATCATAGCGAGCTATAGAGGTAAAGTACTCAGATTGTTTAAGTAATCAGTATAGCTCACAGGATTGTTATGCTAACTTTAGCACTTTGCCACTTGCCAATGAGCTCACTTCTGTCGCAAAATCAGTAAACGTTGACGCAGGTGTAATATGTAGCGGAATCCACAATGTAGATGGTCGCTCTATTGATGGATAGAGTGACAGGCCGAACAGACAAGACTAGGCTTAATGGCGTGCCACAGGGAAGCGTATACCCTGTAGTTTACCGTATCGGTTTGTCATGTATAGATTAAAGCGAAGCGTGAAGAATAAGCGATAGTTTGAGATAGAGAGAATTATAAACGTAGGTACCTTCACAGTATCAACAAGGGATAGGGTGCTGAAAAGTATGAGAATGTTACACCTAACACACATACAACGTGTCCCTAGCCTATGGACACAGAATGAAAACCCTAA
>BHDV01065403.1:0-13676 GCA_005406045.1 Adoxophyes honmai
AGAACGGCTGAACAGATTTGGCCGAAATGTAGTGGGGAGGTGGCTTCAATAGGCTTCAAACCTCCAGGGAAAAGACATAAGATACTAATACATGAAAGAAAACCGTGTTTGTGCGGCCGTATATAACTCATGCTATCCTGGTACTTTTAAATCAAAATTCTGCTCATTCATTGTCTCAGGCGGAACAAAGTTCGCCGGGTCAGCTAGTTATTTTATAAATGTGAAAGTTTGTGAGTATGGATGTTTGGATGTTTGTTACTTTTTAACGCAAAAACTACTGAATGGATTTTAATGAAACTTTACAGTAATGTAGCTTATTTATACGTCAGAATAGAACATAGGCTTCAATTTATAAAGATTTTGTTTGAATTTTCTAAAATATGACGATAAGTGTCAAGAAAATAGGGAAAAATCTACCATCTGCTAGCTATTCTGACAGGCGCTTCTTACCCTACTAATATTATAAATGTGAAAGTTTGTGAGTATGGATGTTTGGATCTCTTAGAGCCAAAATTAAATAATTCTCCCGGTAAAAACCGAAATCTACGCGGACGAAGACGCGGGCGGTCGCTAGTATAACATTAACTAAATATGTAATAAATTGTTAGTTTTAAAAGTTACAAAGACGTTTGTCAGAGTAGAAGCGAATGGCGCTTTGTTCTCTCTGCCTATCCCACAAAAAGTAAGGCGTGATGTTTACATTATTATATTAATGTAAAAAAGTTAAATATAAATTTAAGTGTTGTAGTATCGAATCTATTTCTTCCGTGAGAGTCGAAAAAGGCGACTAAGGAAATTGATTTTGATACGCTTTAGGCGACAGCCTAGCAACCTGTCACTGTCACCTCTGTTAAAAGTAGCTACGAAACCTAAAATTGTTAAAATAGTAATGATCATTGACAGAAGAAAAAAATAGTATTTAAAATTTCGAACGTCGGTCTGTGCGAGAAGAATTCTGTATCACCGCCATTTCAGCTACTCTTTACACATTGCGTAAATAAACGTTATTTTTGAAATTGTTTCAAAATTATTATCTGGACGTAAAATAAAGTTATAATTATGTGAATGTACATAATTAGGCGTTGAAATACTCGTTACTCTTTATGAAAAGCCCGGGCGAGTTCGTCTATTTTGCAGCAATTATTTTATTATACGTTATCTTTCAACGAACTTATCACACATTACAAGTACGCTAGTTTATTAGTATTGTCAAAGCCAGAGACTAGACGCTTGCGGCTGGAGGCGCGGTGGCCAACAACTTCTACAGGGTGGTTGGCGCAACGTGGGCCAAAGTAATTTGGCGTTTGGGTGTCGTTTTCCTTATATTCAGCCCCGATAACACCTTTCATTCCTACCTCTTCGGAAAACTTCAATGCTAAAAAAAACTAGATTACATTTTTTTGTAAAATTCTATTTGGTATGACTACCTACATCAAGGCATTTCAAAATAAACCTTTTAATAATAATAGCTTAAGTATAATAGTTTGGGTCTTTTGTGTGAATCCAAAAATATATATAGAACGTGTTATTGGGGCTGAATATATTATATAAGAAACTAGCTTTTGCCCGCGGCTCCGCTCGCGTTAAATTCGGGGTGTCACAGAAGAGACACAACAACACACATACCAATTTATAGCTTTCTAAAACTTCCACCCCTCATTTTAGGAAAATAGGGGGTTTTGAAGAGACAAAAAGTAGCCTATGTCACTCTCCATGCCCTAAACTATCTCTACCTAAAAAATCACGTCAATCCATCGCTCCGTTTAGCCGTGAAAGACGGACAAACAAACAAACAAACAAACAAACAAACAAACAAACACACTTTCACATTTATATATTGGTACGGATGACGTCTTCTATCCGCCAAATTAATTTGGCACACGATGTGCCAAACATCCTGTACAAATTGGCAATAATTATGGCACTAAATACTTTTTTACTTCTTACTTTTTACTAAACATTGCAGGATTATGACACTCGCCACGTACGTACATAATTTAATTATCGAGCAGGTATTAGCAAAGAACGAAGTCAACGTCATGCTATTCGTTTTATACCTAGCCCGCGCCTCCGAACGTCGCTTGCTTCTAGCTCAAAGCCTTATATAATTCAGCCTTCGTAATGATCATCGGAAACTTTAATTATTGTAAAAGGGAGCTCTCAAAGGATACAAAATGTCTCTGGAAAGAGAATTAGCATTACATTGCTACTAATCGAACCTCAATAGGTCCCCAGACTCTAAATGAGGAAAGAATTGGAACTGAAAATAAAAATACATAAAACTGCAGTTGTATTTCGAGATTTGTGGATGATTACAGAGTAGCGTTTGCTATAGAAGAAAAGAAAATTACAACTAAGTAACACAAATCTTTCAGTGTTTTTAAAGCATTCAAATTGGCTAAAAATGTATTGACAAAGCAAAGCTACGTATCTCAAAAATTTGTATCAAATCAGTCCTGAATCTAAATTACTTATTTTTTTCTAATAAGTTTATTAGAAACATGACACCTAAAGATATTTTGGAACATGTGAATAGCTTCATTTCTCAGACTTCGCAATTAGATTTTCTGCGAAATTCGGGAACATTTGTAAATCACGTGTACACTAAAAATAAAACGAATAAAGTACTTTCAAACTCAGGATGAGAAAACTTAGAATATAACTGTCCTCGTGATTCTACGAACAGTCGTCCAAATTTTCCAGGATCTTTGAATAAAGTAATTTTCTGCCGGTAAATTTCATAAGATTTCTCAAGCACTTTAAGTCTCTTACGTGACCAGTGTAAGAAATAATTCAACATTTGTTTTCTACTAAAACTAAGAGAGGTTACTTGAAAGTACTACCCTTTTCCCAATTTTTTAGGTCGGTCTATGGCTAGACTATGTCAAATGTACGAACCGTTTTTACGGTTAGCTGCATGTTGTCGCTGCAACAGAAAAATACCTAACGTTAAAAAAAGATAGTCGTCTTAGAAGATAAGTGTTTTTCAAAGAGTTCAACGGGTATGCAGCGCTTTTATTTAAATTTATATGAAGGGAACGATGGATTACCAGTAGTAGCAATTTACTTGCAAACTTACGGCAGTTACATTAATTAGTTTTGTAGTTAAACTCACACGGTAACAACTAAAGTTCTTTTATTTTCTGACTTCCTTAGTAAGAGTATGCAGGTCAATGCGCAGGTTTATGTAATACCTTGTGAAAGGTCTACGGCAAGCAGGTAACGATAGAAAGAGACAGCAATATTTTTACTCCTCAACATAATGTTCTGGAGTGGTGGAACTTCCGTACGTAAATACTATTACTTACGTTGTAAGACAGTGAAAATACAAGTAGAGACAAATCGCGCGCTACTTTGCCGTGTTAAACGTACAGAAAAGCCTTTAAATTTCAATTAAAAAGAAACAAAAACAAGGTTAAAAGCAGTTTAAAGTAACTACATAATGGACGTGTGTGCCCGACCACAGTAAGCGCGCGTTCACCTTTGTGCCCTCACAAAGGCCCGGGCACCTTTCGTGTGGTTACCGCTTTACCAAATATTTATTTCAAACAAGCCTAAAGGGATATCCGGAGAGCAGCAACGCTGAGATTTTTTCAAACCGAATCTAACAAGGATTTCAATGTACTTGACAAACAACATATTTGGTAAAATATTTTAACCCCGTAAAAACGAAATGAAAGTCCTGGTTATAACAATGTTGCCTAGGGGCTATTTAATTTTTTTGTCCAGGTTTGACGTTTCTTTGTAGTTGCTAAAATGTCTATCTAATGTTTTAAATATTAAGCATCTTTTTAATACACTCATATACCTACGTATGTACTTTACTTAGGTACATCACGCCAGTATTCGTATATGAATTAGGCAGATAAGACGAATATGACAATGTCATAGAGAAACGCATGACTACGTTTGACATGTTTCATTGCCACTAAGGTAAGAGAGCTATAGTGACTGGTTGCTAACATATCGCTTGATGTTTTTTTTTAATGCTAAATCATTTTAAAACGTTCCATTCAACTTATCAATTAAAGTGAAAATATCACTTCCAATTTTCCTTTACGAAAATACATCATCAACGACATCACAAATACCAAAGCATTTTTAAACGGACGCACGAATGATTCATCAACAACCCACCTCATATACGTTCTCGATATCTAAAATTACCTAATAAATCAAGGCACACTCTTCAATGAATAATCGCAATCAGTCGAAACAATTAAGTGAGAAGGAACATTCCCCATTACAAGTTGGTACATAATAAGTTCGGTGAACAAAGGGATCGGCTCGCATCCTGAAGGGATTAGCCGGATTTATTGAATAGACTCGCTTGCGTACGAGGTGTACCGGGAGGAAAAGGCTTGCCGCGAAAAGCTGCAAGAAAGATGCAAGAAGAGGTAATGGTTAAAATGGCGGCAAATCAACTTTTTTTTAAACCATAGACAAACATGTCAGAGCTCTGCAAGTTGACGTTTCATTGCGACTTTGGATTTTCAATCAGTTTTTTTTAACCGAAGACCAACTTCAGATCTTGGCTAGTTGACGTTTCATTGCGACTGACATTTGATTTTTAATGAGCCTTGGACGATATTCGCAATTTAAAATCCGTAAAATTACTAATTTAGAAGTGGTGACGAAACTTGAAATAGTCAGGATTTTGTCTATGTCACATTACGTGTGATCTGCCCACTACCTGGGAACATAGCCTATTGTAATGTTATTGTTGGTTGCATTTTTCAAAATAACTTATCTCTCGTCTGAATTAAGACATCGGTGAAAAAATACAAAAATAGAGTGGTTGTTGTAAACACAATGAGTTGATCGAACGAAGGATAGATGATAAAAATAGGCATTTTAAATTACGTAACTTAGTTAATTACTTTAAAATATTGCCAAATTACATTGAGACGTAATTTACATTTCAAACCTTTTCATTCTGAACCTAACCAGTCTGAGCTCAGTAGTGGAACGTGTGTAACTTTGATCACTTTAATGTTAGACATAATTATATTTCGACTAAACCTAATTAAATTAGTAAACAATTCATTTACTCAGTCTCGTTAGTGGCTTGTCTTGCACGTTGAATTACTTACTTTATTATGTAAAAAAATAATGTTCTTGTAATTGTATTAGTTAGGATTATTATCAAAGCGATGTTAAATTGAAGTAGAAATTCATGTATTAATTACGACGCAATGCTAAATTAAGAGACTTCTTTTACGCTATGGCAACACATCTTTCTACTTACAGTTTCAAACCAAAATGAAAAAAAAACCCTTGGCGTGATTAAATCCATCTGTCTGTAATGTGATTGTCTTAGGAATTGCGACTAATGACTTGAAATTTGAAATAGATTAATAATTAAAAGAAAACCAAATTTTGTGAAATAACCTAACATTTTTTCTCCAATCCTTACCTACTCACTACTGTGAGATAGGCAGACTGACATCAGTAACATACATAAATCACGCTTGAATTCCCAAATAGGGTAAGAAGAGCACACGAAACGCTACAAAGACAAAACCATACCTAATCAGGTTACATAGCTACTTTTAGCATATTTTTTAGGTTTTGAGTTAACAGAATAGTGACAGGTTGCTAGCCTGTCACGTAAAATATAGGTAGGTACCTTAACCAATTTCCTCAGTCACCTCTAACGACAACCATGAGAGAAATTGAGAGGTGTTCTTTTAAACCCAACACAGGGCAACATAAAAATCATCAGTAACATTTCGTGTCCCCAGTGCACTGTGCACTCAAAACCTATCGACAAATGTGCGTCAACGTAGCGGGCCTCACACATGTCCCAGTCACCCCCTGATTGGGGAAGTTAAATGGAATGCCCTGCGAACTTGCCGCCCTGTATAAATTCGAATGGTTCCAGCCCGCTAGTTCGATAGATCTATAGTTGTTCACGTAAATTAGCTACCGGCAGATTGGTGACTGTTAGATGAAGGACGTCTTAGATGCTATAGAACTACATCCTTCCCAAATTAAGTAGGCAAAGTCATCAAATCGGACGTTCTGGCATTGAAATGTCTTGGAAGATGAAATAGACTACGTCCTTTTACAAAACTAAAGCTATTATATAGGGTAACAGACTGACACATTTATAATATTAGTAGAAAAGTAGTATTACTTTTAAAATATAAATTAAATAGAATAAAACGCAAACTTAAAATATAACTAAACTTCTAAAAAAAAACCCACAGAGTTGCCATCACTGCTAACCGTGTTCAGAAGGCTGGCAGGCAGTGTTACCTCGCTGGACAGCAGGACTAATTTCCGCTAGTAGAGATAATACTTAACCACCCCCACACATATTTCAAATGTCGTATTGAGATCACACTCGTTATGACTATATTTTAATGAGCACTGTACTTAAAACATGGCGTCATCAAAATTTAACATTGGTCACATCTTAAGAAAAAACTAATGCAACTTATCTCGTTTATTTGGTACGCTGATTTGAGAGAAAAACAGTAAATTATCGCATCGTTTTTACCTGCCTATCCCTATCCCTCTCTCTTTCTCTCACCAATTAAATCTGCGTCTACACACAACGCGCCTGTATTCTAAAACGAGATAGGTAGAGCCTACGAAACGTAACGTCAAAACCATGACTGTTTTAAGTTTCACAGCCACTTTTAGAATATTTTTAGGTTCCAAGTTAATAGGTACAATAGTGACAGGTGCTACTCTGTCGCCTAACGCATCCCTAAACCTATTTTAATCCTTCAGCGCCTCTTACGACATCTACGGAAGAAATGGAGAGGTTTTGTACTAAACCCGACACCACTCGGCCAAGTTTGATGCCGAACAGTATATCAGAAAGCTACCCGCGTTGGAACCGCAGCGTGCCAGAATAACGCTCCGCTGCAAACCCGCCAGTATGCAAGGGCCCTATTTCTCCCCTACGCACGTATGTAAGCCGATACCCCCCTAACTGGGCGCGTAAATCCTCGTTCGATTCTCCGAAACTTCCCGAAAGCACCTTTAAACGTTTATCCATAATTTCCGCTTAACTCACGCACACAATTAGAATTCAGTAGACACTTCACATAACTTACGAGCGCAAGAGTGGCGCAGAATAATTTTGACAGATGGTACATTTGTACGTGAGACAAGATTATACGGGCTGGGGCAATTTCCCGGCGCCGATGGTGCTCGGGCGTGTTTGGATCGCTGGCTGTGGAAGAAAATGCGAGCCTTAGAGTGAGAGTTCCGCTGTTTTTTGTTTCCTCTTTGAGAAGCTATCAGGCTTATTTTCAGTTAAGAATGGCAGTTATAAAAAAGTTTAGGAAGTACTTATTCGTCATAGTCGAAACATTTCTCACAGTTAGTTACTGTTGTAATTTGAAAATTACCGCCTTCTTCTAATGTCAACTTAATGTACACTTTTGAATATAGGTGGCGCTCACTCTCCGTTCCGCCATCTTAAGTTGTATCCGTTTCAATCCGTTCTTGTTAACAATAAATCTCTATATTAAAGTAATCCGTTTTAATTACAACAGTTACTTTACAGATATTATGAGTAAAAACTGCTTCGATTGCTTGTGAAACCCGTATGCGATAGCTTCTGAAGTGTTTTCGATCCATTGATTGTAGCCGTAAAGTAATACAATTCTCGGAGGTTTGGCTAAAAATAGTACCGAATGGCTGTTGCGATTTTGACCACTTACGCAAATAACGCCTAATTTTTTACATGTTTTTATATTCTGTATACACTTTAACGAATTGATTTCTGACCCACCATTGAACTTAGTTTCAGCTAACGTCATAGTAACGTTGCATTGCTCTGCAAAAGAAAACTTTCTTATG
The DNA here is from genome assembly GCA_005406045.1 of Adoxophyes honmai. Classification (NCBI taxonomy): domain Eukaryota; kingdom Metazoa; phylum Arthropoda; class Insecta; order Lepidoptera; family Tortricidae; genus Adoxophyes; species Adoxophyes honmai. Next base: position 7,822 of record BHDV01065403.1, read on the forward strand.
TTTGTTGTAAAATTGCATAGTATGAGTTACCCGTGAGGTGTCGGGTTTAGAATGACACCTCTCCATTTCTTCCATGGATGTCGTAAGAGGCGACTAAGGACATAGGTTAAGGTATACTTTAGGCGACAGGCTAGCAACATGTCACTATTGTACCTGCCACCTCAAAACCTAAATAATACTATAAGAAGTAGTAGAAGTGGTCACAAAACGTGAAATAGTCATTGTTTTACGTTTAGGAATACAGGCGTGATTGTATGTATGTATGTATGTTTGAAGTACCCATCTAAGAAACTTAGAAATAGCGGACAAAAAGTAGCATTTAACTATTGTTTTTCCTCCAAATTCTTTTCTTAGCGCTCCTCCGTCAGTCGCGTGCAGCGCGGCCGTGACAAATCGCCGGCCCCGCGCTCAACTATCGCGATGAGCGGCAAACTATTTCATTTGTCCGGTTTATAGCTCATAAACGTACCAACAAACCGCCCCTCTGTCTTCGTCACCCGTCCCTCTAAAGTTATGTACGGCACGCGCACATGCGTTATGTACTGTAAGTACATAATGAAGTTTAGTTTACTCACGTCATTCATACTTATAGATTTTACCCCTTTCGAAAAAGAGCTGTGATTATACAGAGTGGACGGATATTTACCATAAGTATTTTAAGCAGTGGTTGAGTCATCATCATCATCATCAGTCTATATACGTCCCACTGCAGGGCACAGGCCTCCTCTCAGTATGAGAGGTTGAGTATACGCTTCTAAAAACCTCTATTTTGCCCGGAATCAAATTACTATTCGTAAAAAAAATACGAAAATCTGAAAATATTGCCCAGACTTTTGTAGTCTGGCTCTTAGTTAATCTCGTACATTGCATCGCAACCTGAAAAGCGATGACATACATATTTGTGTAAATCACATTTTTTTTTTCACGGTGAGACCAATTTTAATGAGCTTTGGTATGAAGCTAAAACAACAGTAAAAAATAAACAACAACTAATGACACAACCGAATATATCACGATATTTATCACGAGCTGTTCGGTGAAGGAAAACAACGTGAGGAAACCTACACACAGCGACGAAGTAATTCAACGTTGTGTGCGAAGTTCCCAATCCGCACTGAGCCCACGTGGGAACTATAGCCCAAGCCCTCTCATACTGAGAGGAGGCCTGTGCCATGCAGTGAGACGTATATAGGCTGATGATGATGATGAATGACACAACCAAGTTATGATATATCACGTTTTTGTTCCCAAATAGGTTAGGCAAAGCACAGAAAACACTACATAGACAAATCCATGTCTAGTTCACGTTTTGCGGCCACTTTTAGCATTATATTTTTAAGTTTTGAGTTGGCAGGTTTAATAATGACTGATTGCTAGCCTGTCGCCAAAAATATACCTTAACCAATTTCCTTAGTCGCCTCCCACGACATCCACGAAAGAAATGGAGAGATGTTATCCTTCACCCGAAATAAAATGGGTAATTCAGTTTTGACATTTGAAATTGTCTATACCTACTATTACATTATTTGGTAGTAGTAGTAAATAGTATTAAATCTTTTAAAATTTATAGGTGTTAAGTTTGCTTTAAACTAATTAACAATAGGTACATTTATACATAATAATCATGTGTCCAGAAGTATGACATACGGATACGGCGCTATGCTTATAACAGACATACGTCTCTATTAATTACAGTTGATGGCTTCCGCTAATTAGGAGCCCTTTAGCATCCGTTGTCCGATAGTTTACTATTTATGAATTAGAGTCGATTCTACTCAACGACGACATAATTTAGTCCCTTTTTTAGGATTCCGTACCCAAAGGGTAAAAACGGGACCCTATTACTGAGACTTCGCTGTCTGTCTGTCTGTCTGTCCGTCTGTCCGTCTGTCACCAGGCTGTATCTCACGAACCGTGAGACCTAGAGAGTTGAAAGTTTTTCTGTTGCCGCTATAACAACAAATACTAAAATTAAAATAATTATAATAATTAAGGGGGGCTCCCATACAAAAAACGTGTTTTTTTTGCTATTTTGGATCTATTTAAATAACTGTAACGGGTAAATACTTGAAATGCTTACAGAATATTTAATGAAATATTTACTTTAAAAGGAAATAATTAAAATAAAATAAAATTAGTATTTAAGGGGGGCTCCCTTACAAAAAACCTATTTTTTGGCAGTTTTTTTTTGCTGTTTTGGGTCTATTTAAATAATTGTAACAGCTAAATACTTGAAATGCTCACAGAATGTTTAATTAAATATCTACTATAAAAATAAATAATTGAATAAAAATAAAATTAGTATTTAAGGGGGGCTTCCATACAAAAAATCTGATTTTTTGCAGTTTTTGGTACGGAACCCTTCGTGCGCGAGGCCGACTCGCACTTGGCCGGTTTATAATTAATTGACAGGCTGTCTAATTGCGATGCCAACCAATGCTCCGTGTTAATCTTAGGCAGCTTCGGCGGAAAATGTAGTTTCTGTTCACGACTTGGAACTCACCCTGTAGACAAAGGCATCAATTGTTAGAATAATATTTCTTCATGGAAAGATAATTAACAGTCAACCTTGTGATTTACTTGATTTTCTAAACAAATGCAAGCCGAAGTGAAAACGAACAGTAAACCTGTATTCCGAATTTAAAATCACTTTAGAAATCTCATCGTTTCCTCGAACGAAGATTTACTCAGAAGTGCTCCATTCAACGTTCTGCCTCCTTTTCTTGATTTTCTGCATTCAGCTTGCTTACGTTTCAAAAAATCCTGAACGAAATAACGTAAAATGGAATTGCCACTCGATGAGCGGCCATTAAATAAAGCGTTGGTACAATTGGTACTTTCAATTAATAATTATATGAAAAACGGGTCTCTATTGTTTGTCATACATATCGATTGTCATATCATACATAATGTAAATGCCATATTGACCGTTACTCACAATCCAAACAATAAAGAAAATTACCTATACATTTTTGTAAGCAAACTTATAACACAAACCTAATAAAATCCTACGTCTATAGAATACAAAACAATTAAAAATATTTTATGGAAATATTTATAGCCATTTCTTTTTTGCCGTATTATTGGATTTAGATAGGAGAACACCTTTCCATATCTTCCGTGGATGTCGTAAAAGGGGACCAAGGAAAATAAGTGGTTAATTGTTTTTAGCAAACATTACATCCTAAGAAAAACAATTACATACACTTTGCCTGTATCCGTATGTATTACCAAAGAGGGTAGACAAGGCACATGGATCATTACATAGACAACCGTGACTATTTCACGTTACGTATATGTCGAAGGCGGATTGTATAATCCGCCGTTTTACATAACGCCTAGCGGTTTTGCAAAACAGCGCCGTTTTGTAATGCGGCGGCTCAACGTTTAGCGGGATTGAATGCCGCTGAACGAAAAACCGCCGGAATGAATTCGGCGCTAAACGTTATTCATTACGGCTAGGCATAATGTAATACGGCGAAAAATTAACCGCCGCTTTGACCGAGCGAGCGCAGCGAGCGAGGAAGACCACCTCGGAGCGAATACGATTCGGACAGGTTAGGTTAGAAGGCCAAGGCGGGAGCGAAGCGTAGTGAGCTCCCGCCTTGGTCTTCGAGGTTAGTATTTTTTTTTATAAAAGGTCAGTCAGAAATTATTTTCTTTTTAAATAAGTCAACTACTAACTAAAAACACCTTGGTTTAAATATTTTCATTTTCAACATTTCATGGTCACCCTACAATATTGGTAGTAGTACAATGCGGCTAAACGTGGGCCGCCTTTTTGAAGAACGTTTCGCAACTACAATCCGGCTGAACGTTGAGCCGACGCTTTACAAAACGGCGCTGTTTTGCAAAACGGCTAGGCATTATGTAAAACGGCGGATTGTACAATCCGCCTGCGACATATCCACTAGGTTAAAAGTCAGATAAAAGAGGTATAACAGTGCTGTGTACCGCCTGGAACTTTAACTGTTTTCTGCCATCGTCTCAGGGAGTAATTCTAAATCTAACATCGCTCAAGAAAGTGTTATTAGCTGGCTTTATTGCAGCTTGCAAACGTGTATGTACAGCTTTATTTTATCTTAAGTTGGAGTTATCTTTGCTCGTCCAAGTGCGAAAGTGCTTTAAAGAAATTAATATAGAATGACGGCTTATCTTGTGTAGCTAGGTTCGTTGCACAAAACATAGATAAGGATAGAAGTCAATCTCAATGCTATGTGCGCTCGAGCACACATACTTAGCCTCCTGACGACCAGCGTCAAATTATGTGCAGTTCAAAACTGACTCTTAATGTCAATAGACAAAGTTACAAATGACTTTTATTTTATGTACTACTAGCTTTCCGCCCGCGGCTTCGCCCGCGTGGAACTCGGTAATATTGCAGTATAAAGCACAACTATAGGAAAACTTCTCGTTTCAAACGACACACAGTGCCATCGATCTATCATCTATCGATCGGTCATCGATCGATATCGATCTGTCATCGATCGATATCGATCTATCGAGCAAACTATATTTTTGTTTTCCCTCGGGAACATTAATTTTTCCGGGATAAAAAGTAGCCTATTATTTAATCCGGACTACTATCTTTACGTCTGCAAAATTTCAAAGCAATCGGTTCAGTAGTTACGGCGTGAAAGCGGAACAAACAAACAAACAAACAAACAAACAATCAAACTCACTTTCTGACTTATAATATTAGTAAGGATGTATAGCACGCCAGTCGTCAGGAAAATAGACAGACACTATATCTCAGAACAATTAGGACGAGTCCGAGCGGTTACCGTCCGCTTGAGACGCGTTTGAGAACGATTCTGCAACCTTTTCCAAAGCAACTACAGGAGCTGGCTAAATATTTGGGCGTTTGAACCGCTGTCAATATTCTCAACACTTTTTTTATTAGAAATTGGTATAATAAGTGAGTCATATAGTGTCTATGTCTTGCAAATAGACACACACTAGACTCCAACAGTATCTGATAAAAAAGTGTTGAGAATAATGACAGCGGTTCAAACGCCCGAATATTTACCCAACTGGGAAATTGTATCAAGTATATCAAATTGGGCCTCCCTCGGGATCCCTAACATCGTCTGTCCTAAAATCATTTATCCGAACTGTTTAGCCCTAATGATCAATTGCAATAACAATAATTTTCCATTATTCAAAAATAGTTAAGAAATCAATTACATAGTTCAGGTAAGGTTTGTATATTATGATCATACTTAACGGAAGAAGTGAAGTCAAAACAATAATTCCCGAATAATGTTTAGGAAAATAAGGAGTGTTAGGACAAGTGATCATTATGACATTAAATGTCTGGGAATACAAAAACAGGTTAAAAACGTTAGGGATCCAGATATCTCTTAAAATAAATGCCTTGAAATGCGTTGTAGGCCATGCCTACGGCAGTGCTACAATCTCGTAGCGCGTCTACGAGTCCGTTTACAATCAGTTTAGCGGTCTTCGAATTTCATTTGAAATTACTTCTAAAATCACGCCATCTTAATGTAGGCAGAGCAAGCGAACGTGATATAAAACAAAACCATGACTATGTCACGATCGTTTTTAAACCTTAAATAGTTTTCATAACATTTTATTTACATTTTGAATTTTTAATGAGCACGTTAGGTCTAACCAGGTTGATTGTTCATTAATGAATTTTAATAATTACCTCCATGCTGAGCGTGGGAAGTTCCGCAAACTTTGCCGCGGCCGCACCCGGAATGAGAAAACTGGAAACACCATCCAGACGGGAAAACATACGCTTGTATAAATACCGCAGTGTCTTAAAACGAAGGTCTTTGACCAATGTGTGTTGCCAGTGATGACATACGGAACAGAGACGTGGACGCTTA
>BHDV01065403.1:14517-25838 GCA_005406045.1 Adoxophyes honmai
GTTTGTTATGAATAGGCTCAGAAACCTACGACCCCAAAATCCGAAATTTACGCGAACGAAGTCGCGGGCGGAAAGCTAGTACATACATATTATCACGCCCATATTCCCATGAGGGGTAGGCAGAGCACATGAATTCAAAAATCCAGTGCCACGTTTAGCAAATTCAGGGTAACCAGGTAGTTAAACGTGATATCGCGGTGACAGGTTGCTAGCCTATCGCCCACAATACACTAACCCTTTCCCAGAGTCGACTCTTACGACACCCACGGGAAGAAAGGGGGAGGTGCTATTCTAACCCGGCACCACACGGGTCAACAAATATAATAGTATTTATATGTATACCTCGCCCTTGCCAACGCGTCTCATAACCTGGCACGGACGCACTTAAAGCTGTCGGATTATTGTACCTGAGCATTGTATGGAAACTGAGACAGGGCCCCCAAGCGGCACGTTTGAACTGCCGCGTTCGACAGTTTCCATACAATTATTCGCGTTAATACGCAAACGAAATCGTCTCGAATCGTCTTCATGAGACGCTCTATTCACTGCACTGTTTTCGGTCTCTTCTATGGCTTTTAGAGCTGGAAACAGGAAGAATGCTTAATGAAATACTTCTACCCACATACGGAATGTCAGGGAATCAACCATCGCTCTGTTATATTATATTAATGTTGGCCACCGAATTAATTCTTGCTGACGGGCGAAAATATACTCGTACAGTTTAATAGGGCTATGTTACTATTAAGAACACATTACTTGGTTGTTTTGCACAAAATTAATATGACAAAAAAAAACAAAAAAAATAATACCTCTCCATTTCTTCCAAGGAAAGGGCAACTAGGCAAATAGGTTAAGATATGCTTTAAGCAACTGGGTGGCAACCTGTCTCGATTATACCTCTTTCATCAATGATTTAACCTAAAATTATGCTTAAAGCTGCTAAGATAAGGAAGCTAATAAGAAAGTAGTTTTTTTTTTTACGGACCTGTAATTTTGTTGTGAATAATAATTAAGCAGCTAGGCTTACCTCTGTGTTGAAAAAAAAATCAAAATAGCAGGCAGCCTCGTTTAAAGCTAATTTAACATTTTGTGAGGTTCTTGAAATTCACGAAGTACATAACCCATCCCTTCTAACTTAATTAGTTCCAAGAAAACCCGCACCTCAAAGGTAAAAGGTTTAGCTTTACGTATCAGCAGTTGTTGTATGTTTAACTGATTTTATTACATACTGAACTGCTGTCGAAAGCTGTATCCAACTTCTCTACAGTTATATTTGGATTCCAAAAGAAAGAAATATGTTCAAGGAATGCTATTTTCTACCTGCATTAGAGTTCCTGCTTGCATTAGTGGAATTCCGGAGAAATGCAAGCCTATTTATTTTATGAAGAGGCTACTAGCATGACATAATATGATTATAGATAGGATTAGGATTTATCCTGTGTGGTGTCGGGATAGAATAACACTTATCCATTTCTTCTGTGAATATCGCAAGAGGTGGCTAAGGAAATACATAGGTTAGTTTAACACGTTAGCTGCGGTAACAATTCTTCAAGTTTTCCCTCTAGTGCGTTACTAGGTCAAAACGCCTAAGACGTACACTTTCGGGTGGTGCGGCATTAGGTCTAAAGACCTTTAAGGGTAGAGGTTGATATAACTTCAATTATTTCTCTGAAAATCAATAAAATCACGCAAATTTGGTATCTATGCTGTTTTAATTGAATATATTTATGCCCCACTGGCTTCGCCCGAGGTTCCCAATTGTTATATATGAGAAAAACGTAAAAAAAAACATTAGGTTTTTAGACCTAATACCGCACCTAATCAATGCCATATTTAAGGTTTATATTAGTGATGGGGAAAAAATAGTCGATAAGTAAAGTAATAAAATATGTTTATTGCAGGTAACATTTTATAGTGTTTAAAAAACACAACTTATACCTGCATGTAACATTTACACAATATCTTTTTTGGCATTAAACACAAAGAGATTTCTTTATTTTTCAGATTTTTAAGACTTGTTGATCTTGAAAGTGCACCAGTACTTGATCCCGGTTGAATAATAATACTCCCAAGTAGTGTTATCTTACGTTTTGCACTATCACTGTTAAATAACATGCCAATATCGTAATGACGTCATGCACTAACCACTACACAGCACAACACTAACTTAAAATGTCCTCCAATCAGTGCGACATTAGGTTGATATGCCTGTTATTTTATATTAGGCCTTCCGACCTAATATTCGCAAGTAATTACCATTTTATTTTTCAGTGCGATATTAGGTCTAAAAGCGTAATACTATTTTTATTATCAGAACTAGTAGCCCTTTTATAAATATTCACAAAGCTATATTTGTCTCCTTTGTACTCTGAACAATCTACGAAATACACGCTTCGCACGAACGTGAGTACACCATATTTTCCTCCCGCACCGACTGGGAGTCGACGTATTAGGCCCATAGGCCTAATATCGCAGCGAACGTGTTAAGGCGACAGACTAGGAACCTGTCACTATTATGCCTGCCAACACAAAACTTAAAAAATATGCTAGAAGTGGCCAAAGCGTGAAATAGCCGTGGTTTTGTCTTTGACGCATTTCGTGTGCTCTGCTTACCCTGTTAGGGAATACAGGCGTGAAGTATGTATATAATTATAACGTATTTAATAGATGTATCACACGCGCGCATAATAAGCGGGCATACCTAAGTGATATCTTAATTTATGTATGATTATGGATAGAATTAGGAATGCATCGTGATCCTTCACACCAGTCTGGATAGCGTTATAATTATCCCAGATAAGTAATTCTGTCCTAATTACTGCGAAACATCTAAAGACTGTCCTAGATATGGCCATTAATCACTGTCCGGACAATTCATACCTCTACACCCGACTTTGCCCATTCGTATAGGTATAATTAATGATCCTTTTGATTTATTATGAACGGTATAGGAAGAAATGTATTGGCAACCATTCGTCTTTATTGTATTGTGCTTGCTATAAATATAATGCCACGGTCATATTCTTAATGTTCCGCTGACTTTTGGCGGAGTTTCGAGAGGTATACGGTTCGATATTTAATTATACGCATTTCGGTGAAACGTTTTTAGGGTTCCGTACTGAAATGGTGGAAACGGGGACCCTATTAGGCGCTGCGCAGACGACAGATTTTTGTGCGATCGAGTCTGCGGAGCAATAAAATCTCTGAATGGCGCGCAGACAGTTTCCATTCAGAATTTTTATTGCTCCGCAGACTCGATCGCACAAAACTATGTCGTCTGCGCAGCGCCTTACTGAGACTTCGCTGTCCGTCTGTTGTCAGGCTGTATCTCACGAATGGTGCTAGCCAGACTGTTGAAATTCGTACAGATTTTGTACCTATTTCTATTACCGCTACAGAAACATATACTAAAAATAATCAGTAACAGTAGGCACTTGAAATATTCACAGATATTTAGTTACATGTCAACTTTAAAGGTAAATAGTTAAGGGGCAGCGCAGACTTGGAAATGGAAACTCTCTGCGCGCCATTCAGAGTTTTTATTGCGCAGCAGACTCGATCGCACAAAAGTCTGTCGTCTATGCTGCCCCTAAATGAAAATAAAATAAGTATTTAAGAGGGGCTCCTTTCTCCCATACAAAAAAGTTATTTTCTTTGCAGATTTTGGTACGAAACCCTTCGAGCTGGAGTCCGACTCGCACTTAGCCGGATTTTATAAGAAGATAGGGTGCTGTTTACACGACAAAACTCTTTCTGTGAGCCATTTTAGAAGCACAGTTCAACACAGCGAGTGTGTTGAATAACTTTAAGCCAGAAAATAGAACGAGGCGAGTTATTTGACTGACTTTTCTTGTAGTTTTAAGCTTTTAACCGACTTCAAAACAATAAAGAGGTACTCAATTGACTGTATTTTTTATGAGTAGGTATTATCGTTTTGCGTACTTCTTATCATCTATGCTCACAAAAGGCTGTACTTGTGTGTGTAACTGACGTGAAATCACTCTTCCTTATTCCTCGATCCTTTGAAAGGACCAGTATGAGCCTAGTGGATTATTTAATTAATACAAAACCCTAAGGAAGCCTCAAAACTTACTGTCATATCATGGTCCAATTTCCCACATGTACCCATTGTGCCGAAGCTAACACAATACGGTATTATCGCCATCGCCATATAGAATTGGGAACAGTGGGCAGATAATGCTGCATATAACGGCAGTACATACCTCTATTGTTTGAGTATTTGGCTCCAGTATGGCTAACAGGTCGAAAGGCACTGGCTAGTTGCACACAGCTGTATGCAAAGGTCAGTGTAATACGAGTACGGTCAATTATTTCGCGCTCTCCGATGTAGCTGAAATGGCCCAGTGGTTTGGCGTGTGGTCACCAAAGCTGAGGTACGTGAGTTCGAGCCTCTCCTAGCGCGATGGTTATCCGAAATTTGTTCGTGAGATAAACATTTTGAGATGGAGTTTTCGGCAATCGGCAAACAAAATTAACAGTCCGTAAACTATTTAATAGTGTTTCTGAGCTTAACACTTACGTTACGTAGTCAAATGGACGCAGCCTTGCAGCAATTTCGGTGCAACCGATGCAAACATCTCTATGAATATACATAAATACATCACGTCTGAATTCCCTAATGGGGTAGGCAGAGCACACGAGACGCTACATTGACAAAACCATGATTATTTCACTTGACATACCCACATCAACCATATTTTTTTTAGGTTTTGAGTTGGCAGGTATACCTAATAGTGTAATAGTAACAGGTTGCTAGCCTGTCGCCTAAAATATACCCTAACCTATGTCCTTAGTCGCCTCTTACGACATCCTACGTTGAAATGGAGAGGTGTTCTAAACACGACACCACACAGGTAGTTTTAAGTATCTCCATCAAAAGTGCATTAATCTTTTTTGTTTCAGACAAAAGAATGTAAAGAAACGCCCACGCCTTTAAATACGTCTGTTTGTATTCATAAATAGACAATCCAACACACTCAAGTGCCTTATGCGTCACAAGCGTTTCCGCGAAAATTACGGGATAATAATATTATTGCGTTTTATTTCGCTATATAATATTGAGCCCATTATCTTCCTTTAACAGGGCGCAATACATTAACCTATTTGCGGAACGCTGGGCGGAATCGCGTCGGCTGAATGCGATGAGGAACCTTTGCCCTTAAAACTCTAGAGGGGAGGACGGCAGCCGTACAATTTTTTGAAATAATGTTTTAGGTTTGAGTTAGCTCCCCCCCCGGCAATTACAAGCCAAATCGGTTCGGGCGTTCTTGAGTTATAAATCGTAACAACGTGTAAAAACTAACATTTTTTTTAAATCAAAAATGTCGACAATATCGAGCGAGCGAGACACATATACCAAAACATAAACTCTTCTTGACATTAAGTCTTCGATGCAGAACACAGAATAAGAAAAAAAAGAAGAAATAAAAAACACTTTATTGCCATGAGTAAACAAGGATAAAAAATTATACAAAATAAAAATAAAAACATAAAACATAGGTGTACACCATGACAATGGGCACCGAACTCAGCAAATACCGGTTTTGAATACCAGCGCTGCTTTTCAGCCCGGTCCCTTTGTTACATCTTTAGTAAATCGCTCTCTCAGACGTCCACTGTGACAAAGACAATCAGGTTCTACTTGGAAGTAAACTTTAAACAACACCCATATTTGTTTTTATTAAAACTACAGGTATAACTTACAACTTGTTCTTTAAACAACATTTCTTGATGTATAAGGTAAGTACTTTCATAACATAAAAATGTTGTTTAGTTACATAAACTTAGTTTAATGTAATTAATATGTAATGTAATAAAAGTATTATGTAACTAGCGGGCCTGGCGAACTTTGTTCCGGCTCGGCTTAAGAGGTTTTTGTCTGAATTTGACGTCATGCTGCATAGTATGTAACATCCCTCAGAACTGGTTTAGTCTATGTCACGTTTCCTACCCCATTTGGGAACTTAGACGTGATATTAAGTATGTACAAACACAAAGACGACACTTCTCAATATTCTGCTTGATTTTATCAAAATTTTAATTGGGTCACATTTGTAGGGCCCGCGGTGTCGACGGCCAGCAGTCCGTAAGTAGCTCAGGAGGGTTTTGTCTAAACACGGATATAAGACGAACAGACAAACGTTACAGATTACCGGCAATCCACAGCGCGAGCCCGGGTACAGCGAAGAAGAAAGGGATATACCCGCCATTTCGTCATAATTTATGCAATCAAGTGACGACGCTCATTTCTTCATGCTATTTCATTTTTTCACCTTTGAAGTAAGAAAAAGAAACAATACTTATTTGATTCAAGTTACACAATTTCATTATGATTTTATAATATAATAATGTCATCATGTCACAAAGACACGACTACCATTCAAGGTTCTAAAATTTTCAAAAGTTTCGGTTTAGTTTGTGTTAGCCAAGGGATGGCAAACGTCCGTAAGGAATCGCGGTAGACATAGCCTTGGACAGTCTCCTGAATACAGGTATTGTTGACCTACTGATCTAAATTAAAGAGTATACGAGCACGTAACGAATTCGCATATAAACAAATCATAATTTAACAGAAAAATTAAAACTTCATAATATGCTAAACAGCAAACTCGCACCATACTTAAAACTGTGTTTTAGGTATAAATTATCTACTGTATCCTTTAATTACAGCTGGATGGGCATTCCGTCGCTTGCGCCGCGGCGCGGTCGCATTAGCGGGCTGCGTTTGCGTGGAATTTCATTAGTCATCGGCGCGGCACTTCAAAATGCTGTACGTGCAGACTAGATGTGCAGAAAGTGCGCCCCAATACGTTTACTTAACAAGTGATACAGATATACAAAATAAAAATATAGTTTATTGAACATTGAAAAATATTCCAGTTTGAAAATAGAAACAAAGAGACAGGGATGAAAGGAGGCCTTATCGCAGGTTCGCGTCAGCCAATCCTCGCAAAGAATGAAAAAAAAGGACAAGTAGTAGGTGATAGTAATGGCGGCGGCGGTGCAAATACATAGACACACAGAAAGAAAGAAAAAATATTTTAAGGTCTCCAAACCATCATCATACAAAATTTTTCAAAATTTTGAAAAATATTGCGGTACGTCTTAGTGACACAAGAGAACCGAAAAATGGGCCTTCGTTCAGCATGAGTTGCTTCATCTAAAAATGCGAGCTAAATATACATTTTGCTCTTATTCGTGTAAAATATAAAGTCTTTATCAAACCAATTTAACTCTCTTTATGTAAACAAGACGTTCTTCAATTGTCTATTCTGCGGCCGTGCCCCGATAATATGGGGAAGGGGTTCAATTGAATTTTTAATATACCGCCAGCGCGCCAAATTCCAGTGCTTCATAAACCGTATTTATTTGCAAAGGAATGCTAAAAATGTGCCGCAGGATGTTTAGCCGTATTTTTTAGTCACGACGAGCATTTTCATTTCGTTTCTGCAAATTCTTAAGAAACCCTCCAGGCTGATTTTCTTTGTCTTGTTTCGGACACATTTTGGATTCAAAGTATTTTGTGGATTTTAGAAAATTACATTAAAAGCAATAGACATGAAAGACAACATGCATATTAGATGATTTTCATTTGGACATAATATGTTTTTCTAAGAAATTACGAAGTCACAAAATTAACCGAAATTTTTCAATTGGTTTACAGCGAAATTACAATAGGTGGGCGTAGAATCAAAATTAATTTTGGTTTGAGTAAAATCATATTATGTAAGATCTAAAACTCGAATCAGCACGCCTACTGAATACCCGCCCAAACAACATAGGTAATTTGGAAATCTTCAATCCAATTAAGATGCGAACAAATTTATTTTAACTACCTATAAACATTATTTCTGACTAAAATGTATTCACTCACAGACATGTAGTAGCATGAAATAGGCATGTTTGTCTAGGTCATGATCGGTGTGCTTTGTATATCCCATTTGGTAATTCAGGCATTGTGATGTAATTTTTTTAGTCTTAATGTAATATTTGCTATAAACAAATCATCATCACGCCTGTATTCCATTTGGGAAGGCAGAGCACACGAAACGCTTCTAGACAAAACCAAGACTATTGCACGTTTCGTAGCCGCTTCCAGCATAATTTTTGGACTTGAAGGTATTATAGTGTAGTGACAGGTTGCATGCCTGTCGCCTAAAATATTTCCTTAGTCGCCTCCAATGACATCCACGGAATAAATCCCCGTCCACTGCCGGACGGCCTCCCCTTCCATACAGGCTTACAGGGTGTAACTGGCCCCCCGTACGAAAATTTACGAGGGTATATACCTATAAGCTGCTATGGAAGCTATAAAACATTATATTTAAAAAATCTGGCACCTAAAAAAAATCTTGTGTACTAATTAAAAAATAATGTGGTTAACCTTTTCTTTAAAAAACAATTATTTAGTTAAAATTTTCAAATTGCAATATTTCGGTATTTAAGAATACTATTTTTCTTAATATTTTTTACAGCTTCTATAGCAGCTCATTTATTATACCCCTGTCATTTTTTCGTACGGAGCCCCCGTTACACCCTGTATGTACCGGTTGGAAATGACCTGTATCCAGCGTCTTACGGCAACCTATATGTACAAGATCTTCTGTCTATTACTACATGGGCATAATTTTGAACGAAGAAGAATCCTTTTAGTTTTAATTTAACCCATATTCTGCCGATAGTACAGTTTCGAGCATTCAGACGTCGAACTTACTTGTACTTACCTAAAATTGTAAACAAAGTTGTTAAAGAGCCAAGACAAGTTATTAGTTGGTCCCAAAACAAACTCCTACAGTAAAATTGAGATCTTTAAGTAATTTAATCATTTTAAAACGTGCAACAAGCTCTGTTCAGCTTCCGAACTGCGGGTAGATTAAAAATAAACAGACTCGTGACTTCGAATGAGATTCTCTTACTTTAAATAACACACAAAACCAAGTCGTGCCCTGATAATTTTGAAAATTTAAATGACTTATATCACACCTGCATTCCCAAACGCAGTAGATAGAACACACGAAACGCAACATAGACAAAACTTAGTATCATTGACGCCTTGTACGATATCCAAGTAAGAAATGAACAATGTGTTATTCTACGGATAAATATGTGAGTATATTAAAATTTCAGCGAATAAAGTTTGTATTTTTTTTTAAACTGCAAATTATGAACACGATAATTATGTTCAAACTGAAACCTTCTAATAAACGCAGTTTAGATAGTAATTTCTGTTACATATCATTAATAATAACATGCCACACTCATTGAACGTACTACGAGGTGATGTAAAAATAAAGAAAACAATTATTAATCATCAAATTTAGTGTCTCCGCACCCGTGCCACCGGCCACAGCCACAAACCCCAACATGAGAAGCTAGTTGCAGCTACAAAAGTAGTCAATACGAACGACAGCCACTTGTTTAGTGCAGACAACCGTTTAGTGGCCGGTGCCACAAGAAGTGAGCTACGACGATGGTAGCGTGTGGCAGCCACCGGCGTGTCCATATAAAATGTATGAAAACTACAGGGAATATGCCAGTGGCAGCGTTTTATGGTTGTGGCCGATAGCCCTTGCTGATAGAAGAAACAAATGCAGTTTCGCGTCTGATAGTCGTTACTCTTTCAACCGCGGATAGAATTTAAAGGAGTTGCCGTTCCTTGGGCCTTTTTACTCAGGGCGGTTTAATGTGATTGGTCCACCGTATGTACCTATTGCTTTTATTGTGGGATTTTTCGGTTAGGAATGTTTAGTACATTTGTTACACAGTGTGTTCCTTTATTTTTCCGCAGAATATTTAGTTCAACGAACATCCAAGTAGATAATATTTTAGGGTCCGTTCAGGTAATAGACTCGATGGTGAACTCTACGGTTTCTAGGGTTGTTAACTCAAAAGTGACACATAAAAACGCTACAGCCTTTTTGCATAGAGTTTAGTTTTTTTTTTATAAATCATAGTTAGGGGCAGGATTATATGCAACAGAAAAAGACACGTGCTTGAATATGCATAAAAAATGTCAATTTACGGTACGAAATAGAAGTCTTAATTTTTTTGTTGTAAAATTAAACATAAATGATGTATAACTACTATGAATTAACTACATATTATGGTACTTGATTTAAAAAGTGCAAAAAAATACAAACGGGCTAGATATGCAAATACCTACACATGCAGATATCCGACTGAATATAATTCGGTCTCTAATCATACCTAATATTACATTAAAAAAAAACTGCCAATCCAATCCCACAGCAGAGCACAGACCCGCTCTCGACAACATCCTACGGTCGCCTTCTTTGAAACCCGAAAAAAGTCTACAGAATATCAAAATTCACCTCAAAAAGGGCTTTAATCCTGAGTGCCACCTACAATCAAAGACAAAGTATTTTTAAACAAACATAGCTTTCTTAAACTAAGATCAATCCGCCGAAATCAAAGCGATCGCAAAACCTCGCACCCGCGGGCATGCCGATGGTAATACGGAGCAATAAAAATCCGCGTAATCCATCTAAAGCTTTATGGACGGCGGCCATTTTGTGTTGGCAAAAAACGTTAAAAAGAACATCGGCGGTGATAAACAGCGTTTAGTTATCAGTTGTACGGAACCCTTGCTTCTTAAGGTAGGTTTAGACTGTGATCAAGGCATAAAAAGTTTTTATGTTTTCGTTGTTACCGGGCCACCAATACTATTGGTGGCAGTCAATTGCTTTATGAGTATTGCTTTGCTCTTTTGCTCTTCTTCTGTCATTTAATGTTGTTATAAACATACTGTGCTCGAATAGGTATATGCGTGGTTACTTCGTAATGTGTTTTAACGTTACGTAAGCCAACGTAGGTAGAGCACGCTAAACATTATACACGAAACAAACCTTCTTTTTTATGTTTCGAGGACATTCGGCAATTTTAGGTTTACTTATAAAATGTATGTATTTGTAAATGGGGATGTCAGAGGTCACTAAGCGCTACATAGATAAATCATTTCGTAGCCACTTCTATCGTATTTTTACGATTTAAATTAAGAGGCACTATAGTGACAAGTTACTTGCTTGTCGCCTACCTTAACTTTAATCTTAATCGCATAAAATAACACAATACACATGTTTTAATAAATGTTTATTAATTACTTAATCAAATTCTTGAATGTTTTAAGCTAGCTTTACTTTAGGTGGAGGTTGAGAGGCTGTAGGAAGTGATCAAATTACTCACAACTTAGTAGCCTTGTTCGGCACAAAATGAAACATGTAGTAAAATTTAAATGAACTATATTTCAACACACATTATGTGGTTCAATAACACGTGACCTC